>BJEL01000033.1:0-600000 GCA_019972355.1 Drosophila kohkoa | reverse complement strand
TCAGAGATGAACAATGGGTGGCCAGCTTTGAGAAGCCCAAAACATCGCCAAATTCTCTTGAGCCCAGCACCACAGTGCTAAGTCCTTATTTGAAATTCGGCTGTTTAAGCGCACGATTGCTCTACGAGCGACTCAAAAAAATTCTTGCACGGCACCCCAAGCACTCGAAGCCACCAGTTTCTTTGGTGGGCCAATTGCTGTGGCGAGAATTCTATTATACGGCTGCAGCCGCTGAACCCAACTTCGACCGCATGCTGGGCAATGCGTATTGCATTCAAATAGCATGGAACGAGCAGCCGGATCATTTGGCAGCATGGACACATGGACGAACTGGCTATCCATTCATAGATGCCATAATGCGACAACTGCGTCAAGAGGGCTGGATACATCATTTGGCACGCCACGCAGTTGCATGTTTTTTGACACGCGGCGATTTGTGGATTAGCTGGGAGGAGGGACAGCGTGTTTTTGAGCAGCTGCTGCTGGATCAGGACTGGGCACTTAATGCAGGCAATTGGATGTGGCTCTCGGCATCGGCATTCTTTTACCAATACTTTCGTGTCTATAGCCCGGTGGCGTTTGGCAAGAAAACCGATCCAACGGGCGCGTACATCAGGAAATATGTGCCGGAGTTGGCAAAATATCCGGCCAACTGCATCTTTGAGCCGTGGAAGGCAACGCTGAGCGCACAGCGGGAGTATGGCTGTGTGCTGGGCAAGGATTATCCTCACCGCATTGTCAACCACGATATTGTGCATAAGGAGAACATAAAACGGATGACTGCTGCCTATAAAGTGAATCGCGAAGTGCGAACTGGCAAACAGGAGCCGGATGAGGAGCTTGATGAACCAACTGGAAAACGTAAGGCTAGCAGCATCAAATCAGGCCGTGCGGCGAAACGAAGATGTTGACTTATGATGATCTAGTCTGGAGCTCAGGTATATTGTATTTACATTTGCCTTAACCAAATCCTTTGGCCTCGCCATTAAAGTTTATTATGCAAAGATCTTTGTACATAGTACATATCTTATACTAACGACCTGAGGTAGCTTAAAAAGATTCATGTCAATGGCGTCGCCGCATATTTTAGGCCGCTGTTGACCAGCAAGCAGTGCCAGGACATAAATCACTAGTCCTGTGGATGGCACTCGAGAGTGCTCGACTAGGAAATTGCTGTACCCAGTTATTTTAAATTTGACACAGTTGCATATTCATGTAGTCAAGTGTATGCTTGTGTATGTATTCTTAAAGTCTTCAAAAATTCCCAAATATTTAATTTGGAACTGGAAAATAAGGATAAATCACAGATAAGTTTTTGTTTGTGATTTATTTCAAACAATCTTTTAAGATTGTTAATTTAATATAAAACCTGTACATCATAAATGAATACAAATTTTGCTTATTAGTTTTTATTCGAGAAATTTAAAATAGCAATTGTTTTCCTTTTTACACTTGTCAATACTTTAAAGTAAATACTTTAGACTCGAAAATATGAAACATATTTTAAATAACTTGTTAGTGAAATGTTGTATTTAACATTGCAAACATCATGTGATTATTTGATATATGACAATATTTTTTTTAAATGAACATTATAAAAAAAATCGTTAGTTCTTGTTGAAATTTCTTTATTTTACTCGAAGTAGACGCTGAAATTGTCATTACTTTGGCTGAGGTGTCATTTGCTTGATTCTATTTATCATATTATATTATACACTTTCGGAATTTCATAAGCTCCGGTCATCTAACATTATATGAACTAAAATTATCAACTTATTTCTTATAATTCTCATAAAGCGAACAATTGAAAAACAATCTTAAAATGTTTAGAAATTTGTGCATGCTTCGCAGAAATATCTTGCTATCGCGAGTTATTTATTCGAGTTATACTTTTCGAGCCAATCTGGTCACAACTGCCAAATACCGTGCAAAGCCAATAAATGAAGTTTCTGTGTCGGATATAAATATTCATGAGCTGGCAAAAGGTGACGATGAGTTCACGCGAAATTTTCTAACGACCAAACTTTCGTGTGAGGCTAGTGAATTCTCCTCCCCCAATGATGCTATCGATCCTGCCACACCTGCTGAAACGGAAACAGAATCACCAGCAGCAAGTATTGGAGAAAGTGTGACTATTTTGGATAAGGATGGAATGCCGATTGTGCCTATTGAAATCGATGGATGGAAAAATGCCGAATATGACGAAGATGGTCCGACCATACAAAATCCCTCGGGGGCACCGCTTGACATAGGCAACGATATCGAGTACAAAAAGGAACAAATGTTAGAGGTGCCGGATAAGCGAGAGGGGCAATTCGAGTACAAGGGCATAAAGGTTAAGTTGCCCGAATCGGCGGACAAGGATGTGGGCACCTATAGATTCCGACGTGACCCTGAGGATCTGGAGACTGTTGGCGACGATATGCGTCTCGTTAAGTTCGACAAAAAGTAATTGCTAGTTAATATTTCGGTGAATGTGTTTATGACTGTGCACTTTGGTTTTAATTAGTGTCTATGCCAAAATAAATTCAACAAAATTAACAATATAAGAATCGTCTACGTAGTTTCAATTGTTCAAGTGATCGCTATCGTCTACTGAACTAGTTCTTTTTTGTTTAACTTCGAGCAAGCCCTCAACAGAGTTGGCGAAAGTCCTTCTTAACAATATAAGAATCGTCTACGTAGTTTCAATTGTTCAAGTGATCGCTATCGATTACTGAACTAGTTTTTTTTTTTTTTAATTTCGAGCAAGCCCTCAACAGAGTTTGCGAAAGTCCTTCTGAGCTTGTGCAGCTTAAGGCCAACGCAAAGAAGAAGAAGCAATAATCTGTAGTGTGGCCAGGCTGGGCAAGCGAATGAACCCCATTGAACTTTAGCTTGACTGTGGGAGCTGTTGAGCTTAAGTGAACAAACAATAGAGCGCAAGCGGAAGAGGAAAAGTTAAATAGTTGAAGCCAAACACAATGCAGTCCGCACTCAGTTCCATAAATTGCAAGCAAACAACATCCCGATTGGGGTTGGGAATATGAGGAGCAGAAAGAAGAAGACACGTTGCTAAGCAAACCACAAAAGCAAATGTCTAAACAAAAACGAAAACGTAAGCGAGCTAATTACGTTTATTTCCTAACGTTCATTTGCGTGCAAATGTGTGTCGGTGTGTTTTTGCGTATGCGTATGTGTGTGTTTGTGTGCCAAATTATCTGGTAAATTAAGCAATTTCAATTCAACAAACAAGCTCAAGTAAGCAAATGTGACGATATTTCCGATTCCGATGTCGATTCCAAATCTGAATCCTCAATCCTTATTGCTTATGTTGCACACTTTTTATGTGCCCAGCACAATTTGCACACACAAAATATCCTATTTATGTGTGTGTGTGTGCGTGTGCACCTCGTCAATTCGTTGCTAAGCTGCATGTGTGTTTGTGTGTCATAATGGCCGCTGAGTGCGGAATGTTAACTCAATTCCCAGGGGTCCTTTTTCGTTTTCGCAGCTATTTGCATAATATTCCTACCGTTACGATTAAATGTTTAGAATGCAATGCGGCCACAAACATTCAAGTAAATTGAATACATAGCAAAGTGCAGCACAAGAAATATTAAGACATGCACACGATTAACAGCTATTTATCCCTTTCTCTCCTCACTGTTTAAATATTTCATAGCGCCACAGAGTTGCAGCCAACGCCCGTTAGGGGGCGTGAGCATAGCAAACTGACTTCAGTTCCTGTTCACAATTGAACTACTTCTAAATTTATTAATTATTTAATTACTCTGGTGCTTCTTTTCGTAAATTTAAAGAGCCAAGTAAGCCAAGTATCCATTATATTTTGTTTCTGTTTCTTCTTCATATTCCTATTTTGAGGGTCTCCTTTGAAGCAATTTAAGCTTTTCTGCACCAAATTCAAGTCCAATGCTTGACGTTTGCTCATAAATATTTTAGTAGCCACAAATAATTTTGGCATTTCGACTTGAGAGTGTTGAATTCCATTATTTGTACTTCCATTTGTGTGCGTGTTTGCATTGTAAAATGTATTCAATTCAATTACAATTGAGAGGCCTTGCATTGTCTCTCGAGGTGTTTATTTAAGTTCGCGAATAATAGGCTAAATGTACAAGCATCGAGTGTACACTCTTCAGACGTGTACAAAGGCAATCGAGCGCAAATAATAAGCATTGAATATGATATTAAACCAACCTCGACATCAATCCCATACAGAGTGGGAGTTACACTGAAAGAAAAAAATAATACAAAATTAAATTTAGTCTTGAATTAAGTTTGGTTCTTTAGGTACCTGTAAGTATACAACAAACTTTATTTTGAATATTCATAATTTACTATTCGATAAAAATCTGAATTTTTTACATTTTATTTAAGATTTAAAGGAAATTAGAATGACCTTTCTTAAAATCACAGTTTTGATGTTGAAGAATATTTTCTTTATTTCTTTATTATGTAGATTTAATCCGGAAAGGAGTTAATTGTTTCTCGCTCTGTGCTCAATTTATGCAATGCGCAGGAAACGCGCCGGCGACAAACAATTATCCTTGATAAAACGTGATTGATTATGTACAACAGTTCCTCTCGTTTTTTTCCCTTTGCGACAGAAGCGAGCCTCGATTCTGTTGGCCCATTTCACGGTTGCCATTGCTCCATCGAAATTTTCAATCAATGCAATAATTAGATGTCCTTCCATGTGCCCAATGGAGCGTGCAAATTTTCAATCAACGTGGCACAGGCACAGGCAAAGGGAGCAGAAGCCGGAGCCGAAACTGAAGCTGGAGCTGGAGAATGTCAGAGCGAGTCCTGTAATGTGAAAGTAGTACTAACATTTTTGGGGAGAAAAATCTACTTAACCAAATTGATGACAATGCGATAAGTCAGGCGGCGAGTTAAGCCGCTTAAATGCTTATAAACTGCCAGTCGAACCAGCATACAAAAAATATGATTCCCCATTAAGCCAGGCGCCCCCGCTTTCCCAACTGCTCCCCTCGTTTTTTGGCTGGCTATGCGAATGATATGGCATGCATATGCTGGCAGGATGCCTGACTGTCTGCCTGCCTTGCTGCCTTTCTTCTTCCTGACTGCGAGCAGCATAAATTGTTGTCATGCCAAGCCACATTAAATTCAGCAACGGCACGTACAACAATTTCAAGCTCTCATCCTTTTGTTGCCCCTCCTCTGCCCCGCCCCTGGTTCCTTACCCTTGCGCACTTTTGACCAGGGTTACAGGTAACACACACACACAAAAATGAGTGAGAGCGAGCGAGCGAGAGCGATTGTCATAAATATATCAAACAATCGTTCGTGCCATAAATAAGCAAATGCGTGCACTTTCTTGCCATAATTGGCAATTTGCGTTCTTGCTTCTCGTTAGTTTTCCACTAAGATTCCCTCTCCCTCCACTCTACTGCAGTACTCCTCTTTTACAAGCAGCACTGTGGCCTTTGACTTATGCGCACTGATTACAGCGACAAGCTTATTAGCAGACATCATGTGTCACACATTCTGTACTCTTGATACTGTGATACTGGTAGAGAGTCCTTTGGCTGCGATTCGGGCGTGCAAATTGCCGAGGGTAGTTACATAAATTACAACTGTCCAAATAATACTTAATAGAGTGTTCAAATTATGAGCGGAATATTGGGCAAATTGCGTAGCTTAAGAGAATATCCTCCGTAGTATGGATTTTGCCTGACAGATGGCGCTGCCTTTGCCTGCTGCCGCAATTTTCATAACTCGAAATTAAATGCAAAACAATTAGCATTTTTTGTGGGTTGATTTTAATCGATAGGTATTTGATGTAATGAACAGATAATTATTTTTGTCTAGCTTAAAATATATGTACTTTAACTTTATTTTGACAATATTATAAATTACTAATTTGCATTATCTTAACCATTCTCTATTATAGGTAAAGGGAGTCCTAGGACTAGATAAGCATATTGGAAAGAACTGTTAGGATTCAATCATTATGAGCTTACATTGAATGTATGCTATTCTTCAGTTTTGTTGTTATGTACATAAATATAAAGATGTATAAAAACTAATTGTTACTGAAATTGTATTTAAAATTATTTGTATAACTTTCAAAATTGAAAGCAAAATAATTACGATATTATAAATAAAAATTCAAAAATGATTATGCTGAATTTAATTGTCTTTTATTATGTTAATAAAAATTTGTACATTTTTATTGGGAGAAGAATATTTTAAAATAAATAATAAACAAAAAAAATTTATTAAACTTTTATTTCATCTCTTAAAATCGTGGAAATATCCAATGCAAATGGTGAGTAAAGTAAGTATTTAATTTTAATCAATAGATTCATACCACCCATGATAATGATCTATAGAGGCGTTCCTTAAAAATGCCAAAAAGTACGAAATTATCGAGTGAAATACCAGGCGAACAGAAATCAGCAGCAAGCAGCAGTTCAGAAAGTCACTTGCGCCACGTGCTTAATAATGTAATTGGAGAATATTATGATCCGCTCTTGGGATCCACATTACGCTCTGAGAGAATAAGTGTTATTTCAGCAGTTTTTCCTCTGAATGTTCGGCTAATCCACCTGCTACTTTCTTATGTTAGCCTGGTATTTTAGTCGATCTCGTCGACTTTTTGTTTAGGGCGGCACTTGTTGTTGTTGTAGAAGTGATGATAGTATTTGTTGTTGCATTGGAGAATTGAAGGCGCCGGAATAGCTGAAAACTGCAATGTTGTTAGGGAGAAATACCAGGCGAACATAAATGAGCAGAAAGCAGCAGAACAGAAAGCAATTTATTATTGCAGAAATTTGTCTTCCGCTCTTGGGATCCACATTACGCTCTGAGAGAATAATTGCATTCTCACCTACTACTTAATTATGTTCGCCTGGTATTTTAGCCGATTTTGTCGACTTTTTGTTTAGGACGGCAGTTGTTGTTGTTGTAGAAGTACTATTAGTAATAGTTAGGACGTTGTCGTTAGAGAATCAGAAAGCAGCAACTCCAAAAAACCACGTGCGCGATCCACAGAGCAGTGAAATCCACTTTGAGTAGATTACATCATTCTTCGTTTGCTCTTCTCTTATTTGCTTAAATCCACTTGCTACTCTTTTATGTTCGCCTGGTATTTGAGATGATCCACATGGCTTGTGCAATGCAATCAAGCTAAAAACTGCTGCTCTCCGAATGTTGAGCTCTGAGCAGCTGATCGAGCATTGCCCTTAGTATAAGAGAGCGTTATACATCAACTCAATCATTGTTTGATTCTGCTTCCTTTTTTTCTCTCAACGCTCAGTCTGGACAGGGTGAGGGCTGGAGGGGATAGCAGATGGCGAGGGGGTGGTCGGGGACCAGTTACAAATGGTGCCAAGTATTCCATGATTGGTAGGATGAGTTTGCATTTTTTCATATACTCGACGCCAGTTGCCCTCCCTATAGAGGTTTTGTGACACAATTTCTTAAATGCGCACATTTTTCCTAAGAAATTTTCAAAGTCAAATATTTATTGTCAATCTACCTGTGACTTTATTTAATACCTACTACCAGGATTAAGGTATATAATCGATGTAATATATTAAACATATGGTATATAGTCTGTCTACCTGCATAACTAAATATATAGATCTCAGTCTATAGGAATGGAATATATAAGAGCTGTGTTAAATATTAGCGTGTGTTTTAAAATTTATGAAAGGCAGCTTCTACCCCCTTATATAATAATATATATTTTATTATTATATATTATTATATATATTATATTATTATATATTATTATATATATTATAAATTTAAATATATTTATTTATTTATTATAAAGGAATGAATAAGAGTGGAAAACGTTGTTAAAGCTTCTTGATGTGAAGTAAGCTTAATCAGCCATATTTTACAAATTGATAAACAGCATTTGCTGATCACTCATTGATCACAAATCATTGAAGAAAAGTCTACTGCAAATAGTAAGTAAAGTAAGAACATAATTAATCAATAATCGATCTTTTTAACGTATCTATACAAAACCTTTATTTAATATAACATATCACTGATACTTATAATGGTACTTACGTATTCCTTAGCTGATTTGTGAAAATTTTTACAGAACAACAAGCAGAATATCATACAATTCTCCTGAGAACTGAGGTAGCTTCTGTTAGCTTTAGTCTATGTGTGAAAACAAATCCAACTACAGCTCCAACTTGCGCTACAACAACAACAAGTTGGCCTACACCTGCTATCCACAATCTAGTATCCACTATCCACCTACATATTTTGACGCAGAAGTATTCATTTGGTCTGGTTAACCTTGCCCCATCCTCGGGTGCTCAGCTCTCAGTTCTCAGCTCTCGTGCTCATTCCATCACGATGTTGTTGCAAATGAAGTACTAAATCCGCAAGTGTCAAGCGCAGGAAGGAAACAGGAACAAACTGTGTTCAAAAGGACGACGAGCAGCAGACGAGGCAGCAGCTTTCATGCGAGAGTCCTTCTCTTGTTTTTTTTTGTGTGTTGTTGATGTTGTTGTTGTTGGCATACTATAAACCATTTTTTGTGCGCTTAATTTTTGTTGTAGCTTTGTTTTGTTTTGTTTTGTTTCGTTTTGTTTAGATTGTGGCCACATTTGTTGCGGACGTGAATGCGCCTAACCCATTTGCATTTGCTGCTTTGCTGCTTTTCTGCCTTGCTGTTTTGCTGTTGTTGCTTTTGGCTGTTGCATTTGCATAACTAAAACGGAGCGCGTCGTTTTGGCAATGCTTCCATTTAACCCACTGAGCTCGTTTCCAGTCGCCGCCGCAAACAAAAGCCACGACACGTCAACACACCGACGTTTGCACACACACGTAATAATGGAAGGATACGAGGATAACAAGGATACGCATTCGCATTCCCACTCACATGCAGCAGCAACAGCAGCAACAACAATAAAGGATGTGCGAATGTGCAGCTAGTTTACACCTGGCTTTTTTTTCGCTTCCTCTTCTATGCTTCTTTTCTTTCCCACCCCCACTGGCTGGTCCTTGGTCCTGCTGCTTGTTAGCTCAACAAACGAAATATTTGTTTGCGGAAATCATCAGCATCATCGTCATATCCGCCATGAGTTTAGTTTGCTGGCAAACAAGCCACCTTAATGGCCATGTCCTGCTCCTAATCCATACGCAATTCTCCAGTAGCTAAGCACTCGCATCTAACTTCAAGCTGAAGCTAATGTTATTGCTCACTTACTGAATGTTTCTCTTAACAAAGATTATATATTTTTTGCAATTTAATTTCATTCACTTCAGTCTTCAACACTTAAATTATGTTAATTTCTTGCAATATAATTTTTAACACAAAGAAGACTTTATTTTGAAATAAAACTTTATATTTAAACAACCAGACAGAGTATAGCACAAGTTGAAAATTTAAATGTATACGATTTATTAAGCCCACATAATATATTAGAATACAATATTACAATATTCAAAATTGCTATATTATATATTTATTTAAAAAGGTTAAACGTAATTTATATTACTTATGCTTGGGTTATATTCACTTCAACATTCCTATTATATTCTATGTTAAGTGTTGTATTTTTCAACTGAGTTTGCAATGTTATTTATAGAAAAATGTATTCAATTTTTAAAATTGTAGCTTGGTTTATTAGGTATTTTGTAGCATGTTCACATATTCAATTATTAAAACAATATCATAAGTAAGCAAAGTAATCTTATCTTAAAGTGTATCTCAACAGAATACTCACAGGACGGAGACACTCCGTAGTCAAGGAATCACAACTAAAACTAAAAACGATCAAGCTCCATTGGCAATTATACAACTGCAAGCTACTATCTACTCATATCCAAAGGAAAAACACAAATTACCAACGCTGAACGCCAGTAGCATGCGCATATATGCACATAAGACTCTCACTATCTCGCTAATATGCCTTATTGCATATTCTTATAGTATATAAGATATATATATGTATGTATGCAGCCGCTCTGCTGCCGGCATCGACGGCTTCGCAGCGACATGCCTTACTATGTATGTACATAGGCTAAGATCAGTCTGACAATTCATGAATAAATCATTATTGAAAAGTAAATCCAAAAGCACTGACGTGCTGGTGTCAGTTGCAAAAACTTACATGGAACATATTACAATGTATGAGGATGTTGAACTCAAGTTGAACATTTGAATCTCAATTAATACCTGAAAGCATGACATAATTAATTGAAAAACCACATGGTTTCCAATTGAAAATTGAAAATATTAGACAAATCGAATAATCTAATCTTGGTTCATCGAGACATAGAAAAAACTATACTTAAGTAGGCAGAAATCACTTTCCATCACCGTAAAAGGTAACATTTCAAATATTAACTAATTAGGAACTTGAAGTACAAATGTAAACAAAAAAGGCAAAAATATTATTTCCCGGAAAGAACAAAATTAATTACCCCAGGATTTTCTATGATAACGGAGGGAACTTCTAAAGGGAGAGACCTCAAGAGATTCACATAACATAAGTAAGAAAACAATTGTAATCGTAACAAACACTTGTAAAGCATATCAGCAAATTATTCGTCTTAAACATTAGATTACAGAAACTATAGAACGGAAAACAGAGGAAGAATAAACATCTTTATATTACCATTACAATAAAAGAAAAATGGTCCAAATATAATTTTTTGGAAAGTTCAGAACTCAGAAAATAAAAACATAGATTCGCAACACAGTTCAGAGAACTTTTAGAAAGACGTATAAATAAAAAACAAAATATATTATAGGTTTCATAAACATAAACAAATTCGTTTGAAACCAACGAGCAAAATTAGAAAATTGAAGAATAGAAAAAGCGAACATAGATTTAGAATTGATACAAAAGATAGTTAAGAATGCGTTGAATTATATAAATAATAATGCAGAAAGTCTATTATTAGCTAGGTTAAATATTAGCTTTAATTTAAAATAAGACAACTAGAAATATTTATCTTACTTATTACAGCAAAATTTTAATCTGAAAATAAGATTTTTCTAAGATGAAATTCATGTTTGAATATTCTTTTAAGATTAAAAGAATTTCTCTTTTTAGAATTTTATTCGCATCTTCAGAATGTTTTTTTCCCATACTTATTTTTACGCTTTTCGACCCTATTTCAAATTGCCACCAAAACTACGTATCTTCATCTTTGTGCTTACTACCAATTTGTCCTCTTCATATTTCCGCCTTATTCTCTTTCTCTCTATCTCTTTGGCAACTTTTTGTCGTGACTGCCATAATCCGCGGTATTTTTCTGCTGTTTAAATTGATTTCGCAACGTGAAATATTAGAAAAGTCGCTTGGCGAATTGTTTTTGTTGTCCATCATTGGGATTCCCCACGTTTCCTTTTTGGCCGAGTGCTCAACAGGATTTCCCCCATAACATTTCAACGAGACGAACAGAAAAGTGTGGCACGATTGTCGATGTCGCCAGCCATGTCGCTGGCATTGAGTCGTGACCAAGTTGCAGTTTGTTGTGGCACGTAGCACGTGCAACGAAAGTTGCCATTGCTGTTGCCGTTGCCGTTTCCCAAGTCCGCCCACTTTGCACACACACTTTGTCGTTGTCGTCCTCGGAGTCAGAGTCAGAGTCAGAGTCGACGATGTCTTCAATCCCTTGGTCTAATATTCCCTTTCCCTATTCGCAATTCCAATCTTCGTCCTACTCCAATACTGCCTGCCATTTGCGTGGGCAGCTGATTTATGACACTCAAATGAACTTCGACGCCAATGGAATAAATTTCATGTGACTCTAGCATAGAGTTCTCGATTTGTTTTGCATTATCATACCCTCTTCTAGTCGAAGATGCGAGCGACACAAAAAATCGGAGTACTGTAAAGTTAAGCAAAGTCGAAGACATAAAATAGTCAACAACTGTCTTTTATTTAATAAATAGATACAGGATATTGCACAGTCGATACCATCACTTGTTGTTCATTCAATTTTTAAAAGCCAAACAAGAATTGATGAAGAAATGCCGAAAAATTTGAACAATTCAAAAAGTGAAGTGAAACAATTGCTTTAGTAACTTTGACTTCGGTTGAAATTACATTCATTTTTTAAGCAATGCAAATATTTACTTGACTTCTTTATTTGTTATTCGATTGTTATACAATTTATTAATTAGAAAGTTAAAGTGTTAGTTTATTAATTATTTATATAAAATTATTTTAAATTTACTAAGCGTAGTGTTTGTTATTACATAAATCCATTTACGTTTTATATGCGAACAAAAATATTCAATTTTGTTGATTTTGTAGCAAGCATTGGAAATTCAGAGCCAATAATCTTATTCCTTTTTGAATATTTAAAGACAGCTTTAAATACATTACTTGCAAATGGGCTTAACAGTCGCCGCAATGGTTAACAGCTGTAAATCGTAGGGGAAAAGCAAGGCGAGGACATTTTTAGTACATGCTGTTATCATCTCTGTTAAGTGAGTTGCCATCGGCAATGTTAAAGGAGCCCATGCTAACAATAAAGCTATTAACAGCAGTCTAATGCAATTGAAATTTAGGAAAATGTTATTTTGTATTTTGTATATTCTAGATGAAGAATCTTTGATAGCTACAAAAACAAATATGTTAAACAACAATTCATAATAACGAAGCCTCCGACCTCAAGCTACAGAAATTAATAAAAATTGCAAAACCAGAAACTAAAAGATATTAGATCAAGGGACACCACAACTGCCAAGAAAGGCAATAGACTTTAGGAAGAGAAAAGCAACTTACAAGTTTTCAAAAATCACAAAATGTTCAAAGAACAGTTTTTAAGGTACTTACAAATCAGGACATACTGTCAATTAAAAACTGTATAAGCTAAGAACAAAACAGCAAAAGTCTTCAAGTCAATTAATATTGTTCTGTTGTTATTGTAATTCCCGAAATAAACAGCTGATTTTAAAGTGGCTTAATTTATAAAAACAATATTTTCGTTAATTCCGCATTAGTTCCTCAACAAATTTTAGACGCAAACTACGTTAAACCAATACCAATTTACCTTTTGTGCAGAGAAAGTTGTATTCCAATTTTTGTCCTAGAAGTTTTGTAATTCTGTTGTGGTACAAATGTACCATGTACAATTTCAAACGTAGTTGCTGTTAAAAATGTCCACGCTAACAACAGCGTACATTGCCTTAGCTAATGTTCGTTAACAGCACAAATCAACTGCTAACATGCTTAACAGCGATGTTACTAGATGTACAACCACGGTTGCCACTTTTGGTACAAATGTACCAAAACTGGTACATTTTTTATGCGTTGGTACATTGGATCAGTTTTTTTCATTTTGGTACATTTTCAATATGCCTGCCTTTTATGTTCACACATATTATTTTAACAAATGTCTCTGTTCCAACAGACATAAATTTGGTATCAGTTAGAAATTGAACCATGACTAAAACTGGAAAATATCGCATACAGTCGATTTGCGACGTATTGTGTCAATTGAGAAAATATGTATGCGCCAATCTAAGGTCTATCACTATTAAATATTGTGAATCACAATTTGTGAAATACAAAAGATCTTTCGTGAAAAAATTTGTGGTACATTTTTGCTAAAATTGGTACATTTTTTAAAAATTTTGGTACAAAATATTTTTTTGGAATGGCAACCGTGTGTACAACAACTACTGCAGCTACGTTTAACATGACTGCTGTTAGCACACACACGAGTAGCGTCGTCTGTTTAACAGCGATTGCACTAACAGCATGGTACACTGCGTTAGTCTGCGTGTCTACTTTTACAGCGCTTAACAGAGTCAACCCCTGCGCGCTTACAGTACTCAACCCCTCAGCAGGGACGAAGCTTAAACGAGCATTTTTTCGGAGTTGCGGCGAATTGAGTATTGAAAGCTGCCTCAGCTTGTTGCTGCCCACGAAGAAGTGCTTGCTGCTGCTGCTGTTGCTGCTTTCTGACTGATGCTGCTGCTGCTGCTGATTCCATGTGCGGTCGTCGTCGTTTCAATTGCCGTTTGCGGTGGGTGAAACCAGTACTCTAACGGGATTCCAGCGCTACGGAAGTGCGACACGTGTCGTGCAAGAGTTGCGTGAGTTTTGTGTGTCGAAGCGTTGTCGACGCGTTGCGTATTTTGTCGAGAGTGTCGGAGAAACGCGAGTTATCGCAAAGCGTAATCCAAATCAAGTTGAGGCAGGACGAAAACTGCACTTCACAAAAAAAAAGAGAAAAAAGAAAAAGCATAATCAGTAAAGTGTGCGTGTGTTTGTGTTAACGAGTTTAATTCAAAGGGCACTGGCTGACTAACTGACTGATTGACGGACTGACGTATTGATTGTATTGCAACCGCCATAACAACAAACAATAGAAATTTAAATATTCATGAACTGCACGTCGATTGGCGTTTGTCATGTGTGTGACTGTGTGTGTGTGTGTGTGTGTGTGTGCGAGTTTGTTGCATGCCACAAAACACGACGCACTCATCAATGCGCCGCAGACATGGCCGTCAAATGTTCGCGTCAATAGCAACACAACAGCAACGACAACAGCAATTTGTGTCAAATGTCAACAAGCATTGCAACCTGCATTGCAATTGCCAATTCGCAATTGACAAGAAAATTATGCAAGAATTTGAGCATGGACAAAGTGCAATTAGACAGCGAACATGCTGCGCTGTGCTGTGCCTTGCTGTGATAACGTAGATTGTGCTGCTTAAATCAACATCAAAATGCAAACAACAAACAATAAACAATTGACAGCTGATATTTGTATCAGATTAACCATGCAATACAAAGTATCAACACAAGTGGTTGTCCCGCTCGCACTCGCACTCCAACACACACTCCAACGCACGCTTCCCCTTCCTCTAGTTCTCACTCACTCACTCGCGCATTCGTGCATGGCGGTCACAATATTAACTCAAGAGTGTGACAAGTCTCCCCCTCCCTCTGTCAGCATCTTAGGTTGAGCGTTGGCAACTTATTTGCAGAAATGCCAAACGTTTGATTAACGAGTATCGAGTATATAGAAGGGAAAGCTGAGAGCTGAAATTACTGCGCGATTACCAAAGCAATTGCTAAGCAATTTACCTGTACTTACTTATCTCTATCTCTATCTCTTGACTTCTCGCTCACCACTCAAATTACTGTCTGGCAGTGAGAGTGAGAGTGAGGGGAAGGCGAATCAGTCAGAGTAGCCAATTTGGTTGTTCGAATTTCCGTTCTGCAGCACAACTGTTATACACACATGTCGCATGCATTCATTCTGAAGTGAAAGCAAGCGACAGTTTTGGTTTCTGTTCACACAAGGATCAGGATCAACAGAAATAGCAACAGAAACAACAGAAGCAGCAGCTATGTATTTTTAAAAGACATTTGATAGGTTGTCTGACACCTGCCCAAGTGGCTAACTGAAAACGTCAAGCAGAATTTTACATTTCACATTTCACTTTGTACATTTCACAGTTGAAAATCAATCAAGCTCAGCTCGGTCGGCAGGCAACTGGAAAAGCCAAAAGCTGATATGTTGTGTGTATTATAAACAGGCAAAAAGGTTTTTTACCATTCGACTTTAAAAAGCCAAAGAACCAGACAAGAAAAGAAACATTGCAGTTGAGGAGTGTGCTCGACTTTCAGATACCAGTATGTTTTAATAAATTTAAAAATTCTTACTACTGTTTAAGCTGACTTAAGCATCTTTTGCTGCCTGTTGCAATAAAACCCTTTAGCATTAAAGGGTGCCGGGTATGTGGAAAAGTCTCGCCCAAGGTTGCTTGCGGCTAAATAAATAATGTAATGCAGTGTGTGTTTTCTTTTTTCTTTCTTTTTTTTTTTGCACTTGGGTGTGGCCGCTGGGAGCTGCTCTCAGCACTTGAACTTTGTTGCCTTGCAGCACTTTTTCTTATCCAGTTATCCGGTGTAATGGACTGTAATACACTCACACACACACACACATACACACACAAGGAGAGACAGACAGGATGTCTCTTAATTAGCTAAAAGCCATTGCCAAGCTTAGCGTTAACTAATAAACAGATTTGGCAAAGATTGCCCAATAGGTCGACTTACGTTAAATAAAACATTGCTGTCATATTCGCTTTGAACAAATCAAACAACTATTCTTGGCATTAAATACAGGCGTATAACAGATTGTAATCGTGTGCGTTGTGTGCATTTGTGTGTGTGTGTGTTGAGTTCTTATGGCTAATAATTCATAAACACGCGCCTGTTAAGAGCTGTGTAAACACACTCTGCGACACACGCGACCTCAACACACACACGTAAAACACACACACACACAAATGCTCACTTACCCAATGAACTCCTCCAACAACAACAAAGGAAAAATAGGAATTGTGAGCAGCATTCTTTTCACAACAAGCCGCTTAGCCAGCAGCAGCAGCAGCAGCGGCTCCTCTTATATGTAGGTGCCTTTGAGAAGACACACACACTCACATATGCACACACATTCCCATACAATTATGCGTGCTTAGTCTCATGCACGAGCATACGTATAATGAAATGCCCGCCTATGTACATATATTTATACTTAAGATGGTTACCGCTGCCTTTGCTTTGCTCTTTGCTCTTCAAGCTCAAGATCAACACTCACACTCACATACACAAACAAAAGATGTTTACATTTATTGACATGCTTTCGCGATATTGATCTGCCATCACCTTTCCTCTGCTACCATTTGCATTAGCTTTAAGATCGCCATCATAAAGTGGGACAGCTAGCGCATGCAGTCTTAAGGAGTTGCAGGATAAAGCGAGACAGCTAGCCAGCCTAGTTTAATCTCAGAGAGTTGCCAGACTGTTCAATTAAGTTGCAGTTGGAATGCAAAGACAAATAACTTTTAATTTAAACCGCAAATTAATAGCTACAACTTTGAAATAAATAATTCTTGTTTGAATATGGCTATTAACAAAATGAAATGCATTAAGCACATGCTTAAAACTGTTTAATTGGCCACAATAAATGTCGAGTTTTTATTTTGCGCATCGACTAGCAACATCAATAATAATTACAACCAGAGCAACGTCAAGATCTCGCCACAAAACCGCACTTGGCCACAACTCAATAATAAATCATTTACCTTTATTGCAGAGAGCGCGCTACAAACAAAGTTGGCAGCTGTTCGAATTAAAACAAAAAAAAAGTAAAGAACAACGCAAACTAACATGAAAGCCGCATTGTTTGTGTGAAACTTTTTACTTGCAAGCGATTGGCAACTGATAAGGATTAAGGGATAACAGTAGAGCAAACCAAAGTAGAGGAGTCTAGAGAGGGGGAGGTGAGTTGAGTAGTAGAGTCGAGTATAGTTAGTAGACCACACAATAAAATCCTCTCGTGGGCAATGCAAACAAAAGGCGCAAGCAACAACAACAACAACAGCTTGAGGCATACAAAGGCGGGTCAATAAGCTTACAACAACAACTCAGAGAGAGAGAGAGAGAGAGAGGAGCAGGAGTTGAAACTCTTAACTTTGTAGTTGTAGTCGCGAATGCAATTAAATTAAAAGAGGAAATGAGAGCAAGTTGGCAACGTTAAATTGAATAAAAGAGAAAAAAAAGAACGAAAGAAGAAGAAAGAAGAATGCGGCAAGTGTTGGCAAATGACTAAAAGTGACGGGGTCACGAATGCTAAACTGCTGAAGCACAGCACAACTCAACATAGCAAAGTGACAGTGTTAAGAACACCTCAGCCGCAAAG
The DNA here is from genome assembly GCA_019972355.1 of Drosophila kohkoa. Lineage (NCBI taxonomy): Eukaryota > Metazoa > Arthropoda > Insecta > Diptera > Drosophilidae > Drosophila > Drosophila kohkoa. The sequence continues at coordinate 582,321 of BJEL01000033.1, read as the reverse complement.
TGTTGACGTGGAAACAGCAGCAACAAAAGGATCTATAACAACAAGCAACAGCAGCAGCTACAGCAACAACTTCGCAACATGAACTTTGCCTCATTTCTCTTTTGACTTTCGGGCAGAGAGGAAAAAACAACGAAAAACGTCCAAGCGCACAAAATGAAGTCAAGTTGAAGTTGAAGTGTTCATCCCTAGTGTGTGTGTGTGCTAGTGTGTCACTGTGTCTGTGTATTAGTGAGTGCTCACCCTAATCAAACGAAAAGCACAAAATAAAGGCAAATGGCGTCACGTGCTGACAGCAGCAGAAGCAGCAGCCGAAGCCGAAGCAGTGACTGCGACTGCGGCAGCAAGCAAAGCAAATACAACTTTAATGCCCGAGTGTATTTAAATGCAACACAAACAATTGCTTAAAGTCGTCGTCAAAGTGAAATCACAAATTCAACCAGAGGCGGTCAATATTAACTAACGCTGAATGCCTGCAGAAATTGTTATTTTCAAACATAAACAGACACAACAACAACAGCGGCAGAGGGAATTGCAAGCAAAACAACAACAACAAAATTGCCATCGAAATTTATGCGCGACTTTGCCAAGCAGCGGCGTCGACGTCGACGCAATTGCTGTACGTAACACAAGTAATGCTGTCGCTGCCCAGGTCGACGTTGACGTCGACGCCGCAGCAGCAGCAACGACAGCATGGCAAAGAAGAAAAAGTCAGTGGCGCAGCAGCAGCAGCAGCAGCGCCAAAGCGGCGTCAACATTGCGAACAGTTATTATAATAATGGCGTTAGTTTTTAGCATAATGCAACAGCGGCAACAACAGCAGCAACAACAACAGCAACAGCAATGGCTATTCTATAATGGTAAGTACCACCTCTTTATACTGCACTCCATCTCACTCTCGCTCTCTCCCCGCTTCCTCCTCGCTTGCCCCTGTCGTTGTCTCGCTCTCACTCTGAGCGACCGCTAATACAACTTTGCTGCCTTGTTGTTGTTCGTGGCGCAATAAAAAATTTGTATTGCATACTTTTAGCTGCTGCCATAATATTTCACAGCAATGCAAATTATGTTTACGGCGAAAGGCGAAGGGCGATGGCGCGAAAAGTGCGCTTTTAACACAGTTCAAATTGCATTTAATGCACAACGCAAAGTACTCAAGTGCCACAGCAACGACAGCAGCAACAACAATAGTAATGCTTTTCAATTATGTCGCATTTAAGCTGTTGTTTTTTTTTGCTTCCCGAGCTTCGCCAACGTGCAATATTTAGCAGAATTGCTCAACACTGGTTTAATGCTACATTCCACTTTATATCGAGAGTATTTAATGTCACAGTCTGGTCAAGGCGCAGCAACAACACGCATTCACTCGTTTAGCATTTCTCTGACAATCTGCGGCTTCTGATTTATGGCAAGCTCAACATCTAGCTTCCTCTTCCGTTTCCCACCTCCCTCCCTCCCTCCCTCTTTCTCTGGCATCTCCCTGAACGATTCCATCTCGAATGCAACTCATTGTCTGCTCGGTCTGTAAAGTTCTACCGCAATAATCATGTTTTATTGCCCTCTAGTGTAATTCTTCTACCGTTGCTGAATTTTTTTGCTCGCTTTTTACGCTATTTATACGCCGTACACGTTGCATATATTATGCTTTAGCCTATAGGGTATTCACTAGTTGAGAGCGGTCTTTGTTATTCTCAGCTGGATTTTCACTGGATTCCGATTTGGATTTCGATTTCGTTTTGGGGTTTTTCGGTCTTATCTCATCAATAATTCATTAATATTTTTTCTCAATTGATTTATCCCCTTTTTCTGGGCAAAAAAGTTTGCCAACCGAAAATGAAATGAAAAAGCGACTTTAAGTTGCCTACCTAAAAATCTAAATAGAATTTAGGAAAATATTTGTATTATGCTGGTGGCTAGTGAAGCAATTATTTTGACCCGGATGTATCATGCACTTTTTTACACTTCAAACAACCATCATAAATATTTTGCTAATGACCGCAGCACAGCAACATTAACAAATCTTCAAAAAGTACAGCAAATTCTGCACTAATTAATGAAATTTATGTCGGTCAACTTTAGTCCGTTAACCGGTCCACACAATGTGCGGATGGCGAAGGAATTCCTAAGTGAAGTGGGGCCAACCGAAAGAGTGAAAGCTCCCCAAGACGGGCTAATTGAATGCAATAACTGTAGGGAGCCAACAAATCAGGGGGAGGCAAGAGAGAGAGGGGGACTTCGGTCTTCGTTCTTCCTTTCTCGAGACGTTAAATTTATAGTTTGAAAATTGGGTGCGAGCGTAAAGTTTGCACTTATGAATTTTGTTTGCTGCTGATGCTTGCAGAATGTGCGAGTTCTGATTAATCATTGAATGTTTGAGAGTTGCTCTGTCTTCAATATAATTTCTCGTAAACAATCTGCTGAGCTAATTGCTTTGAGCCTTGTTATATAATTATCAAGAGGCAGAAAGTAAAACAAACTAAAATCGAAAAATATTGTATATTTGATAGGTTGCAAGTGCAGACAGAGGAAGAACTGTAAAAACTTTTCACTCCCCTCGCGAAATTAGGTCAAGTGTGCGACAGGATATTGCAGCAGGATATTGTGTAATGCAATGACAATGTTAATACGCCATTTGTATGTATGTGTCTGCCTAATAAACTGCATAAATAAAAAGTGCACGCGATAAAGCCGCGGCGATAAATTAAAGCAAAGTCGCAGCTGCTTTGCTCCGCCGCGTGTACTTAAAGTTGAGCGAGCCCAAAAGTTCTGCATACAATTTCCATACGCACAATGGAGAAGAAATGGCCTCATTTAGAGAGGGGTTTGGCTTTGGCCAACTTGTCGGAAGGGGGGAAGGGGGGAGGGGCTGGAAGGGCACAAAGTTTCAGTGCCGGACTGCTTAAAACTACAAGCGAAATTAAATTGAGCAAGAGCAGGAGAAGCGTCTCGACTGAGGCTGTTTAGTTGCCAGACAGTCAGACAGATGGACGGACGAACGGTCACACTGGCCAACTTACCGTTGCAGTGCAGGCCGAAAAAAAAAGAGAGAAAGAAAGAAAAAACAGAAAAAGTTAGAAAATGAGCAAAGGCTAAAGCTGCACTAATAACGTGAAACTTTATTAATTTGCTGTCGAAACGAGACGAAACGAAACGAGAGCTGCAAAATTTACAGCTTGCTAATTTGGCAAATTTCGTTTTCTACTAATTTTCACATTTCTCGCAAAACTGCGGCTATTTTTCCTTGTTCCCATATTCTCGTTCTTCAGTTTGTTTTTCATTGAAGCCAGCTGACGCTTTTCCTGCCACATTGCATTTTTTTTTTTGCCACTACAACTTTGTATCTGCTTTCTATCGCATATTTTACGAGTCTCCGGTCCGCAGTTTGCACTCTCTCTCTCTCTCTCTGCATTCCCCAAACGCATTTTCATTAATTAAATTGCAATTTTGAGTTGCATTTTTATAGTATGCGCGTTTTTTTTTTCGCTCTGTGTTTTGTTTTCGCTTGCCAAGTTAATTTTATACTTTGTTGACCAATTTTTCCCTCGTTCAGCGAGGCATTTTAATCACTAGCTGGCTGCGTTATTTCAGCGTGTATTATTTTAAAATTAGCTCGCTTTTTTTTGTCGTTGGTGAGTGGAAAATGAAAAGGAAAGCGTAATGACATAAATGAGGATGTGGCGTGCATAATTAAAAAGTGCAGCTCAGTTCGAAATACAAATTTAACGGCAAATCTCGTCTTGTAATAAGCACTAGATTGCGACAGTCTGGCAACGCTGTGCCCATTGTACATGCACTGCGGGTGTCAGAGCGAGACGCACAGTGTACACGTGCCTGTTGCAGGCAGCAGCAAGTGTTTTCTCGCTTCGCTACATCGCTGTCGATCAATCAGCAGCAGCAGCAACAACAACAACAAGATGTACTTTTGACCTTGTTCTGGGGCCATTTTTAAATTGGCCCCACAAGAGTACTACATGTCAGCCAATTAACAAACGATTTGCTTGACTTATGCTCAGCATTTGCTTGGGTTACCATTTTTTTCTTCTTCTTCTTTTCGCATTTGCTTCATGTTGTTGGCAAAGGCAAAGGCAAAGCTTTTAGCTTGCTGCTGGGTTTCAGCTCAAATGCCACACTTCCGCCATCGAATTGGGTTGTTGTCGACTCTCTCTTTCGTCTCTTGGATGGTAGCAAAAGGGAACCGCAGTCGCTCAGACGTGTGCCACCTACACACACACACACACGCGCGAGTAGAACTTGCCACAAATGCGGACTGGCGAAAGCCTTGTAACCATAACATAAATATTATGGGGCGAAACAATGGCTCAGCAGTCGCAACAACAACAAGACTAAACATACAAGCCATTACGCCATACACACATCTGGCACTTTCATGTACAACTGCGTATGTGTGTATGCGTGTGTGTGTGTGTGTATGCCAGCGCCACAAAGTATGCTACAAAGCAGCCATTCAACCGCAAACGTTTTGGTTGCGGTGGCGACAGCCGCGGAATTAGTTCAAATATAAACATAAATACTAACTTCAATTTCTCACTTTCTGCACACCACAAATACACAAATATTTAAATAGAGAAATAAAACCTTAAAAACTGCATTATTAATGTAGAGCAGCTGAGAGTTAAAACTGATTATGCTAACACATTCAGTTAACTTTAATTTTCAGTTGCTTTTTCGATTTTTATATGAATGAATTATTTAAACGCTTGAAAAATATGCATTTCTGCTGCCAAATTCCCATAAAGCTAAACCTTATTTTTCTGCACGAGAAGCTCATTGAAACATTTACATATTTTCTTGCTCGTAAAAGTCAATGGATAAGACTTGTAAAATTATCTTGTATTTCAACAAAACAAAATATTTATGTTATCAATTAATAAATTACTAAAATAATGAAATGCAAAATTAAGTGATCAGCCTTTCATCGGCTTCCGTCACATGTCGAACAAAGCTAATAGATCTTCAGTCACATAAGATCGACGCCGCACTTTGCTGACGCTCGTTTAGCTTTGGCTCTTAAGAAAAACACTCAATTAAGGCAACTTGCTGGTTATTCAAGTCTATGACGCTGCGACTCGACTACTGCTAATTTCTCAAAGCTGACAGCTTAAAATTATTCAAAATTTGTAACCCGATAAATATTGTCTTAATTGGTAGCTTGTTGAAAAAAGTAAATGACTTTTTTAAGAATAAGATTTATTGAAATTATTATTGAAATATTTGAGGCTTTAGATGATTTAATGCGTTGTCCCATTAAGGCGACGTTTCTTATACAACAAAGTGCTCGAAACGCCTAAAACAATACTAACTCATTCTCATAAGATAGTATTTAATGTTGACTCAATTGTTGTCAGGTTAGATTGTTCTTACCTAAAAGATTTCCTTGCGGGTTCTTTGGCAACAATTAGAAATGGTCAGACAAGTTGCCTATGTCTATTTATGTCTAATGAATGACTAGGTGTAGAACAAATAATTAAATTTAATAACAATGAGAATAAAATTGTCATGACGGATGGATAGCTAGCTTATGCATAACTCAAAAGTTGGAGAAGTGACGCTGTTCACATATTCAGGTGGGATCTCAAAAGAAATTTCAAAGCTTTTTTTCTACTCTCAATACAGCTCAATCCAAAGCAGTATCGAAAGAAGTGTGCTTGTTGCTCCATAATGTCAGGAAATTGAAGAAAGGGAACAATTCAATAAGGGAAAAGAAACAATACATTAAAAAGTTACATTATACATTATGCATGCAAACAGGGTCAAGGCAAGCCGCAACAAGGCGAACAAAATCCCCAACAATGGTGACAAAGAAACCAAACAAAAGCAGACTCAACCCATGGACGTTGAGCTTTCACTCTCCAACTTGAGGCATCCCACAAAATTTGCAATCAATCAAACCATCTAATTGCTATTTGATATAGTGCACTGATGTCCCTCAAAAGCCACAAAAGTTGTGCCACAAGACCCGAAGAATGTGAGGAAACCGAAAGGAGACAGGCCTTTACATATTAAATGATATTAAACGAAAACGCATTCTTCAATGCGTTCCAAGATATTGTGGTTAAAAATATGTAGAACAACAATGCAACATGTTACACTGTCTGCCTGTCTCAGGCAGTTACAGTTGCTCGCTGTGGGTAATGCTGCTGCCGCATCTGTTTTAAAAGAAATACAAGTGAAGCAAATGCAATGCATTCGCAGTTGTTTTTGCTGTTGCTTTTACTGCTGCCGCCCTTGAGGTATTCAGGCTGTCAGGAAAAGGGCTTTAGATGGCTGCCTCTTCGTATTTTTTTAGTGCAAATGGAATTGCTCTCTGTCCGACACGTCTTGTGAATGAGGCAGACGCAGCTGCAGCTGCTCACCTTCCAATTGCCAAGCACTGCCAAGGGAGTGAGTTTACAGTTTGGCTAAATTGATTAGCAGCATGTTAAAGCAAGGAAAACTTTAATAAAGGGACCAAAGACAAACAGTCAAACTAGAAACTAAACTAAAACTAAATTTCAACACACAAAAAAAAACTACTGTGAGATACCCGCTATCCATTTTCAATAAAACATAATCTTCAAATACACAAATACAAAATACACCACAAAAATATTAAAATATACCGAAGATACACTCAACCCATTTTTAATAAAAACGTATTCTTCTTCTTTAAAATCGTATTCTTAAAATATACCCAAATTATACTACAAAATACTAAAATAGACCGTAGACTATATTTAGTATATCAATATTGTACTGTATTCAAAATAGATCGTAGAGTACAAAATAAACGAGATTGCAAGTCACAAGGTAATTAAGAATCAAGAATATATATACCTTATGGGGTCGAAGATGACTCTTGCTGTCTGTTACACACATTTCCTGCAGCCACAGACTTTTAATACCCTTATATGTGTAGCAGGTATAAAAACCTGTCAAGTGAGGAAAACAAAAAAAGTATAGCATACATTTGAGGGCAGAGTGTCTGGTGCAGATTTTGCGTGTTTTCATTTGCCGAAATCTAACATGGCAACACGCACTCCATTCATTTCAATTTCTTAGACCCTTTTCGATTTGCGTTTGCCATTTTATTAACACATTTGTTTGCTGTCTGCCTTCATGGAATGGCCTGGCATGGCCTGGCTTATCGGTCATGTTGCGCTTTCGGCATTTTTCAAGCTTTGGATTTCGATCTAAAATTGTTTTCGGCCAAACTTTTAATTTGCTGGCAAAACTTTGCAGTTGTGTTGGCATAGTTTAATGATTCATGATGCGAAAGTTTCACATTACATGGATCCAGTTGCAAGACACTTTCACAAAATGCTGCAAGTGACAATGGAACAACAAGTCACGAGTTGAGGACCGAAAGCAAATGTTTGCAATAAGTTCGTTGAACAAAACAGCAAAAATACTAAATTCGTAATTAGTCCGAGTTCTATCTATAAATTAAATCAAACTAGCTAGGCGTTTTAGTGCGTAAAAGGACTTTCTGGAGCTGAATTTTGTAGTCTAAACTAAAGCATAACTTCATATAGCTATCTAAAGTAAAATTAATAAAGTGATAAGGTATTATATTATATATTAAAGACACATACTTTCAATTTAGTTGAAACTGTCGTTTGAGTATGCTAATAATGATTGCCTTTCATCTTAAAGAGCTGCTTGGAGCACTCTTCAGCAAGTTGATAAAGCTGTTGCCAAGCAGAAGCTTCTATTGATGTCAACATACGTCAATTCTCTCTCTCAATGATGACTTCAATTTCGGTCTGGCTGGCTGTTAAACACAGCCACTGTCAGCCTGTGTTTCTAATGTGCATTTCACAGAGCTTTCACCAGTTGAGATTTACCTTTGTCAATTGGCAAACTAAAGTCAACTACAACTGCTGCATTTTCTGCTCAACAATCTGTTTAGACAAATGGCCAGCAACAACCTCATTCTCAACGCTGACTAACTGTTGATGATCCTGTGACACCATTTTGCGAGTGCTGTGAACCGAATGCTGATTGAGAACACTTCTCGCCAGGAAGAGAACTCATTGTTAAATCGCTTTTGCAGCCACCTTGGCCTTGCCTTCACTCTGAGAAAGGACTAAGGACAAAGGACTCTGAGTTGACCGACAAAGAATGCTAATTTTTCATCATATCAATGTTAGTACATTTGTATTTGTGGGGTGTCTGATTGCAGAACGGATCTCGGAGGGGGGCAAAACACAATTTGCATTTGCTTCGACGCCACGCCAGGATACCTTTTGAGCCGGAGCAGCAGGATATCAAGGACGAATTGGTTTGCCTTGTGATTGCTTTTGATGTATGACACGCATCGATTTGATTTTGATTTGTTGAGGGTTTAATGCGCTACACCATCCATTCCCCATTCCCCATTTCGCATTCCTCATTTCCCTAGAGCAGCCCCATTACTCTGCTGTCGATGCCAACCAACAATAGTAGCTCGGAGGAGAGCGTTAAATGTTCTCTCGACCCCGGCACGAACTCGAGTTGACTCGGCCTGGCCAACGGCTAATCCATTAAAGCCATCATGCATCATTTTCGCATTGAAGTTAGCCAGGCGCAACTGGACGCCAGCGGCAGAGACAACGACAGCAACGGCAACGGCGGCAGCAACAGCGACAGCGACAGAGTTTTGCTGCACCAAACTGCGACATGCAACACATGCCACATACCACTACTACATATAGTGGCAACTAGTACTAGACTAGAGTACTACAACCAGCCAGCACTTAATACCTAATAGTGCAAAAGGGTGTTATAATTTAGTGGCGTATTTCAAAGAAACAGAAAACAAAAGTTACATTCTAAAAAATAAAAGCAAAGTTCTTGAATTTATACTACATTAAAGTAAAGAATATTTCTTGAAATATAAATTTCCACATGAATATAATATTGTTGTAAGTTTGGAGAGGCAAATATTCTAATTCGTTGAATTTCAATTGTTTTTTCTACCACATTCTAAAAGAGAATAAAAATTCTTGAATTCAAAGAAGCATTTGAAAAAAGATTTCATTTCATAAAAGAAACTTTCCAAACTCAATATAAAAATGGGTTTTTTTTTTAAATTTTCGCTTAGAATTTTGGTCTTTCAATAAGAATTTATGCTCTTAGTTAAATTTGTATAACGGTACGATCAAGATAAAGCTTAAATTTCGAAGGTTTTATGAATTGTTTAAGAATTAAAGAACTATCGATAGCCTGTGTCATTGATATTCAACAATAGTTATTTCCTAGTAGTAAGTAAGCTCATAAGTTTTCCAATCTATAGTTGACAGATATGTGAGAGTCGAGCAAACTCGTCACGTCTGCAACTCGCTAACTTGTTTGGGCCTCTTGTTTCCGGTAGTTTTGGTGGCCATAAATGACACGACGAAATGAAAATGCTGCCAAAAACCCATGGAAAATCGACGCATTTTAAAAGCTTCCCGAAATGTTTATAACAATTTCCCATTTCCCGCCCATGGATGTCACAATATATGCACATGATAAATGTTCAGCATTCGCATACGTACATATATATTTTCTAGATACGGCTTTCGTGTATAAATCGTTTATATATATGGAGTTTTATTTTTTGGTTGTTGTTGCTTTTTGGCAAGCACAGCCAGCCAGGAATCTGTCGCATAAATGGCCAGTATGTGGCATGTGGCATATGACATTGGGGTGAACGAGGAGAGATTGTGTCTGTGTGTGTGTTGCCTGGCAACGTGACACAACGTTGCGCCACGAATAAACCAAACACAACATCAACAAGGACTTATCATCCTTATTGCCAGACAATGCTCCATATTTCCGCCAACTAAACTAAGCAACAAATTTATATCGCAAATCTGTGAAAATGCAGCGAGAGTTGCGCCACATAAGCCCAGCGAATACAGTCGGGATTTCAAATGAGCGATATATGTATATTGATTTGGAAATTGGCGCTGATCTGTGCACGAAATCCGCTAGATTTGGCACGATGCTAATTTGATTGAAATTAGAAATAAAAGCATTGAATACAAAGAGAGCAAAGCACATTATAGTGGATAGAAGGACGGACGATCAAAGCAATGTGAAATCTAAAGATAGAAACGAGTTTAATACTGCAGAAACTATACGATATATTTGGTTATCGAATAGAAAGGTGCCACTGATTTTTCCTTCGCTAAGACCCAAACCTTAGAGTGTGTTTCACAAAGTCACAAATCTGTTGTAGCTACAATAACGGATTATTCATTATGCATATCTCATTAAGACTCAAGTGTGTATTGAAGCCTGTGCTGATCTAAGACACAAACTTGTTGCAGTTACAACAACGTAGTATTAATTGACATTTCTTTATAGACCGCAACTTATTGTAGAAATATATTCTAACATTGTTATAAAGCAAAACAAATATTGTGTAATAGAGGCAAGTTAGTAGTATAATTTAAAGATTGCTAATGCAATAATCCCACAAAGTGGGAAGAATATGCGTATTATTGACAAGCTGATAGTATTACCTCTAGATTGGACAGACCCTTATAATCTAGTGTCGGTTTCTTGTTTAAGACTCTAAATATAGACCACAGTCTCTTGTAGCTTCTAAATATATTTAAAAGTTGTTACAAAGCAAACAAATTATGTGTACTATTAGCTTGTTGATAGCATAACTTCTAGATTGCTCAGACCCTTCTAACCTGTTGCCGGTTTCTTGCATTTCATTTGCTAAAAATAAGCCGATACTTAAATTCAATATTTCTTAATAAATATAGATTATTTGAACTTACCAGCAGGCAGAGACCGTGACGAGTATTTGCCGTGGGACGCTCCTTGCGCAGCCGGAGCTGATTGCTGACTATCTGATAGAAGACATGGCCATGCAGTTCGTGCAACACCAAATGCTCGAAGCGCTCCGCCTCCGAGTTGTGATCTTCCCTGAAACGCTGATCAGAAATGTAATTTGTGATGCCGCGGTTGATTGTCTCGGCTGGCTGATCGGATATCTCCTTGAAGTTGATCAAATTGTTGCCGCAATTCTTGAGCAAACTCTTCTCCTTGATGTTTGGTGGAATGCCAAACTTGACGTGCACAAACTCATGCGACTTGCGCTGCTCCGGCAAGAGGGGCATCACTGCCACGGGATGGACTCTGCTGTTCGGCTTGAAGGGATGTTCATACAACGGCTTGTTGACGTCCACGAATGTCCGATTGATGGCCAGCTTCTGCTGTTCCACACTGACATCATCCATGCCGATCTCCTGCTTCTCCGACTGATGAAGTTGCATCACACCAAAGGGCAGCACGCTGGCATGCGTCCGAGGAGCAACCGTGCGTCGCTGTTTGGCAGTCTGCTGTGCTGAGATGGGTGGTGGAATCGGCATATTGGGATCCACAATGTCAGTGAGCAATACGGCATCTCTGGCATCCACTTTACCACGCTGAGTGGGATACTCATGCGGATTTTGGGCATTCAAATCGAGATCGAGCACCTGGTAAAGTCCCTTCAAGTCGAACTCGTACTGCGTCTCTTGCTCTGGAAAGGACACTGGATCCGTGGTGTAGTCCATCAAAGTCTTGGCGCCACTTGGCAGAAACTTAAGTCCCGGCATCGATTCGGGCAAATCATTTCTGTACTCGACGGGACAGCCAATAAACTGATCGCTGAAAGAACAAAAAACAGCATAGAAATTAGAGATTAGTAATTTTAAAGGAAATTAGTTAGTTAGTTAGTTTTTCTCCTACTATTTATTCAATTCTTCCATTATTTTACGCTTTTCCTCGTCGGCTGCCATCTTTCAAGCTGATTTAACAAGTTTTGTTTGTCACAGTCGCATTTACGATGTTGTAAAATACTCAATCATTATTTGTTGACTTTTTTCATTTACAGTGTTGTAAAGTGCACACTTTGCAATTAATGACATTTGTGTGTGCTTTGCAATTAAGTCTCAAGTCTCTGTTTTTATCGATTAATATCGTTGCTGGCTAATCTCTTTTCCTTTGGCCCTTTGTACATTGAAAGGAACGAGTCAAGTGCAAAGGGCTTAAAGAAAAGAGCCTATTGTGTTGGCATTTCCTCCTTTGACGACAGTTTATCAAAGCCAAGTGTCTGTGCGCCAAGCCCCTTGTCGATTTAATTGCCCCGCAGACACTTTAATGTCAGCATAAATTAAAATTTGATTTGACGAGTTGCCTGCCCTGCTTAGCAGCAGACACTCTTTCTCACTCACTTCCTTGCATTCCACTATCTCTCTCTCTCTCTCACTCGCGCACTTGTCCTAATGAATTCCTCAACGAAAATGTTGTAGACCCCTTGCTGCCGTTGTCGATGATGATGATGATGTGGCAGCGTTTTCAGCAGCGGCTTGTGGCCCTAGACGAGCGGCGCATCAATTAATTCGGCACGCGCCCTTGGTCATGGTTAACACCACCACCACCACATCCACTGGCACCTCATTATGGCAGGCAACTTGCCATCAATTCGCAATTGTATGTGGTGACATTAATGGGTGTTGACGCTGGCGCAGCTCAGCCCAGCGCACTGGCACGTAATAAGCTTAGAGCGATGGTCAAGTAGGGATTCGTTAAGTGCTGCCAACTTGATATTTAAGCGCTTTAAATTCCAATTGGCGTATTGTTAGAGTTAAGCTGCATTGTTACAGTTCAGTTGCAGCAAAAGTGCAGTACTTCAGTTCATCTAGTTATTGTGCAATTATGTATTATATTCAGAAAAGCGATCCGCTGTTAGAGACGTTTTGAACTAATAAAATTGCATTCTGGACCAACTTTAAACTCTTTAATAGGTATTAGTTTAAAATTCCAACTAAATCACGACTAGTTCAATTGCATTGTAATAGTTCAGTTGGAGCAATAGCGCACTAGTTCAGTTCACCTAGTTCTTAAGAAATAATCGATAACTAAGCTAAAGTTTCAATGAGCGTGCTTAGTGATCAACTAGTTCTTTCAATTGAACTGTCAAACCTTTTAAGCGTATTTCGTAATATTCAATAAACTTGACTAACAATTAACAACGCCTCTTGGACATATTAGTTTTACCAGCAAGGTGTAAGCCAAGTTATTTAACACTGAGGTGGCGAAGCAACAGATTTCAAAGAACAGACAAGCATTAGCATGCATAAGCGGCATTAAATTGGAAATCTTTTCACGTCTGTTGTGTCCGCTGTAATTGCTGTTCGCGTTGGATTTCTACTTAGTATTTTCGCTCTGATGATCATTAGAGATGGTTGGAGAGGGGGTGGTCGAGCAGGACATAATTGTGTCTGCACACGACCACATCACGCCTACGACTGCACAATTAGACGCCTTCTACATTCTCGGTCAGCATAAATCATAATTACTTGGACGACCAGGGCAGCACTGTCGCTCTCGTTCCGTGTGTTGCTCTGTGTGCCTCCCTTGCTCTCTCTAACTCTCACTCTCTTCGCTGCTCTCGTGCTCATACCCACGCTCTGCTCGTCCCTGTCACACGGCCGCTCAATTCGTTTTGGGGTTTTTGTTCGCGGCGCACTCAAGTGAAGACGTTTATTAAGCGCCATTACCTCGGCATATAAAGTGCCTGCGCCTCGCCTTGCCTCGGCGCACCTTCCTCCTGCTCATATTCAGTGTCTGTGTGTTGCCGCCAATGTTTGCTCTGGACCACTACAATTGATTGCACTGCGGTTATGGGTCGAGCAATTTGTTGTGAAGCGCCAAACTCCACCCTCTCTCTCTCTCAAGGTCTCTGCGGCTTTTGCTCTGGTCTCCTGTCGTCGCCTTCGCACTTTGTGCTTCTTGCAATCCCTTCCACCCCTCCTCCATCCATTTCGGTAGCCAAGGCAATGAAAAGTTTGCTTTGTTTTCGGACAGCTAAATGAAAATTTAAGAGCTATTCATTATTTGTATGCCTGCAACGCCATTTCTCCCGTCGCACCCTCCCCCGGGCCGACAACTCCGACTTCCATCGATTTATAATTTTTATTACGCCGCATAAATTTTACTTTCGCAGCACACACACAGGTACAATATATGTGTATGTGTGTGCACGTAATTAATAATTATAAATATTCAAATGGTGCACATAAATATTTACGGCTTTTATGTGGTTTTGTCATTTGTGGTTTTGGTATTACTTTTATTTTTGCCAAAATTTTAGCATGTGGAAACATGCCTAAAATATTTTTAGTCTAATTGCCATTTTAGAAGTCTTGCTTCAGCTGTCAGGTGATACACATTAAGTAAATTATCGAATAAAATAAATTGTGATTTGTATGCAAAGTTTTGTATTGTCTTGAAAACAGAGATTGCATTTGCAGTTTTGCAACATGCACAAAACACAGCGGCTGTCTCCCTCTCTCTGTCTATGTGTTTCCCATAACTAACCGCAAACCTACTCTACACACCCACACACACACAAATATTCGCATTCAAACAGAGACACATAAGCCCAATGGGCATTGTTTTATGCTCCTGTTTCTGGTGTATCGAGGTGAGACGTGTAATTAATTTCTAATTAAAGACCGCCGACGCCCAAACATTTGGCCACACTCCTTGCCTTTGGGCGAACACACAACTCGAGCAGACAAACGCATGCAAACACAGACAACTCGTAGTACAATGACAACGCATATATTTCAAGCCTTTCTTATGCTATGTAAATGGACAGGTGCTATAGCATTAAGCAAGTGTTTGCTAGCAACAGTTTTGATCGAGAGCAATGAGTAATTGCCAAGGTTTAGAAATCCATTAATTATGTTAAAGCGCCACCTGGCGCTCTTAAGAGCTTGGAGTATTTCTTATGCAGTTGTTAAACCATTGAACATCAAGTTAATTAGGCGAGTTATAACAGTCAGCCGCTCTCTAATTGGATCAGTTGCAGTAGTGAGCTTTTGTCAAAGTCATAACGATTCGATAAGCAACGCTATCTAGCGTATTTAATAGTTGAGTGCACTCACCTGTTCCTGTTCATCTTGTTGCGTGCGTTTTTGTGCGCTGACTTCAGCCCGAGGGCTTGGGGGCGTGGCAGCTAGCTGACTGGAGCAGCTCTCGTTGTTTGATTACGCTTCTTGCTGCTGTTGCTGCTGCTGCTCGTGTCATAGCTTTGCCCCCTTTCTATTTGTGTTGCGACAAAGCAAAAACCGCAGCTCGTTTCACATTTAAACGTCTTCTTTGGTCGCATCTGCAAGAGACGCGCAACGCAACGCAAAGCAAGCAAAAATTGTTAAAAGTTTTCTTTACTAATTTAGGTAGCATTTAAAATTAGCATACACAGTGCAGTGCAGCGCTCTAATTTATTTAACTTAATTTGCAATTCGCATTCTGCGCAAAACTTGAAGCAGACTAAACTTGCAGCACATTTCAACTAATTAACTTCCATTTTCAGTGAGCTGGCCCCAAAAACGGAACAATAAACAAAACAATTCCGAGAGGCAGACAGCTGAATACACTACTTTTGCCTCGAGTGCCATAACTCAATGCTATTGTTGCTCCCATAACTTGACTTGAGCATAATAAGCATCATATTTAATAACTTACCCCACCACCACCTAACCACAAAAGGAAAGAGTGGGGGAAGAGCGGAGTATTAAGTGTTTACACTTGTCAAATTACACGCAATTTGCAGTGGCCTAACAAATGCATGTAACGCTTCCTTAAGGGCCGAGGGCAGTTATAACAGTTTGCACCCTTAAAGCTAGACAACATGTATAACACTTTAGTACACGATTTCATTCCGTCGTTCTGTCTGTCCGCTGGTTCGCAATTTAATATCTCAGAGAATACTAGAGGTAGAGTTGTCTAAATTTGTACATCGATAACTATATTAATTAAGCATTAAATCTATATTTTAAATAGTAAATAGTATATTTACTTTGTCCATAAACCATAAGATGAAAAAGGAAGATGAAGTGTTTTCTAAAAATGAGATGACAACGACTATTCTATTTATATCTAAGTCTATTAGGTAATTTTGCGTAATTATAAAGATGATAAAAGAGTATCAGGCAACTGTATTGATAAAATAAAATATAAAACAAAATAATTTACATACAAATCTACATTTATATTAGCAGTCAATTGTTTAAAATTCATCATCGTTTCTTTAACAATTACTTCACTTATTACTGAAACCCACCTCGCACTTGCAGCATCGCAATAATTTACAGCTGTAAGTCCATGTATATGCAGCAGAGGCAGAAGCAGCTCGCAACATTAGATGACATATTGGGCAACATCAAACGACGCCCCAGTGTTTCATCTTAGCCACTTGCAAGTCGAAATGCCAATGTGCAGTACAAAAGGATGTGGGCGATGAGACCAGAGCGAAGCGTGCCATAATGAAAGTGCAGCTCTGAAGCGGATATTGCGTATACGTATTTCCGTTTTGCACTTTTTTGTCTGCTGTGTTTTTCCAACGATTTCACTCAAGGAAACTTGCAACTGCACTTGGCGCTTCCATGTAGATTGTCATTGTCTGTCTTACACATGTGTGTGAGAGTGTGTAGGTGTGTGTGTGTGAGTGTGAGTGTGTGATATTGAAGCATTACATTGTCTAGTGATGATGGCCCTCTGGTCGTGTAGTCTTAGCCATTGTTGTTGCCATTTGCCGAACACATTCCTCAACCTCGATGCGGCTGGTTAGCTTTTGAACTCAATGAGATACCCGGCAGGCGTAATCTAGTAGGGTATGATCAACAAAAAGTGTGAGAAATGAGTTTCACTGCCATAATCTACAGTTGATACAGCTATCATTAATAAAATCGAATTTCTTTTTGTCTGACTGCTTAAATGAATCTAAACATATGTAATGTTGGTTATATAGAATAATCTTTGATTATTTAATTTACCCAAAACGTAAACTCAAAAGTGAACTTCACATGAATTCCCTTAATATAAATATGAGGTTTGGTCCAAATAAGTTTTTCCCTATGTTGTTATAGTACTCTGTACTGATTCAATACTTAATAATGAAATTTAACAAATAAAATTTAATATACGAATAATATTAAATAATAATGCTTTCTGTTGACAATTGATTTCGTTACGTCTGACGACGGCTGCTTCTTCTGTTATACTTTTGAAGATTAATGATCTACTTTAACCGCTGCTGTTCAACTTCTCACCACTGATGATCTACTACTGAGACTGCTGTTATCGACTTGCTTATGCCAACCTATACAGATAGAGTCTATCGACCAGCCTTCACCGTTGTTACCTACATTACATCCGTATGGAAAGTATCTTTTAGTCTATCACACTCGCTTCTAGCTTGCTTGTTTGTTGGCTTTGTGGCACTGGGACGCCGTCGTCTACTAGCTCTTGCCTGGCCTCATTTACAGCTTCAGCCTTAGCTCCAGCTTCGACTTTTGGGCATGTTACACGTTTGCTTGTTATGCTTTTATGCGACCCTTGTACTTTTTCCATTATGTGACGTGTGTTGCTTTGCTCTTGCTCTTGTTCTCGGTGTTGTTGGTGTTGGTGTTGCTGCTTTTGCTTTTGCAGCTGCTCCTTTTAGAGCTACTCCGTTCGGCTTGTTAGCCATCGCTCTTGCGCTTTTATTGCATGTTTTATGGAAATTTGCAAACATTAGGCGCACTCTGCACATCAAACGCATTTAACGCATTCCACACTCAAACGCAGACAGTCTAATGTCCTTCGTCGTCCTTCTCCTGTTCCGCTCACAGCTCTTGCTTTGATATGACAGCAGCATCAGGAAAAGCAGCAGCCACAACCTGCCTCGCAATTTGACTGGCCAACGCACCTGAACATAAGTTGAGCATACGCACCATCAGCCCAGTCAGCCAGCCAGCCAGTCGAGTCAGTCCATCTCCCTCTCTCTCTGTTTATCCATTCCTCTGTCCGTCTGTCCGACAGTCTTCAATCTCTTTTGTGCCATGCACATTTTGGCTTTGCCAGCACAAACTGCTAATTTGGTTTGATGTATTGCCCCAGGGACATCCATCAGCAGCTGAAGCCAAAAACTGAGCCTGACGTCTCCCCCCCTCCCAGCTACAAAGTCGAGTACCTGGCGATTGAAGCCAACCTCCCCTAGTTTCCAGCCAACAATTGAGAGGGGGAGGCAACTTTGGCTTCCAAAAATTGATTATGCGTATTGTGAATTGTGCGCTTGACTCTGTCGCAATTTCTTGTTCACTCTTCTTATTGTTTTGTGGCTCTCTCCCTCTCACTCTCGCTTTCCCTCTCTTTCGCTTTGCAATATTTTCGAGTTTTGTGTTTAGCTGCTCGTGTGTCTCTATTTCAGCGAATATTTTCCCAATATCCAATTAGAAACTTTTAATTGTTTGCCGAGTTATGCAAATTGATTTTCACATTGACAAAAGCCACACTAAAACAAAACCAAGTTTAAGCTGGACTTCCACATAGCAAAAGTATTGACTTCGTTTGCATGGTGTAATAATTATACCCCAAAATATACCTAACAGGCAGAAGAATCTTTAGGGTAACATATATTCTTCAACTGAGTCAACAGTCGCATATTAGTCATTATGAACCCAGAAAATTTGGTTGCGATCAGATACAAACTTTATTGCATTGATTTGGAAAAAATAAGGCTGCAGATGTCATATCTTAACAATTTGGTATATATGGTACTCTATGGTATATTTTGAATGCAGTGGTATAAACGAAATAAAACTTTTAGTATTTTTCAATTTCAAGAATAGGTCTACATATGTCATGTAATGAAAATTTTGTACATTTTGTAATCTATGGTATATTTTAAAATAAGTCAAAACGATAAAGAAAATAAAGCTTTTAGTTCATTTCAGTTTTTAAAATGAAGGAAGCAGATGTCATGTAATCGCATTTTGGTATCTTTTTAAATGCAGTAGTATAAACGTTAAACGAAGCTATTATCATTTTTCAGTATATTTAGTTGGGATATAAAGCAACGAGTATTCTAACGAGTATTCTAACTTTTCATACTGCGCAGTTATCACTTTTATTCATTAAAGTGGAATCTAAAGTGAAATCCATAAAGCAGGCATTAAAATTGTAGCGCGACAAGCGGATTTATTTATAGACTAAGCAGCCAAATTACAAGGCATAACTCGAAACGCAATTTTCTTAAATGCCTGTGTCAAGGTCAAGTGAAGTGACAATCAATTTTAGAGCTGCGCTCACGTTAAACTGATTGCCAAAGCAATTGATGAGCAGTGAATCGATAAGCGTGGCCAGCTGCACGTGTGGCTTACGTGGAATTTAAGTGGTAAGCAGCGACAACTGGCAAGGATATTCTATTTGCGACCATTGGGGGACATCATTAATTTAATCAATTCGTTTGTATTACGCGCCGCTCTGGCAATGGCAATGCTGCTGACTATGGCGCTGGATCTGGTTCTGGCTCTGGCAGAAATCCGATTAATTTTGAGCCAAAACACACACTACATACACTGAGCGAAATAAAGGGTAACTAAACTTAAGCTGGGAAAGTAATTCAGAAAAAACTAAATCAATAGATTAAAGACTGTTGCTGGGTAAATGTTTTTTAAACAATGTTTGCAAATGTTAGCCAAAAAAATTAAAATACAGAAAAAACCATTCAAGAAAAAAATTAATGTTTGATACATCAGCATACATGGGGTAAAATTAAAAATGTTATTAAATTAACATAAATAATTGAATGAGATAATTAAAAATAGGTGCCAAACATACAAAAATAAAAAAAATAATGATAATAATAATAATAATAATAATAATAATAATAATAATATAATAATATGTATATATATATATATAATAATAATATTATTCATCATCATAACAATCGTTATAACAATAATAAAATAAATGTTATATACAAACTAAAATTCTAGAATGAAAATTGCAGATAACATAATAAAAATTATTTTTATGTTATCATTATCAGTAACTAGGTCTGAGAAGTGTTCCTTTTCGCCCTGACTTGTTCTCACAGTGTATACACACACACACATTCGCACCATGTGTGGACATTATATGAGCTGGCGTGGAAAGCTAAGCAATAAATTCATTTATAACTTTGATGCATGCAACGCTGAATGTTGAACGTTGAACGCTGAACGTTGGACACAGAATGTTGCATGTGGACTGGTCAAAAGCTCGACACACAAATTGAGTTAGAAGAATTGTCAAATTGAATTTCATTTGCGTCGAAACATTTTGATGTAAGCTTTTCCGCTCGATTTCACACATAATAACACATAATACACAATGCCACGCTTCAGTTGAAAGGTCGCCAAATGTGGATGGAGCGAAATACTATAAATAGAAATAGAATAGAAGCGAAGCTAAACTGAAACTCCAAAACAAATCCTAATCCACAAAAGTCTAGTCGAGAGCACCAACAAAATTTGCATATCCTGTGCCAGAGAAACCGAACCTGATTATTAGCAACGCCTCATTTCTGTGCTTCATTATTATGCATTTGTTGTCTTTTGCTTTGCGGCTGTCGCTTGATCTTCTCAAGTGTTAATACTTGTGTTTTGCAATCTCAATTGCGGTGCTGACAAGTTCAATGAACTCGAAGAACCGCTTATCAATCCAAACATTCCACAAATTAAACAGCAAATGTTTGTGAAGTGGTGTCGAAGTATTTAAGATGCCACAAGGTAAATGTAAATAGACAAATATTTCAACACTCTTTACTTTTATGACAATTGTCTAAATAATTATTTGCAATATTTCGTTAAAAACTCTTCACTCTTGGTTGCTTTGTCAAATAAATAAAATACTCGAGTACTTTGCACAGACTGAAGAGATTTATTTGCAAATGTAAATTTATTAGATTTGCGCGTGTACTTTTCAATTGCCTTTCGCATTGCAATTTATCTTATAATGTTTGCTGCTTATTTTGTAATAGCATTCATATAAAACATATGCACAATATATTGTGCATCTGTCTGACAGACCAAAGAAGTACAAAAATGTGCTTAGGCAAGACGTTCTCGCTTACAGATTCGCCTGCAAATCAACTGTAGAACTTTTTATAGGTTATCTTTCAGTTTTAGGAATTTGCAAGTTAGATGAGATTGTTAAGTTTGTTGAATTAATGGTATATTTGGTATTCTATGGTATATTTTGAATGCATTAGTATATACGATATACCAAAATTTTACTCATTTTTTTCAAATATACTCTTTGAAAGTGAAAAGAAATTTGATAATTTTTCTGACTTGTTTAAATATCAAAGGTAATAACTATTGTCCATTCTTCACATCTTTGTACAAACTATTTAACAGCATTCAATTTAACACAAATAACAAATGTAAACTAACAGCTGCTAAGTAAGGATTTTATGCAAATTAATATTAAAACATTTAATGTCAAGTATAAACGAAACAGAATTGATTTTTAGGCAAAAAATAAAACAGTGAAGCAACATTTCCCATGTCATTTATTTAATTTATTATTTTATATGTTCTTTACCTTTGCTAGCAAATACAAAGTGACTGTTAAATGAGATACGCACTCATTAACAGCTGACAGCGATCGCGTTACGCGTCGCATGCAAACGATTTCCCACTGGCTGAAACAGTTTTTGCAAGTTTTCGAGAACAACCACTTGATTGTATATTGTCTCTTCTTGTATTTTTTGGGGGCCTTTATCTAGTTTTGTAGTTATTTTTGTCAGTTGGAGTTGTACGCGAAATGCGCTGCAAGTGCAACACGAACCACAAAACAACAGAAACCAGAGCAAGAGGAACAAACAAGAGCAGACGGTTGCAGCAACTGTCCATGTCCTGCTCCTCCTCGCTGCTCTCTGTTTGTCCTCCGCTGCCGGAAGCTGTTGAGCGCGTGAAGTGGCACCTCCTCTGTCCCCTCTGCCTGTGTCGCCTGTTTCCTCTATGCTCGACCTGCTGCTGCTGCGTTTTCCCGGTTCCAATCCCGATCCCTCTGCTGTCTCTGGTTCTCGTTCTGGTTCTGGCAACGTGGTACAACAAACATGGCCAGAAAAATACGCTGTACATTCGCGTACGGTTTGCTTTTGCCGCCTTTGGCAGCATTTGTGAAATCAGTTGTGTTATGTGTTCCATGCCATGCCAGCGAAAATACCAAAAAATACATAAGCTTGCCGGCTTTGCAGCCAAAACAAAATGGTAAGGGAAAAGCTTAAAGCATTGCGAGCTTAGTTTTTACACGCAACAACAGCAACAGCAAACGAACCCAACCTCCCAGTTGACGCCCAAGCATCTGCCAAGAGTAGTTAAATATGTATTTACGTGGGCGAGGATCAAGCAGAAAAGCTAACAGCAGGCAAAGCTCAACATTTTCAATTTTATAGAATTGTGAAGCCTCTTTTCAAAACTAACAAGTTTTTGTCTTAAACTTTAACCTCCTTCGGAAGAGATATTCAATCATTGTGTAGTATGAAAATGTGTCGACACACATTTAGAGGTGAAGAACAATCGATAGTACTATCGGCACTATCAATGGTTGGGAAATATCGGCGCACTCTCGATTGTAACCAAAACCATCGAGAGTTCAATCGATAGTTGGAGTTTCACATCGCTAAGCAACATCGTCGAATACTTGCAGCTTCTTACTATTTAAACTGTGTGATAAGAAGTCGCGTCAGAAGTAAAATTAAAATAATTCTATCTAATTCACATTAAATAAAAAATATACCACAGCAAGTTAAGTACTTAAATCTTTACAGTCGAAATTGTCAACCTCCTTGCACTTAACGTTTAAGCTATGCGTTTAAAGCTGCGTTCATTAATCAGTCAGTCATGAAATTACTATTATTGTAATTATTTTCACATTTATACAATATTGATAGAATTTATCAATTTAATCTTCCCATCTATGCTATGAAAAATTTAAACTTTTATCCCATAACTTTAGGTTGACAGCGTCAATCAATCAGTCAGTCTTCATGACTTCATGAAAATAATGCTAAAGAATTTACATAATACAAATGTTATTGAATATGTTAAAATGAATATCAAATAAATTAAATCTTTAAAGCTACGCTAGCTTTCAATGTACAGTCTAAATATATTGAAAGTTGTGTCAATCAATCATAAAGTCAATATCATTTTAAATAAATTTCATATTACATTAAATTGATAGAAAAGAATGAATAAATAATCAATTTCAGCAAGACGCAATAAAGTTAAAGATCAGTTTTAATAAATTCAAAGAAATAAGACAATTTATTATTAATAATATTATTTTTTATTGTAATAACGAACAAAATTCGTAGTTGCAGTAAGATGAGCTAGAGCGACTAAGGCCTTTAGGCTAATTTATATTATTTAATTTGCATTATTTTTTGCAAAAATTGATTGTACAAACATAAAACTAATTAACGAATACTAACTTAGGCTTTTGACATCATAATAAAATTGTATTTAGAGTAAACAAAGTTAATATACAAATAAATTGCGTATACGCATACACATAACGTATACGCAATTTCAACTACATTCAGTTTCTACAATGCTGACTTTAGAGTTAATAATTATTTTCTAGTAAAGCTTCTATTTGACATGCTTTACAAGTTAATGGTTTACTTAACATCTCGAAAGATTTCAATAGAATTAAGCCTGCTGGCAAAATGTGTAAGGAATTACTTCAATTGGCGGGTCAAAGCAACTCCAAAGGCAGTTCGCGGAAACAAATGAAATACCAGCACACACACACACACACCTACACACACAAAGAGGTTGTAAATTCGTTTTCGATGAAAGGCGAGGTGAATCCATTTTCCTTCTCTCTCTCTCTAACAGAAATTGGTCTGCTTCAACCTTTTTGCAGGTCTCGTGATGGCGGTGGCAGGAGAACTCTACAACACAAACAGCAGCAGCAACGACAACAACGACTACTACAAGAACAAAGACATGTCGCTAAGACAGGCGGAAGACTTTGGCGGTGATGACGTGCCGACTACTTTGTCTTTGTCTGCCACAGCCTCAGTCACTGTGGCTGAGTCTGTGGCTGCGTCGTTGCCACAAACGGAAGCCACGAATCACACTTTCAAGAGTTTAGCCTTCCTGGCCAACACCAACACCAACACCAATGCCAACAACGTGCTGGTGAGCAGCGGCTATTCCCCATCGCCGTATGCACCGCATTCACCGCCGTCCGATGGCTTTGCGGTGGCATCGCAGGAAACGGAAACGGACTCTGTACATTCCATGCCAATTTTTGACTTTGGCATGCCGCGCAACATCACCGGACGCACCGGGCACACGGAGGCCATAATTAAATGCCGCGTCGACAGTCTGCATGATAAATCGGTAAGTCGAAGAACCAATAAAGCAAGCATTCATTACGTCTTTTACTTCTTCGTCCTCTCCACCTTTGTGGCAATCGAATTGGCAATCGCCATCACATTAATTGCATTGCATCCACCACCTTCGTTACAGGTATCGTGGATACGCAAACGGGATCTACACATATTGACTGTCGGCACTGCAACCTACACCTCCGATAAGAGATTCCAGGCATGTAGCTCATTTCATTATGAATTATGCCATGCATCCGCAGTGCAGTTGGCAGCGCATGAATTATAAGCAAATAAATCCGGCAATTGCAATGCAGTTTGCGTAGTTTTTAATTCAACTTTTATTAATTTCACGTTGACACTGCGATCCAGTGTGTGATTGTGCAACAATCTGGCAACACCATGCAAATATCTGGCAGTCATATAGCAAGCAGCTTGCAGTCATAGCAATCAGCCTGCAGTCATAGCAATCAGCTTATGTTGAGAGCTGCTTGCAACGGGCTTTTGCCATTTATTATGCGATAAATTTTAGAGTCAGTTTGCCAAGCAGATTTATGCATTAACTGCCGCGAACATAAACTACATGGTGTGTGTATTTAAATACTTAAACAGGTGACTGAATCGAAGGACGCCCGCGAATGGACGCTGCACGTGAAATCGCCGCAGGCCAAGGACAGCGGCATTTATGAATGCCAGGTGAACACTGAGCCCAAAATGTCGATGGCCTTTCAGCTGAATATCATTGGTGAGTGGACGGGGGGATGGGGAATGCGAATGCTCGCAACGAATGCGGATGGGAATTATTCAGCGCACAAAACAAATTAAATGTGAAATTGTGAGTTTTGTTGTGGATGATTTATGTTTACACATCTGTTGGCTACGCAATCACAATCGCATCGCATCGCATCGCATCGTATCGCATCGTTGCTTGAATTGCTTATTAAAAATTGTAATTCAGTTTGTTGTCTGCCAAAAACAGAAGCGAATCACATCGCAACTAACGGTAGCAGCAATAATGATTATTTCATTTGTTTGCCACCCCTGCTCCTGCTCCCATCCCTGGCAAATGCATAATTTTCGGCGCAAATGTCTGCAGGCATACATTTTTAATTTCCCATTTTTCGTCATAAATAAATAAAAACGGACCCAGCGCCCAACTGTTGCCCTCTCTCCCTTTTCCCACATGGGAGGAGCGATGCCTCTCTGACGGATCTCTGTGCGATGCCAAGGGAAACAACATCCTATCTCGGATGAGCTAAGAGGCAAAAAGGGTGGCAGGAGCCATGTTAATTAACTCATCAACTCGCGGGACTTAGAGCAGTTAAGCTGCCTGATTGGAAATGTAGTAAAGGATTTAATGAGCCATGCATAATGGTTTGCATATAATTAGCAGCCACTGTGACAGGCTTTGTTCACATCCTCTCTATAGATAATTAATGCCCTTCTACTCGCATCGTATTATTTCAGCCCATGGGCGAAAAGAGACTAAGTAATTAATGTGGTTACATTGGCCGCCAAACTAGTAAAGTTGCTTTTATTGCAGAGAATAACAATTGAAGTGCTTAGATCAGGCGACACTATTTAGTCAATCAGTCAATCACGCAACAGACCATCAGGTGACACTATTCAGCCAATCAGTCAATCACGGAACAGACCATTCCAGTTGTTTTCATTAGTTTCAATTTAAATGATTAAAAATAATCATAAGATGACACTATTGGTCAATCACACAACCATCAAATTAACTTGACATTTCAGTCAATCAATCAGACAATCAGCAGATTGAAATATCTTATGATATAGACAAGACTTTAGTTGAATAAACAGAAATTCCCATCAACTAGTTAATCAACACACAATGTCAATAAATAAATAATAAATAATAAAATAGTCACAACAAAGTGATTGGTCAATCAAAAATTCACAGAATTAAGTGGACATTTCAGTCAATCAATTAAATAATCAATCAGATTGAAACAACTTATGAGATGAACTAGACTTCAGTCGAATAAACAAACATTCCCATTAGCTAGTTAATCAACACAAATTACCACTTTTTCCTCAATGAAAGTTGAAACATGACTACCATATAAATCGCAAATGAGTTAAGAAAGTTTTTCAAGAGAATTTCAATAAGTCGATGAGCAAAAATGACTTTCGCATGCAAGTGAAACAGAACGAAACAACGAGTTAATCAATCAAGCAAGCAGTCAGTCAATATGCACTTTTTGAAACAAAATTGATCATTGATTCGTATTAATCTGCACAATTAAAATGTCATCAAGAGGTTCATATCAAATTTAATGCGACTTTAAAGATCTTTCTTCATTTACTGGAAATGTGTTTTCATTTCAAAGTTGCGAGCAAGCGAGTCGTAGTCCTGTATCCTGCATCCTGCCTGCCGCCTGTCTTGTGTCTCAGCTGTCAGCAGCTGCTTTCGGCCGCTTATGCAAATCAGTTTGCAATCTCTTTTTAAGTTTTCGATTATGCTCTGTTGTGTACTGAAAAAACTCTTCTTTCACGCATAGTGAGAGAGCGAGACCGAGAGACTCGCTCGCCTCACAAATGAATTTCCGATTACATTTTCTTGGCCATCGTATGCATTTTAATTTACGTTAATGAAACAATTGCAGCAGCGTTGTCAACCCTTCAGTAGCCACTGTCCAGCTGTCCGACTCTGTATTTTTAATGAAATTATCGGCATATGGGTCGTATGAGTGACTCGACACTGGCTTCTCTGTCGCCTCTTTGCATACTTGCTTTTTTTTTTCTTCCCTCGCACAACTTTTGCAGTCTGCGTTGCATTTAATTAATGTCATTATGCAAATTTATGTGACCGACCACCAAATTTTTTTCCATAAGATTTATATGTACTTCATATAAATGCAGCTCCCGGGCGTGGTTGTGCTATAAATACGTCTGTTCTGTGCTGTTCTGTGCTGTTCTGTGCTTGCTACTTGCCTTTTGTTTACTTAGGGATAATTTAAGAGTAAAGAGCCAAAATAACGAAATGGCTGCAATGCATCTCCATTTTATAGACAACACATTAAACGGCATAATCTCTTTTTAAATTTAATTTTAATTAGTTCAATGTGCATTAAGCAAGCAGCAAATATTTAAAAGGGGTTTTCTTAAAAATGCCATTAATTGTGATTTACACGGTGCCAATAATGTCTCAATCGGTGGCGCCATCTGGAGTGCATAGCAGCCAACTGGCGTGCTTATTAAGCTGAGTAGACATTTTCTGACGCCATCTAGCATGCCCAGCAGGCAACTGTCTTACTAATTAAGCTAAGCAGCTGAGAACACGCTGCGATCGCTAAGCTAAGCTTAACGTATTGTTTATTTACACAATTTGGTCAGCCGTCTATTTGTTTATTAACACTCAAATAGTTTAGGCTGTTAAACTGCATTCTGATGCATATTTAATGTATTTTTATGTAAAAGCAATACCCTATATTGAAATCAAGTTTAATTGATTTAAGGCTCACACACTGCAATACAGAATTTGCATAAATATTCTTATCAGTTTAAATTGGCTGCTATTGCGGCACGTATTTCAAATGGCTGCTCACATAGTTTTTATACACACTGCAGCTACAGGGTATAAACAATGTGTGCATTTCATGCATGACCACACCAAATGCAACCAATTTCAGCGGCTGCCAGCAAAAAAGAAAAGAGACATTTTTTACCATACTTTTTTCCAGAATATATGTGTGTATGTGTGTGTGTAACGAGTGTGTGCCAGTTCTGGGTGTTAATTGCCTTTAACACAGTGACACTGCGCAAATACTACAATACGAGTGTTCGCACACACACTCACACATATAAATGCGAATGTGGAGAGAGAGAGACACACGCACTTAATGACACCATGGAATATTCGTCGTACTCAACCTCATCCCTATGCCGTCTCGCTCTCCCACACGCTCTCAACCATATGCCACAATCCCAACCAGCGAACCAAACAAACAAACAGATGCGACAAAGAGGAAAAGAGAGAGAAAGAGCACGATAGCCAGACAACCTGGCGGCGAAATTCTGACAGACGTACATGCATATGTTTGCTCCCTCCGCCTCTTCGCCCCCCTCTCCCCACCCATTACACACTCACTCCATTCGTGTAACACAAACTCTCTCTCTGTCTCTCGCTTCTACTTTTCTGCTTGCCTTACTTTTCGGGTATATTTTTTAATTATTATTATTTGCCCAGTCCGATGCATAATAAATATTATTATTAACCCAGTTACACACTCTCTCACATAATGTCCACTGGATTTTATTTGGGTGTTTTCCCTGCAATTTGCCGGAGTTATATAAAACTTGTGTTGTAAACTTTTGTGATCCGAACTTACAACAAATTTTTTTACACCCATATTTGAAAAGTTGTTTTATTCTATTCTCAAACATCTTTGTTGTGTGTGCTTGCAGAAATCTCGCCCGATGCCAAGGCCATCATTAGTGGACCACACGATCTGCACTTCAAATCGGGCAGCGCTATTATCCTCAACTGTGTAGTCAAACAGCCTTCGGTGAAGGACATTGGACCCATCTATTGGTATCGTGGCGAGCACATGATCACGCCCTTCGACTCTGATGTGAGTGATGCCGACAACCAGATCAAGGAGTCGGGACAAGGACTTCGCAAGGAGCAGTCCACCGACCAAACTGTCGAACAATCGCTGAACGAAGTCCTGAGCACAGAGCTGGCCAAGGATTTTACAACACGCATTGCGATGGAGTCACAACTGGGCGATACGCTCAAGTCGAGGTAAGCTAACGGACTAGCATTACATTACTCTTTACTTTAATGTATTTACTTTTTCTCTAATTGCAGATTGCGCATCTCGAATGCTCAGACAACGGACACCGGCAACTACACGTGTCAACCGACAACTGCGAGCAGCGCCAGCGTCATGGTTCATGTTATCAATGGTGAGTGCATTAAATGAAAGGCGTTGGGCGTGGCACATTTTAAAAATATGCATTAAGTGCTTAGCAGTAAGCAGAGTGTGCTTACCAAATTTACTAGTTGCAGCTTTTTTAATTGCTGAGATCGGGGAGTTCATTTAGACGGACAGACAGCCAGACAGAAAACTGAGAACAGAGTAAAAATGTGTGTCAATTTCTCTGTGCATACTCTCAAAATGAAAATGCAAAAATTTGCATAAAATAAATTTAAATTTATTTGCTGCTATAAGCTCTATTTGATAGCCTACGAATTGAAGTAAAAATTCAGCAAATTTGGCCCCATTTGGGACAGATTTTATTTGCAGCTTTAAGAGAATTTGGTCATAAACAAGCAAGACTCGACTTTATTCGAATTTGCTTTCAAACAAAACAACTTCTACTTCTGTCTCTGTCTCTCTCTTCTTGCTCCTTGCTGTGTGTTGTTATGCTCACCATGGCGTATGAGTTATATGCTTAGACTTATCGTCGCATAAATTAAAGTGAATTAAGACGTTTTAATCCAGCAAAACTACACGCTAAACCAGCATATCGCTGGTCATCGTAAATTCAACGCGACTTTTGGCCTCGATTTCGCTCTCTCTCTCTCTTTTTTATTTTTATGGCCAAAACACTTGAAAACAAATTGAAGTGCGTTAAGTTTTGATGTGCGAATGTCGAGTGCTAAATAAAATGGCCGACAACAACCAGCAACCAGCAGCGAGAGAAGTGCTGTAAACTTAAATGAAATTGTTTTGCGGGCCTAAATAATTTAAGGAATTTGCATTTTAAAGCATTGTGAAAGTGCTCAATCAGAGCAGGGCAAAAAGATGATAATAAATATGGGAGAAAATGTCAAAAGTAAGTTGCGAAAGGCAGTTAATCATACGCGTGCATGTGCCACATGTGGCATTCCCCAAACGGAAAGAGAAAGATGGTGACGAAGTTCAACATAGAAATGAGTATGACACTGCCAAATGCCTATGCATAAATACAGATAATAAATCAACTGCAATAAAAATTTTACAACAATGAATAGCAGTGTAAAGGCGACCGCTGAATGCTCTTCTTTAAGTAAAAGGAAGCTTCATTAGTCTATAGTTGCATTACTGGCGCCATCTATGGGTCATAGTGTAAACTTGCTTAGGAGAACTGCAGCACTGTTAAATAACAGCTGCGATCGTAGAGTTAACAGAGATAAAAAATGTTAGTTAAAGAAACATGCAAGGGAATACAAATAGCTGAATTAAATGCAGAGTAATTTCACATTTCAAGAATTTTTCAATTAAGTTGCGCTCCACGCAATACTATAAAGACAAATTAATTGTTTTCGTGCATGGCAAGCTCAACTATTCAATAGTCCGGCGACGAAGCAAGCATCTCTGGCTAGATGCTCAGCAGCAGCAACAGAGTGTTGAACAGGGCAGCTTTTAAGTCTGAAGCACGGTTGCCATTCCAAAAAAATTTTTTGTACCAAAATTTTTAAAAAATGTACCAATTTTAGCAAAAATGTACCACAAATTTTTTCACGAAAGATCTTTTGTATTTCACAAATTGTGATTCACAATATATAATACTGATAGACCTTAGATTGGCGCATACATATTTTCTGAATTGACACAATACGTCGCAAATCGACTGTATGCGATATTTTCCAGTTTTAGTCATGGTTCAATTTCTAACTGATACAAAATTTATGTCTGTTGGAACAGAGCCATTTGTTAAAATAATATGTGTGAACATAAAATTTGATGAAAAATTTAAATACTAAAACAGGCATAATAAAAATGTACCAAAATGTAAAAAAGTGATCCAATGTACCAACGCATAAAAAATGTACCAGTTTTGGTACATTTGTACCAAAAGTGGCAACCGTGGTCTGAAGTAAGAAGTGTGCAGCTCCTTAAGAAGCACTAACAAATGATGCAAACATTGCCACACAAATTATTGCGTATACGCGATGTGTATCTTATTTTGAAAGCAACGCCAACGCCAACGTCAACGTCAACCCATATGTCATTTATCTAGCCTGGCCAAGACGCGTGACTGTGTCACTGGGATTGAGACTTGTGGACTTTTGCGTGTGTCTCTAGTCTGGCAATCTCACAATTAAATTATGTTATTTGGCTTGGGCGCAGACAGTGGTTAATTTGAATGAAACTCTACAAGCACACACATTGACTAACTGGTGTGTTTTCTTTTTTTGTGTTGTATTTTGCAGATGAAAATCCCGCTGCGATGCAAAAGAGCTCGGCTGGCACTTTGGCTTTGTTTGGCCAACACATACAAACAAGGATGTTGATGCTTTGGCTGTTGCTGTGGCTGCTGCTCTCGGCACTACAATGGGACAAGTATTAGCTGGAAATCGCACTCATCATTAGCCGACTTGCAATGGCAGCAGGAGCAAGAGCAAGCGAGACAGAGGGACAGAAGTGAGCAGGAAGGAGAATGAGCAGCCAAATTATGAGCAGTTTGCTTGTTTCCTCCTTTCCCTTTAGCACCGCCCACACAGCAGCTGCTTGAAATGTGCTTAAAAATGGTTAAAGGAAATGTGAGGCAAGGCGAAAAGAGAAGCGCGCAAAGGACAAACAAGCAACCATTAACTGTGCCTGCTTTTCTTTTTCTTTTCTGCTTCGCATTTTCCCATTTTCCTTTCAGGCATCCGCCGTATTTACATTTCATTGTGCAAATGTATGCGAAAGAGTGTGCGCGAGGCGCAAAAAGTAAAAGCGAAAGTGAAAGCTTATAAAAAATGCAGCATCTTCTCTCTTCGACAGCCACACAGAACACAGGCAACATCGTCACCGCAAAGCTGTGGCAACATCCTCCTACTCCTCCGCCTCCTCCTTCTACTCGTGCTCACATTTCATTATTGTGCCCACTTTACAGTAAAACAAAAGCCAACAGCAACAGACACTCACAAAAGGTTTTACAAGCATTTCACGACTTGTCAGTCTACAGTACAGCACAAAAGTTAATGCACACACACACACACACATTTATCACACCTCAACACAAGACAACACAACATGACACAAGAAGCAAATGTAAAGCACATAACGTTAAACAGAATAGCAGCAGGAGATTTGTAATGTGAAACTAAATGCATAAATTATAGTTAATAATAAATATAAACTAAACACTATAATTGTAGACAAGAATTTACTATTCAGTAAGCATGTAAGCAGATTTTAGATAATGTATGTGATGCTAAGAACAACCCAAAAAAAAAACAAAATGCAAATTATTTCAATAATAAATTACATTTAACTAATTTAAAAGCCAACTGAAGTTTCATTTTTTGAAATGGAGAAAATATTGAAAAACTAATTTAATGTCAGTTCAATATAACCAATTAAAAAATGTACAATTTATGGAATTTTTTCTATGTATTAAATAATATACATATTATAATATTCTTCCATAATATTTTTTAGGTAATTTATGATCTTTACTCTAATTTTCTTAGAAATAAACGTTTTTCTTATGGATTTTTACTCGTGAAATATAAATGTTTTTATAAATAAAGAGTTCTAAGAAAAACAATAAATAGCACAACGACAGTTGGTTGAACAGTAAGAAAGTGAGTGTAAACGTCTGTGATTTATCTGCTACCCAATTTAAATAAAAACCAAACGGCGAGGTATTATTCTTAAAATATACCAAATTAATATACCAAAAATTACTAAAATACACCAAAGGCCTTACTTGGTATGTTGATATAGTACTGCGCTTAAAAAATACCATAGAGTATTAAAATATACCAGATTGTCAGCCAAAGCAACTACCTTTCTACCCTATGATTAGCGGGTAGTCAATACCATTTTCGTTTCATCGAAAATCAAATCCAAATCTGAAAGTCAAGAAAAATTAAATTTTTTAATGTATTCAAATTATATTACACACTTAACTTATTCACCAAATTTTTGAAATCCCTTTGAAGACATCTATTAATTTGTGTAATAGACTTTTCAAGTGCTTGCAAGACTTTTGGCACTCAGTGTTTCGAGTTTTCATTTATACATTTGTCGACATCCTTCGATACTTGTGGCTGTGCGGTATCATCTGCAGCAAAGTCTTCAGCTACAATTCCGGCGTTCTCTTTGCCATGTGCTGCAGACTGCGTGTTGTCCGGCTTCAAAATGTTGGCAATTATAATTGATATTTGCCGACAATAACAACAACAGCAGCAGCACAAGCAGAAACACCGACAGCAACAAACGTGACGCCATAAAAGTGACATTGTTGCCATGGAGATGACAGGAGTTGCTGCGAGTTGAATGTCGACCCAATTAATGTGGCAATAGCCGCGAGTGTTTTTCATTAGTTTGTGACAGTTCGCGTGGTCGTTATACATTTAAATGCCAATGGAAATGATAAATCAAAGTATAACTGCAGTTGAAAAGCAATCGGAAAACCTGTTGCCTTCCCCCCGAAAGCAAAAAAACATTTGAGAATCGTTGACAAATCTGTGAGATCATTTAATTATATGAGCAACAACCAAAAACAAATGACACAACGAAAAAGAGTAGGACACAAGGCAGCTGGCCAGTGCTTGTACGCATATCAATCATACGCCGCATAGGCTTAGAGAAATGTCTTCAACAGCGTGATATACGATCCGGTTGTGCTGAGTATCTGCGTAGGAAAAAGCGAGCGAGCGAAGGAAGGAAGGAAGTGAAAAGAGAAGAGAAAAGGAGAAAAATGAATGCAGAGTGTGTAAAACAAGTAGCATGAACATTTATGCTCATCATCATACCGAACTGAAGGCCGGCAGCGAGGGCGTAAAAAAAGGCACCGCAATTGTTTTTGCTCGTTGCGAGCGTCGCAAAATCATTAAAATGATTTTTCTAGTCGTCGCATCGCATTTATACCATTCCATCTCATAGAGCGTGTCAGCCACAGCAGCGCTCTAAAGGAGGAGGAGGAGGAGGGGAAAGAAGAATTAGAGGACAACACTTTGTTGTGTAATTAAAATTTTAGCACAAGTGCATGTTTTGCTTGTGTAATTTTTCGTAATGCTTTTAGAAATTGAAATTGAAATTAGTAGAAAACAAATCAAATAGAAAAGGAAAAGCGAAAAGTGAAAGGAAAGAGTATTAAAGTAGTACCAACACTTTCGCTAACATGATTGCCACCGTAGCAGTAGAGGAAGAGCTGCGTCATCGCCGCCACCGTGTAGCAGATGTAGGTTAAGCCGCTCAGCGAGGAGGTGTTCTATCCACGTTCCAAGATGGAGCATAGTCCGTCGTTTAGCATTTTGACGACGCCAGAGAGAGAGAGAGAGAGAAAAGAGAGTGCGATAAGAGCTATCATTAATTGCAATGATGATGATAACACAAATTTCAAGTTGCGAGCATAATTCGCAATTGCAATTGCAACTTGACACTTTCAATCACGAAAGTCTCGCAACATTAAGACGACAATTATAACTGAATTGAGATGGTGATTTGAAATCATAATAAGGAAATTTGCATTTATCACAAGTGATTTTATTGCTGTGCCAACTTAAATGGGTCAAGCTGAATATGTTTGTGTTGCAATCTAAATGAATCTGATATCTAAAAATCACTCGAGACTTCAATAGAAACACTTGTTCATCCAGATGGAAAATGAAAGAACACACTAAAAGTATTCTGTATATTAACTGAAAACTTTACATTAAAGCGTATTCTACTAAAATTAGAATTACATTAGCGAAGAACATGCATATAATAATTAGCTTTCTATTTTCTAATTTTCAACATACAATATAAACTTTTAGCGCTATTTTGTTTTACGTCTGAAGCGGTTCACAACATAAGCGTCTAAAGATAAGGTGACATTGTATAGCTTTACAACTAGATACAATATTACAAGCTGCAAATATTCCATAATGGTGATTGTATAACTCGACATCAATCAATGTTATCTTTGAATGCTCGTAAACCCTTCAAGCTGCAACATTCCTTGGCATAGCTTGGCACTATATAAGACCGAACAAATCCCCATTTGGTACATAAGTTTCTTTAACTAACATTGAAGATGGCGAAGCAATACAACTGGCTACTAATTTCCTTGGCCACTCTGCTCCTTTTAGTGAATATCGAGGCAGAGGAATCTGAAGAAAAGTTGGCAATTCCTACGCAATTTCCATTTCAAGTATTCATTGATGTTGCTCTCAAATCTGATAATTCGAAATGGGTTCCCAAGTGCAGCGGTACCATTATCTCGAAGAGTGCTATCGTGACAACTGCTTCTTGCTTGGACACCGAATTGTAAGTAGAAACAAAAGAGATACTTTCTTACACGTTGAGTAATTTTACATTTTCAACATTGCACTGTATAAAATACAAATAAGTTTCTTTAAAATTCTCTATTCAATATTTTGTGATATATTCAAATTTCAAGAAAAGAGATCAAATTTAAAGAATTTTCTATTCCTTATTTTTAGCGACTTGGCACAAATTTACTTCGGAGCCGTGAACATTTCGAATGCATTCGAAATTGGACAAACTCGTATGAAAGTAGAAAGACAATATTTCGAGGTGCATGAAGAATATAATCCTGTTACTCTCAGTAACAATATAGCGATAATCAAGCTACCCTTCGAATTGGAGTTTAATGAATACGTTCAAGCTGTTTCGCTACCCAGCAAGGAAGACCTAGGTCACTATGTTGGTCAGGAGATGATCATAGCTGGTTGGCATCAAATTGGTAAGTATAGATTGAAACATTATAAGAACCTTTTAATATTTGTTAAATGTTATTCAACAGACAACCAACAAAAGTTCGCTGTTTGGCCAGTCCTAAAATACTTGGGCAAAAAAGTAGCTAGACATGCGGGTAAAGAAGCGGCTAAGTGGGTCGGCAAGAAAGTAGTCGGGCTCTTGGCAGATGAAGGAAGCCCGATCACTATTCATGAGAATGATGCCAATATCGCAGTGGGAATGTATACTACACAAAATGGAAAGGCAAAGTCAAAACTTTCGCACTTCGTTAATTTAATCAAACTTTTGCCATGGATTAAAAAAATCGTCTCTGATATCCGACTCAAGTGAATAATAATCGATTCCTAATAAAATATCAAGAACAATTATAAAAAAATGTGTTTTGTATTTATAACGGGAATTCATATTTTATTTATAGAAATTTTTTTATATGTAGAAGAATTTCAAATTGCTACATTAAAAACATTAAAAATGGTGTTTGAAAACTTTGGCATTGATTTTCATACTGTCTGTCCTACTGTCTGTTCTACTGTCTGTCATACTATCTGTCCTACAGTCTGTCATACTGTCTGTCCTACAGTCTGTCATACTGTCTGTCCTACTGTCTGTCCCACAGTCTGTCATACTGTCTGTCCTACTGTCTGTCCTGTCTGTCCTACGGTCTGTCCTACTGTCTGTCCTACTGTCTGCCATACTGTCTGTCCTACAGTCTGTCATACTGTCTGCCTGACCTACTGTCTGTCCTACTGTCTGTCATACTGTCTGTCATACTGTCTGTCATACTGTCTGTCATACTGTCTGTCCTATTGTCTGTCCTACTGTCTGTCATACTGTTTGTCCTACTGTCTGCCCTGTCTGACCTATTGTCTGTCCTACTGTCTGTCATACTGTTTGTCCTACTGTCTGTCCTGTCTGTCCTATTGTCTGTCCTACTGTCTGTCATACTGTCTGTCATACTGTCTGTCATACTGTCTGTCCTGTCTGTCCTATTGTCTGTCCTACTGTCTGTCATACTGTCTGTCATACTGTCTGTCCTGTCTGTCCTACTGTCTGTCATACTGTTTGTCCTACTGTCTGTCCTGTCTGTCCTATTGTCTGTCCTACTGTCTGTCATACTGTCTGTCATACTGTCTGTCCTGTCTGTCCTATTGTCTGTCATACTGTTTGTCCTACTGTCTGTCCTATTGTCTGTCCTACTGTCTGTCATACTGTCTGTCAGACAGAAGGACAAGGCTATATCGTATCGTCTCTATTAACGCTGACCAAAAATAATCTTTATAGGGACTGAGATGAATCCTTCAGTCAGATTTTAGCTATTGGATCAAGTAAAAAATAATATTTGATGTAGTAGACAGATATTAATGTAGAAATTTACAACTTTAACTAATCCTTTTCCCAAGAGAATTATTTTATTTCTAAGTCTCGAACGATCAAAGCAAGTCTCTCATACTAACCGCTGACAAAAGTCGCACAAATTGTTGCTTATCCTTACACAATACTAGAGTTTAAAAGGCATTAACATATATAACTTTATAATTTGCAACAATATTCTAAGTTGCAAATTGGATATTTGGTTATTTGTTGAAATTGCTTATTGTATAACTCGACATCAATCAATGTTATCTTTGAATGCTCGTAAATCTGTCAAGCTGCAACATTCCTTGGTATAGCTTGGCACTATATAAGACCGAACAAATCCCCATTTGGTACATAAGTTTCTTTAACTAACATTGAAGATGGCGAAGCAATACAACTGGCTACTAATTTCCTTGGCCACTCTGCTCCTTTTAGTGAATATCGAGGCAGAGGAACCTGAAGAAAAGTTGGCAATTCCTACGCAATTTCCATATCAAGTATTCATTGATGTTGCTCCCAAATCCGATAATTCGAAATGGGTGCCCAAGTGCAGCGGTACCATTATCTCGAAGAGTGCTATCGTGACAACTGCTTCTTGCTTGGACACCGAATTGTAAGTAGAAGCAAGAGAGATACTTTCTCAAATACTTTGAGTAATTTTTAATTTTAAACATAACACTATATAAAATACAATTATGTTTCTATTAAAGTCTCTATTCAATATTTTGTGATATATTCAAATTTCAAGAAAAGAGATCAAAATCAGTCATTCCCAACACTTTTATTCTCTTTATTTTTAGCGACTTGGCACAAATTTACTTTGGAGCCGTGAACATTTCGAATGCATTCGAAATTGGACAAACTCGTATGGAAGTAGAAAGGAAATATTTCGAGGTGCATGAAGGATATAATCCTGTTACTCTCAGTAACAATATAGCAATAATCAAGCTACCCTTCGAATTGGAGTTTAATGAATACGTTCAAGCTGTTTCGCTACCCAGCAAGTCAGACCCAAATCACTATGTTGGTGAAGAGATAATCATAGCTGGTTGGCATCAAATTGGTACGTATAGATTGAAACTTTACACAATCTTTTAATATTTGCTTAATATTATTCAACAGCTACCAAGCAAAAACTCTCAGTTTGGGCAGTCCTAAAATATGTGGCGAAAATAGTTGTGGTAGACTTGATTGTTGAAGCGGTTAAGTGGGTAGGAAACAAAGTAATCGAACTCTTGGCAGATGAAGGAAGTCCGATCACTATGCATAAGAATAATGTGAATGTCGCTGTCGGAATGTATAGTAACAGCAAGGCAAAGTCAAAACTTTCGCACTTTGTTAATTTTATCAAATTTTTGTCATGGATTAAGAAAAGAGTCTCAGATGTCCGTATCCAATGAATCAAACTCGATATTTGAAAAATAAATTATGATTGGCATTAATAAAATGAATTGCTATTTTAATCGAAGAAATTTAAGAGTGAAGGTTTTAAATGTATACATATAAATTATATATATGTATGTATATTAGTAATTAGTAAGTTTTTCGAAAGAAATCTTGTTAATAAAAATAAAATAGAAAACAATTTGAAAGCTTTTCTTTTAGTTCTTAAATTTAATACATTTTTTTCGTTGTTAGTTTTGAACTTTAGGTAATCGTGGCGTATACTTAATCCGCAGGCAAAACTTATGGTTTATTGCCACTACAAAAGTGAAATGGATAAGCATTAATTCACGCGAATTTAGTCATTTGTTGGCGGGTATAAAAGCGCAACTTTGTGGAGCAGAGTGTGTCAAAAGGCCAACGGCAATTGGGGCTTTTAAGAAAGTCTAGGTGTGCAACCGGAAAAACGTGTGAATGGCGCATTAAAAACTTTTTGGCACAGTAACAATTCATGTGCTTATAAATGGCCAGCCAAAAGCAAACATACAAACAGACAGACAGTCAGAGAGACAAACAAACCAAAAACGAGTCGGATGGGAGACAAAAACAGCAAAAAACTTTCAATAGACAGAAGAGAGAGAGAGAGAGAGAGAGAAAGAGTGTGCGTGGATAAAGAAGAGTGCAGAGTGTGCGACTTACCAACATGATGTCCAAAATGGTCGAGCAGAGGACGAAGGCAGCGGAGAGGAAATGCATTAAAACGATAACTGTGAACTGGGCCGTTAGGTCCGTGCACAAATCGATAATCGCATTGTGCCGCTCGACGATTTGCCCCAATTGTAATCGTATTCGTGCGTTTATCGACGGCGTAAAGGCATCGACTGGCAG
The DNA here is from genome assembly GCA_019972355.1 of Drosophila kohkoa. Taxonomy (NCBI): domain Eukaryota; kingdom Metazoa; phylum Arthropoda; class Insecta; order Diptera; family Drosophilidae; genus Drosophila; species Drosophila kohkoa. The sequence continues at coordinate 542,850 of BJEL01000033.1, read as the reverse complement.
AAGGCAAAGTTTAAAGAATTAAATGGACTACAAAGTGAGAAACCACAGCTCAGAGTGCTCGACTCATGAATTAACTTCACAATCAACAGATATCAACAACTTATAAACGTATCAGTCGATTGTGATACAACTATGTATTAAAAATCAACGAAAATTTATTTATTACAATGTTGAATTAAAAATCAGACTCAAAATTCTTGTCTTGCTATCTCGAAATTTTCACTGTTCTTTTTTTTTGTAAATCAATCGTATTAAATTACATTGCTATCGGTCATTTCGGTTAAACTGATTGTAATACAAACTATTAAAGAATCAACCTATGTTAAGTGTATTTTTTATTAGAGAAGTCTAACCCTTTTCAGTTGATACCTGATATGTACATCTTATATGTTTAAAAGTGTTTAAAAATATAATCGATTTATTCGCTCTAAAAAAAAGTCCTAAAATCAATAAGTTTTAGTCTTAGTACTACGAATTTTAATCAAAAAACTTAGAAAACACATAAAGATTTCAAGAACATTTGATAAAAGACTAAGTTGTTATCAAGAAGAGAAATATATATATTTTTTAATGATGAATGTTCTTTATTTTAGAAATTGATCTTTTTTCAGTGCAGTAGTAAGGCGTTAGAGCGTTAAAAAACTATTGAGTATTTCTCTTCATCTGTGAAGGATATCTATAATCACATCTCATTTATATAAATACTGTCTGTATACAGTAAGTAATATAAAATCATAAATTCTTTCCTTTTAGATTTAGATTCACACTTGTTCTTAGATTGAAAGGTGCGTCTAATCTAATCTAAATATAAACTGCAAAATTTTGATGGTTCTTCCTTTTCTGATCTACAAGTTTAAGGTTCATATTCTAGCTAATGTTCAGGCAGCCAATTCAACTTAAACGCAGTAGTTTGCAATAAAATATTAAATTTCGTATGTGGCACTCACCATCATGAAGATTGGCAAACACTTGTCGTATGTCCTGTTGAAGGACCCGAAACACGCCGCTGATGTAGAGGCAGCTGCATAGAAAGAAACCATCCACAAAGCTAAAGGTGAAGACAGTGCAAAATCCGGAGCAGGTCAAAATGAGATAAGTGAAAGGAAAAAGCTGTGACTCGGTGGCAAAAGCCGGCAAACTGAAAGAAGTAAAGTGAGAATTAAATTATAATCAGAATTCAAATTTATGATACCCATCTCACATGATATTAAAGGGTAGATCAATGCGACCCGGCAACTGAGACCACCAGCGATAGAGGCCCATGATCAAAGGTTGCGAATTGAAGGCGGTGTTTGTCACCGATCCCGAACTAAGCAGCAGCAAACTGAGTCGATTGGCCACCGTTGAGCGGCCAACGAGCAGCTCCTGTGCCTGCTGCCCTCGATTGTGCCACAACATGCCACGCAGACGTTGCACGATCTCGTGCCACTGACGATGATGCAGAAAGAACATTGCGAGCTTCAACACGCACACAGCTTTCGTGCTGCCGGGACAAAAGGCTTCGAGGGCCGTCACCAAGTTGCTGAGATTGAGGAATCCATAGAGATTCTCGCCCACCGCTCCAAGAAGGATCACCACAAAGGCAAAGCCACAGAGCAGATTCGAGAGCAAGCTTCGTTTATGTTGTGGCCAAATGCCCACAATCTGGCCAGAGAAACGGGCAATTTTATAGAAACTGCGAGCAATCTGCGGCTCATCGTTGTCCATCTTTTAAGGCGATTCCGATTTGTATTATTTAACAGCAGAAAAATATCGAAGGAATGCCAGACAGCACTCACATTTTATACGCTTTGTGCTGTCGAACAGCACTTTGGCTTTGGACAAAGTTTTAATTGTTTTTCCTCCTGATGTTTGTATTAGCAGCCATCAATTTCCTGCCCCTTACATGCGCTGCCACTAATCGAAGCCAACACGCAGGTTACTCTGCGGAGTTCTCCTTCTCCTCCTCAGCACTACAATTATCTCTTTATCCTTTAAAGAATTTACGCGTGGCTAACATGTTAGTTACCCACTTTGAGCTGAGTCACTTTGGCTATTAAATACACCGCATAATAAGATGCAGTTGATTTTATAGTTCTTGGATTTGAAGAACTGTTTAAAAAGTAGCAAATTTTGAATTACTGAAAGTTGACTTCAACGAATTGCAAATATGGGAAATTCTCTGGTGTGTGACATTATTTAAAGTGATAAAATCCTATACCAAAACATACCAAAACACTTTAATTAGATATATGATTTTGAAATAACTTTTATATTTTAAGATAATTGCAAAAATTAACAAATTTGTGCGAAAAACAAAAATTGTATATATTATATTTTCTCGTAAAACAGAAAAAGTTCCGAAACTCAATCTTAACTTTAAAGAGATACTTATAAGAAAACCCAATTTTTATAATTGTTTCAGTTTAGAGAATTATTCATATGCAATCTTTAGTGGCGAAAATAAACATAAAACAATCATATATCACATTGATGGATGCCTAACAAATTAGATGAAGATAGCCACTATGTGAGTAAATGCGATCACACATCCAGTATTTAAAGTAAGAGGTTCAATTAATAAGACTTATTTAAATTTAAACTGCTACGTTAGATACTATACATATTAATATAGATTTTTAAGGACTTATTCTGTTCCCAAAAAACTAACTTCTTATCCATTCTTAACTACACTTTTAAGAAACTACTCCTATATAATTTAATTTTTCGAGTTTCTTGTTTGCCATAGTTAGTGTATTCAATTTTCAGTTTTTCGTTTGCAACTCAACCTTTGTTGCCTAACAAAACACAAACCACTTGCAGTTGTTTAATAAATGATTGCGTTGCAAAGTTTATATTAAGTTTTCGTTTAAGTTTTTAATTGAAGTGCCTGCGTTACCTACTATTATAGTTACTAATAGACGGTTTTGAATGAAGCATAACAGCAATTAGTATGGAATATTTCCAATCATTATCGAATGAAAACTTGAATAAGCACAAGAACAAAAATGGAAACAATTGCCAATAATTGTAAGAAAATAGCATTGATTTATCTACACAACACTGCAAAAGTAAATTGGAAACTGAGCAAAACTCATTTAAGTGAGTATAAATATAATAATTTTGATTCCAGTTTAGAAATAGTTTTCTTTGAAAAATAATTTAACTTTGAAGAGGAACAAAAGTTATTTTAATACACAAAACATGTGAATGGAACATTGAAACGAAAGGTATTTGTATTATGTAGTTTAACAATTGTCACTGTGATTGTAAGAAAATATATTTGATTTATCTACACAAAACTGCAAAAGTAAATTGGAAAGTGTGTAAAACATTTAAAACATAGAGAACATTTTCTAGAGTAATAATTGTATTCTCTATGAGTAATAATTTTATTCTTCTACGAAATTCACATACGCAAAGCATATGAATTGAACATGAAAATTGAAAATACGAAAAATATAGTATTTGTATTCTATAGTGTTGTTGTGTCCTTGTACTTGTTTTCTGCAAACAATTTGAATTTAAATTTAAGTTTCTGTCAATTTAAATGCAAAAATTGTCTGCAAGCCAGACGTTCAACATTTGCAGTCGCAATGCTTTGCCTACTTCAAAGTTCTATTTATAAGCAGTTGAATTTGCCTAGCAAACAGAAACTAATTTTAAAACCAATTAGCTTCAACTGCTGTCTCCCATAGCCAAGAGAGAGAGCATAAATCTTAATTTCCTGCTGTCACAGTGAGTTTTTCGTAGAGCAGAACTCGCAAATAACAACTCGCATTATTATAAATCGAACATTATTGCAGAGAACATGGCAACCAAAACACATTTGGATGGCAATCCTCGTTTAGCCAAACAATCCAGTTAGCACAACTATGAGAATTCCTCTTCACCTTCTGCCAGATACGGGGGAGGGGAGGGACGAAGCGTCGCCCGCATATTGGCATCAGCATTTTCAATAAGTAGTTGCAGCTACCTAAGCAGAGACATGAGCACGAACATGAGCAATCCATGTGCGATGCGATATAACGGGGCGTATGCGCAACTTGTGCACGTCAAGTGTTTGCGGGCAGGCCGAGCATGCTTCTCCCTCTCCCTCTCCACCTCTCTCTCTCTCTTTCTCTCTGACCCGCTGTGCATTAAATTAATCCACACACTGCAAATATAAAGTGACCATAAAGCATTGCCATGTGATGATGATGATGATGATAACGATGATCACATGTGGTGGCCTTTAGAGCTGCCTCCCTTCACCTCTCTCCTCTCCGCTTGCGCCTCCTTTTGGCCACTCGACAAATTATGTAATATGCAAATGCAGCTGAGCTTTAATCTGACTGAAGCCCCAAGCTGACAAAACTACCAACTAGATACTCTATCGCAACTCTTTGTCAAGCTGTTTGTTCACATGTTTTTTTATCTTAGCCATCATAAATCAGATCGAAGACTATTTGCTGGCAATGTTCTTAGAGGCGACAAATATAAACATGTTAAAAATAGTTTACAAAGTTTTTAAATAATCGTTTTTAAAATATAAAATTAAAAACATATAAGAAATGTTTTCTGACAGTTTCACAGCAAAAATTTAAAAGTCAAAATATGCAAAATTATTTCTAAGTTTCACTTCTAGCACACAGAATTATACTATCTACTAGAATTACACTTTCAAACGTTTGCATTATAAAATATCAATTATAAACATATAATAAATGATTTCTAACACATTCAAAACAATTTCAAAATAAATATGAAAATATAAGCAAATTCTAAATGGTTTCTGAGTGTCATAAAATGTGTATTATAAATATGAAAATAAAACCAAATTTTGGGAACCATCATTAAAAACATATTTCAAACTATTTCTGGGAGTTTTAGAAAGTTCGCATTACAAATACAAAGTTATGAATATATTATAAATGATTTCTTACACTTTCCGAACAATTTCAAAATAAATATGAAAATAGCAGCCGATTCTAAAATAATGTCTATTACAAATTTGCAAATAAAACATACTTTAAACGAGTTTTAAGAATTTTCAAAAGTTTGCAACTACAAATATAAACAAATTTCAAAACGTTAGTATTATAAATTCGGAACTTATTCAACTGCAATTGCAACTGCAACAGCGTCACTTTGGCTTCTTTGGTCGCACTTAGTGTATTCCTCTCCCTCGCAATCTCGAGCACACTTGACTGTGATTTGCTTGCTTGTTTCTTTATCAAATGCTCAACAGCATTTCGATACGTATTGACCCGTTTAAAATGTGTGGCAAGCGAATGGCTTTTGCTACCTTGAGCCTAGACCAAGAATGGCCATGGCGGAGAGGGAGAAATGAGTAGAGAGATGAGAGATGAGAAGAGGATGTCGCTGTCTCTGCACTTGTCAGCTGTGCTGACGTCAAGCGAGAGCAGACTGCCACTCAAAGCAAGCAGCCAGCCAACGACGAGTCAAGCAGGCAGGCAACGAGGCAACGAGGCAACGAGGCAACGAGCCAACAATCCAGCCTATTCAGTGTCGAGCTGACTGCTCGATGATGGTCCCCTTTGGACTGTGTTGTTGCCCCTTTATTAGCTACACAAATTTTCCATTTAAATTTCAGTCTTTCTGTCTTGCTATCTATCTATTACTGTTATTGTAACTGCTGCAACTGTAACTGTAACTGTAACTGTGCGTGACAATTGCATTTTGGGCATTTCCGTTTCCGCTTTTGCTGTTAACGTTGCCGTTGTCATCGTTGTCCTTAATTTTTTTTTAGTTTTTGTTTTAGTTTGTCGCTTCTTGCTTTTGGCAGTGCGCTCATTCAGGCCTTGACCCACGCAATAGTTCGGCAGCAGCAAAGCTGGCAAAGTGCTTAGCAACGAGGCCTCGCTATAAATTTGCAACTTGCATCCATTCATATTCTGAGGGCTACTCGCATGCATCATCGTCATCACATCGCATCGCATCGTCATTGCAACGCATCCCATTGAGTTATGCGCGCCAATAAATTTGTTGTTTTCACTTGCATTAACATCAATTCGCATGCCGTCATTCCGCATCGTTGCTACAAAGCTCCAATTTATTTAACTGTTTAACAAAATGTTAGATAACTCGCCGAATAACTGCTGCCATCACACACGCGTTCGCTTTCAACAGTGCATGATGCAACAGGATACAAGTGGCTGCAACAGTGCGTATGATTAATACCAAATGCGGCTGCTGTCAAGGGGCATTATTCCAGCTACAACAACAACCACACCGACAACATTAACTACACACACACACAAACACATACACACGCACACAATTACAACACACACACACACACACACACACACAGCAAACATGGCCATTGGGGCTCGTTTAGTTTATGGCCCAAATGGCATTCGCATTATTTATGCACATTTTCCAAATTAGCCGGAAAATTAGTGCAACACTTGGCAGATCGCTGATCTAGCGAGGGTCCAGCGAGAACTTTGAGGGAATATAATTTTAAATGAGAATGAAATGTATAAGAAAACTATGATTAGGTTGAGCAAATTGTAAATTCGTAAAACACATCAAAACTCCATAAATATTCTCTAAATTCCATTTTATTATTATATTTAGTACGTTTTTAAAAGAGATATTACAAAAATAAACCCAAAGTAAATATAAGCAAATAGGCAAGCGAAAATTCTAAAATTAAGAACATACCGAAGACTATATTTGGTATATTGATATAATTCATTAAAAATATACCAGATTGTCAGCCAAAGCAACTAAATCCCGTAGGTAGGCTTTTTTCCACATAAATGTATTTTATAAATAACTTGTACAATTGATATTATGATTGAAATATTACTAAGGTAAAAACGATACGTAATTATTAAAATAAAATATTCGTCGCTAAATGCCAAGGATTTTTAATCTCTTTAAAAGATTCCTTTATTGTTTAATTTAAATTTCTTTGTAAATTAGGTACATCTTTCTAAAGCTCGAAAATCATTTGCAAATCAGAAATAGAATAAAGTTTGTCCCTTAAATTCCAAAGCTATATCTTGTAAATATTAAAAGTGCAGATATGAGCAAGTGATAAATATTATCATCAATAATTTCAGTATTTTACTCAGCTGCACTTTCACTAGCAAGCCTTATAGATAGCATTAGGTAAGTAGCAAGTCGTAATGCCAGAGCATCATGAATGAGATATAAACGAAGGCGTTTATTCACCTGTAACCCTGCACACCTGACGCTGCTGTTGCAGCTGATGCACCTTGTTTAAAATTCAGCATTTGTTTTTATGGCTCGTGTGATTCACAAATGGCGACTAACGCAGCTGGAGCTGAAGATGGCGCTGTTGCCATAGCTGCAACTGCTGAAACAACCCACGCGAAAGTTATCACTTGACAGTAAATGCACAAAACCAAGCGTAACTCCGTGGGATCCATGAATTCGCACCCACACACACACATGCAAACACATTTAGACACACGCATGCACGAATATTCACACACACAGACACACACACACACGCACACACATGTAGAGGAACAATAAAATGCAGTTGGCAACTCGTGCGAAGAAGCTGCCGACATTTGTCCCGCTAACGCGTCCCTCTCGGCTCCCGTGACCATGCCTACAGCAAACCCAAACATAGAAGCAGAATAAGAAGCAGCAGCAGCAGTAGCGGAGCATAAACTAACAACGCTGGAGCAAGAACAACTACAGCAACAACAATAAGCATGGCAATGTGTTGCACATTTGAAAGCAAAGTTGCGCAAATGTGTGAAAATTGTATGGAGAACACACACAAACATACACACAGGCACATTTGCACAAACCAGGAATGAAGCGAATAAACGAGTTGAGCAGCAAGCGAACTAATGCTGAGCGAAGCGAACCAGACAAAAAGAATCAAATCGCACTAAACAAAACTAGACAAACTGAGCTAAAACTATAATTAGAATGAACTAGATGAACGAAGCGAGCAGCTAAGTGAACTAGACTAAAGCAATGAGCAGCTAAGTGAACCAGATGAACGCAGCTTAAGCGGAACGAACCGCTTGATCGAAGCGGAACTAAAATGAACGGAGCGAACAGCATAGAGCAGCAATGAAGCGCAACGACTGCTGAACGTGGGAAATGCAATTGAAAAATGCCACAGTTTTGCATAAATCAGCAGGAAAAGCGCCGAAATGGCGCACAAACAAAACCAACGACCGACGAGTACAAGAACTGTGCTAGACCGTGGCGGACAAACATGGCCACGGAACAGACGTGCCCGTAAACATGGCCAGCATATGTGCGGCAAACACAGAAGACAGAGCGTTAACCTAAGATATAATTTACTGATAAGCAGTTGTTGTTGTTGTTCTTGTTGCCTCTCGTTCTCGCTCTCTTAGTCTGCGCAGCTGCTAAATTCGCCGTTGCCAAGCAAATTGTCAAACGTTAAATGCAGTAAGAAACGGAAACGTGGTATAAACTCCAAAATAATTGCAACTGCATGACTCGACATCTCAGTGAAGCTTTTGCAGCAGACACGCCTTGTCATTGCCTCAAGTTAACAGAAGTCGCAACGGGAAAACCGTTAGTCAGTGCAAGCTTTGGCCACACTGATGACGCTGTCGTCGAGACGCTAACGATGGCGATTCCCAGTTCTTCGTTTCGTCTTGCATACAAATTCTGCTCGTAGTCCAAAACTTTAGCAATGCTTTTCAACTACAGATTCTCTGCGAATGACAGAAGCGCTTAACTCACATATTCTATCTGCGCTACCCGCAATTCAATTAATTCATGCAAAAATAAATCAAAAACTTGTCCCAATTTCGAGATTTATCTTTAAGAAGTCTTGCACTGCCAACAATATGTTTTATTTTATTTAAATTGTATATAGCTGTTATAAGTTACAAGTATTAATCATGTTCTTAATTTCTCAACTTCCAAAACAAAACAGGATATCTGTTTTAAACTTGTCATACTGTATAAAAGTTAACAATAGATAATTGCTTCTTCTTTGATATACAACTTTGACAGGCGAACAGAATATTTTTGTAAAATAAACCCCTAACTAAATTTTTATTTTCCAAGTTTTATATCTTTGTAATTCGAACAGTTATCTATTTCTTACCAATGAATGATTTAAATAAACAGGTTTTATAAGAGATTAAAATATAAATAATTATTTATTCGTTTGCTTCATTTTGAAATTCATCTTCAAATTTTGTTTTAAGCTATTTTTGAGTAAAAGATTTACATAAAACGTTTTCAAATATTTTTGAAGTTTAATTAAGCATTAAGTAAGCTTGCAGAAAGACTGACAATTGAAATATAGAAAAGACTTTAACACAACTTTTTTAAAGATTAATATATGTATGTATTTTATTATATATTTATTGACTTGATTCCGTAATTCATCTGAAATCTATATAAATAAACGACACGTTGTGACGCTGCACAATAGTTTCTGCATAACGAGGATTTAAAATTCAATGACATAGCTTTGAAATTGCTTGACTTATTTGATTGAAGATGCAAGGCTTTAAGACATTTTGCGTTTCTTACCTTGATAATTCCATCAGCACAATTAAGCTGAAAACGCAGCGATTTTACTTTTGAGCTTATTAAGCTTTATATTCCGAAAACTGAAAGTTGCTTTTGTTTTTGTTTTTGCTGCTGCTGCTGATGTGTTGTGTTGTTCATTAGCTGCATGAGCCTAAGGAACTTTATGATATGCTTATTTCACTTGAGTGCCCTGCCACAGCCGCATTGTGAAACTACTACCTGGGTGACAGTTTGTTTTATGACTCGAAATAATTTACATACGACAGGCAGCAAAAGCAGAAGCAGCATCGTGAACAACCGCAGCCGCAGTTCTTGTTATGCTAGTTGCTGTTATAACTACATATGGTTGCTATATGTGTGTACTATATGTATGTATATAGCCACCTACCTGGGTCTGGCTCTTGGTTGCCTGCAACATGTGTTCGCCAGCCTCCAGCAAAAATGGAGCTGCCTCTTTCAGCCATGCACAATTAGTTGGCTTTACTTTAGTTCCACAAAACCTGAATTTGCCATTCTGACTTTTGCCGTTAAAAACCGCACACAATGCGTGAGAACGTGCAGAGGCCGTCAGCAAAGCTGCTAAATGCCAGTTCCACAAGGATGTGCTCCATTATAAAGCAGCGTGGCAGTTGACATTGCTTTAAATATCTGGCAAATGTTGTTGATCTCATTTAAAAGCAGTCTTTATATCTTCTTTTTCCAATTGCACCAACTGCAATTGCAATTCCAGTGTCTCCACTTTGGCCATATTCAATTGATTATCCTCGTTTTTCTTCGTTGCCATTTCGATTAAAAAGTCCAGCAGCTGCAGCACTTGCGTCAACGATGCGCTGGGCATCAGCAATGCAGATCTCATTATTTTATGTGGATAATTAAGCTGCTCCATCGCCTTGAATATTTGCTCTATGTAGTTGGATTGATTTAAAGGTACAACTACAACTTCTGCAGTTTCCAACAGATGTTTCATGATGATAATAAAGTTCTGCACGCCCAAATATTGCAGATCCCGGGACGAAACGGATTTAAAAACACTCTGTAAATAGCTCAAAATGCGTTGGAATCTTAAGTCGCCTTGTTGCTTGTTGAATTGCAGCTTGCGTCTCGCGGAGTAAGCTTCATTCCCTTGATTTTGGGCATATAGCAATTCTTTAGTGCGCCGCGGCTCCGAGTAAATGCTCTTCGACGCTTGTGGCAGCATCCTTGCACGCATGTCCTTGTGCAGCGGCGACTGCAGCAGTTCCTTAATTCGACGTGGCTCCGAGTAAATATTAGAGATTGGTTTTATTACATGCGAGGATGGCGTTTTGACATTTTCCTTAGATTCTACAGACTGCAACACTTTCTTATGGTTTTGCACTTCCTTGTGGCTATTCTTTGCGCCTTTACCAAGCATTTGAGCACGCATATCCTTGTGTAGGGGACTCTGAAGCAATTCCTTGATGCGACGTGGTTCCGAATAAATATTTTTTGAGTTAGACTCGTACAAATTAACATTCTGCTTTTTGTGGGTCTGGAACAAAATCTTGGAGGAGTTATTCTGCATTGTGGCACGCATGTCCTTGTGCAACGGAGACTTCAACAATTCCTTGGTGCGACGTGGTTCCAATAAATCCTTCGAAGGAGTTGTCAGCATTTCTGGCTGCTTTGCAGGTGACTTCTTAGTACGTCGTGGTTGTAAAGATTTTGCCTCCTCTGGTGTTAATTTACAGCTCGATCGCTTGTCTTGATGCAAAGGCGACTGCAACAATTCTATTCGACGTCGTGGCTCCAATTGAGGCTGCATCGTTTTAGGCGTCATAAACGACGGAGAGCGACTGTCTCTGTGCAGTGGTGACCTTAACATTTCCTCAGTGCGACGTGGCATCAAGTAAACATCTTCATTTACATCGGGACAAGATAAGGTAACTTTCGGTATGCAAAATGCAGACTTTACGTTTTCTTCCGCTTCGTGGTGGTCTGTAGAAGTCGCATGCATTTCGCTGTTTTGGTGATGAACTGTACTTTAACAAAGCGGCAAATTAGATAAGGTATAAATATTTACCTTTGACATTTCTTTATATCGTTTGAAATGGTATTAGCTTCCATAATTTTCACATTTAACTCTATTTTTCTCGAAAATTTAAAATACTCGCGTAGTGCACAAAGTACCGCAATATTAACGCGATGCCATCTGATAATGGTCAAGCGTTGCCACTGCGACGATCATTTACATTCGATTTACACAAATGAAAAATCGATTAATCGTGACAAGTGTGTTATCGATTCGCTTAAATTTGAAATTTAAAACTTTAAGATTTTAAACTACCAAGGAGTTCACACGTATCCTACATAACATCGCTTTTAATTGCAAAAAATCTCCCAGTGTGCTGGAAATGTGTGTTGGCATTTGGCGTCCAGCAGTGAAGACGGCGATGACGACAGTGTTTAATGGCATTGTTGTCTTATTAATGTTGTCTTTCACTGTTGTTAACCGCTGCGTTTCGCAATTTTCGCGGCAATAAATAATGGAAACCAGCTTGTTAAATTCGAACAGCAGCAGCGAAATCAAGCAATGCTTTATTGCAAAATAGAATTTCACCTTCAACATTTTCAATGTAGCATATTCGACACAAGAAATAGTTTCATTTTCTATTTATAAGTTGAGTTGAATAGTGCAGACGCCAATTTCGCATATCACTAAATAATTTTGCATTTATTTTATATAATACAGTACAATACACAATTGCATTAAACTAATTAAATATATATATGTATATATATAATAATGTATATATGTATAATCGTACAATTTACCAACGTTTACGTTATTATGCCTGCTTTACACAACATTCATAGCTACACACTCGTATTTTAATGTACATTCGCATGCAGTTCATGAAAATATAGTTATCTCTCTCGCATTTTGCCGTTTACTCAAATTTACGACTTTTGTTTATGTTTTGTGTGTTTGCTTGTTCTTCTACATTTTGTTAACAACAATTATTGCTATTTGAATTTGTATAGTTATTGTTTTAAGTGAGTGTGTTTTTTTCTTTTACTATATGTCTAATATAATTTGTTACTTGTATTCGCGGTGTTTAAAGTTCACATGATATTAATTTTCTTTATATGTAGCTCTTCGCTTGCATTTTTTTGTTTTTGTGTATTGATATTTAAAATTTTGTTTGTTGATGTGCTAAACAATTGTTAAACAGTTAAAAACGTTTGCTTTCTTTTCGCTATGTATTGCATTTAAAGTTGCACTTTACAATGAGGGCCAAATCAATAATTATTTGATTGTTAACAATAGCATTTATATGGAACTATTTACAAAACTTTACATGCATATAAAGTGAACATAAAATTTGACAAATTTATATAATTTGTTTATTGCTCAGGTTGTTGCGTGTTTTCGTTTTTTTTTTTTTGCTTAGAATTGATTTTTCTATTTTCGTTTTTATAATTTGTGGACCGTTTGAGTGACGAGTGTAACAAGATGTAACATTTTTCGATATTTAATTAAAAGAGAAAAACACATAAAAACAAAAGATATGACATGGGAGCTGGCTCGGTGTCTCTCACAGTGTCTGTGTGTGTGTGTTATTAATGCATTAATAGAGCATATGGCCGAAACTTAACATAGAGTGCACAGATTAAGCCAAAAGACGCCTTAAAATAATGTTTTGTAGACAATACAATACAATAGGAATTTTGGAGCGGGGACATCTCCGATAAAATATATGCGTGTGTGTTTGTGTGGGAGTGTGTGTGGGTGTGTACATAATAGTGATCAATACATATGTAATATGTACATACGTATACAGTGGGCAATGCAGTATAATAATAACAGTAACTATCAACGTAACGGGACGCGATGCGATGCGATTTGCGACGCAGAGCGCAGAACGCGGGACGCTCTCAATTGGAATTAAACATTAATCAACAAACTGACCACAAATCGACTACCACTCATTCCTGGCAGAAGCCCTCAGTCTCCTCAATGGCAAAGGTCAATTTCTCCACCAGCTGATCGTAGCTCTTATAGGGCGGCAAATCCAATCGATTGAAGCACGTATGCGATCGCGGCAGCCACGTCTCTTTGCCCACCTTCTCGATGCAGAACCGTTGCGGTCCATTCGAGCCCATCAGCTCCGCAAAGCCGCCAACTGGGACACGACACGTGCCTGTCACGAACTGCAGCAGACGAGCGCGTTTCTCATTGTCCGTTTCGCGCACAAACTGCAAAGTGAATTGTAAAATTGAATTGCTGTTTCAACTTGAGACAATTGAGAAACTCACCTGCCAGAACCAGACAACCTGCTTCGAGTTGCGATTGTAGTGTCGATATATGGTGTTGCGTTGCCAGTCCTCAACGTCCACGTCCTGCATGCCGCACAGTATCAGCTCCAGTTCGCGCTCGTCAAAGTACTTGAGCCACTCGAGTGGCACCACCTCGTTGAAGCCCTCCAGGAACGTCTTTGTCTGCTGCTCAATGCCTCTGTAAAGTGTGTGAAAAGAGAACAAAGTTAATAAAGCTATTCGACTGGTTGTAAACAAGACTTGTGGAAAGTTTTTCGTCAATAATGATCTTACTATTAACTGTTTCACTTCCAATACTTACCGTGTCATGCGCCACTCGGTCATCAGCGTTATGTACTCCTCCTTGTTCTCCTCGGTGACGCGCTCCTTCTCGCCATTCTCCTTCAGCTCGTGATGAATGATCTGACCGAGAACCTCAAAGTCCACACTGAACCACAGCTCAAGGCCACACTCATCAATGTTATTGTCACGCACCCAGATCAGCGAGTTGTAAAACTCTGGATCAATCGTTTCTATGTCCTTGATCGTCAGTTTCTTGTTCAGCATACGCTTGTAGAACGGCATGGTGAAGCCGCTGTAGATGAAGCGTCCATGATACAGCGCCATTGCAATGAACCGTCCGATAAATTTAAAGTACTGCAAATGGTCCGGATTGACGTAGGAAGCGGGATTGATTTGCAGGCTGTAGTTGTTCTTGTTGGCATACTCAAACAGACAGTACATCGGATTGAGCACCTCGTGCGACAGCAAGAAGAACCATTCACGCGACACGCCACCATAATCGAGACCCTCCTCACCCCTGAAGATGATGTAGAGACGTCGACGCAGTTCGTAGGCGGGCAGACGCATTATCTGATGATACGAGTCCTCGAAGAGCGTCTGTCGCGTCACTGTGATCTTGATATGAGAGGGCAGCGCATTGCTCTGGCACAGATACCGGAACTGCGACAACTTCCAGCGGAAACTGCGCTCATAAGCACGCGGCACACCGTAGACACCTTGGCGCCCTTAGGCGCACCAGGTCGCGGATCCTCGAAGGTGGTTCGTCTGGTATTGTGATCCACAAAGAAACGTTCGCCGGCTGCAGTGTAGCGTATCTCCCAGCCTGGTGGCAACGGACCCTCGTTAATGAGGCTCACCTCCTGGCCCTGCGTGCGCGGATCCTCCCATTGTGTGGTGCGATTCTTGTGGTTCACAAAGTACACACGATTATCGGATTGCACCTTCTTCTCCCAGCCATCTGGCAGCGGTCCGAGCGCATCCTCATCGTCCTGTGTCACTTGTGCCGTCACAGCCGTCGGCTGTTGTTGCTGCTGCGAGTAGAGGAACCGTTGATTACCCTGTGCGACGACATGGGCCCGCTGTCCCTGCCAGTGCTGGAAGTGCATGAGACGTTCGCTGTTCGGCCGCTGCCACGTCGTCTTGCGTGTGTTGTGATCCACATAGTAGACACGACCGCGGACATCTTTGCGTATCTCCCAGCCGGGTGGCAACGGCGTCGGCTTCTCCCAGTACGTGGAGCGTGTATTGTGATCGACATAGTAACGCCGGCCATACTGATCCAAGCGTATCTCCCAGCCCACGGGCAACAGCTCATCCTCCGCTGGCTGCGTCTGCATTTGTGGGTCGCTGCCATTGCTCACGGGCAGCACAGGACCGCAGGCCGCGCTCTGTTCGACGGGCACCGCCACATTGGTCATATACATGCCGTTCTCCACGCTGCCATTGGCATAGACTTGAGCCCGCTGTGGCATCGGTTGTTGCACGCCAACTGCTGCTGCTTGTGCCTGAGGCTGCTGTTGCGGCGCCGGCATTGGCGGCTGTTGCGGATACGATGCTGTCTGCGGCACAGCCGCTGCACTGCCATTAACTAAGCGAAGTGGTTGCTGCTGTGGCTGCGGCTGTTGTTCCCACACAGGCGGCGCTGTCGAGCGTCGTTGTTCCACGACACCATTGGGCGGCAGCGGGGAACGCGGCGTCGCTGTCTGTGGCTCCGCATTACTTGAACGCAGTCGCATCCTGGCACGCACACCGCCATAAATCATACAACTGCGTCCCGCGGCAGCAGCATCGCTTACAGTCGGATTAACCGGTTGAATAGCAGCTCCGTTCTGTGGCTGCAGCTGCAGCTTGCTCATGTCGAGCTTGAGGCCATTGAGTATGGCAACGAGTTCGCCGCTCTTTGTCTGGCGATTATCCGACTTGGAGGTGACAAACAGATCGATGGTTAGTTCGAGGAATTCGCAGCGTCCGTTGTAATGCTGCAGTATGTGGGCCAAGTGAATGGCTCTCTCGCCCAGCATCGCATCCTTGCGAAAGCTCGAATGGTCCAGCACCTTGAAGTGCAGCGTTGAATTCGGTGTTATCTGCAAGGGAGGTAAGATATGTATTTTGGTTATATGTTCGATTTCAAATGTTAGTAGAGCTGCAAATTTAAGCCTCTTATTGCTATCATTATGAAATGAAATGATTTTTGCTTAAATAATGATTTTGTTTTGCTGCCATTTTATAATTAAATTAGTTTATATTTAGACAGTTATTTTCATAACACTTAGCAATTACTAGATTACTATCTAACTTTTTGATTGCGAATCGTAATTGACATAATTAATAACCAATTATATTTCTAATCTAAGTTGTTGTTTAATCTTGATTCTGAATAGTTAAGTATAATAAACAACATAATTCATAATAATTGTTTAATTTATAAAAGCATTTTTGTATCAAAAATTTACTTTTGTTAACAAACTATTTACGGCAGCGCTCCTAATTAAATAATATTTTGGCATGAAAAAGCTAAAGCATTCAACTAATCAGAACAAATCGGTCCAATTCACATACAATAAATAATATGAAATGATTGCTTTGAAATTACAAATATTTCAACTTAAGTTTCTGAAACTTCCCTAACCATAGAAATTTCCGGATTTAAATAGATAATACTTTACAATGTAAAAACATTTGACAGGTGAAATTTTTTACTAGCTAAATAACGTGTATTTAGAAATGAAAAGATGTGCTCTATTGAAAATATCCTAAGCTCTGTGCAAAAACCTTTTTAAAGCTGCTTTAAACAACATTTCATAAATCCTAATTTAGCATTTAAAGTCAGCCTTAAGATATTTGAAATAATCCTGACTGCTAGTTAATCTCTGCTTACCAGCACTGTGAATTCCTCGTTCCATTTGGGCAGATAGCTGTTCTTTACCAGATCCGTTTTGCGCTTGCTCTTGCTGTCGATGAGCAGCTCCACGTAAGGATTCGGTTTGAGGAAGCCATTATTGCGCAGCGAGGCTTCTTCAACTGTGAAATGCAAAGTGCAGAATGCAAATTAAAATCAATTCAATGGCAATCCTTTCAATGTCATTGTCACCACACTCACTTGTCACGCTTAATTGATAATAGCCTTGATTGCTGCCGATCCCATTATTGCTGCTGCTCCCGCTGCTTCCCGCTCCACCTCCACTGCCACTTGCTGTTGCACTCCCGCTGGCAACTGCGCCACCAATTGCCCCAACCGCAGCTGAGGCGCCACTTGAAGTGCTGCTGCTGCTGCTTGTGGCATTGTTTACTGTTGGTGGCACATCGAGTAGCGGGCCACGGGAAACTGCACCTGCACCTGCTGCCTGCTGACCATCAGCCATTTAAACGTGCTGCTGCCTGCTCCTCTTGCTCCTCTGGCTATGATTGTCCAACCTTCACGGCAAGACTTCCTGCCCGCCAGCTACTCGAAGGGGCTGCAAAGAGAATGAGAGAGAGTCAGCATAAATAATCATTTCATTTTCGTACACGCAATTATTTGTGCACCAATTGAAACCCCAAAAAACCAAAAACAAAAAAAAAACTTATCAGCTGAGAGATTGCGACAAAACAGCCAAAGTTGATAAGATTGCCGGTTTCGCGTTAGCCAAGAGAGCAATTTCAAATAAAGTTAAGTACATATGTAGCTACTAATAGTAAAACAAGCTTATATTATATGCGTGAGGCCCCGGATGCTATAGCTGGTTTTTATTGGCTTTTTCCTAAGTTAAGTGCAAGTTTGAATGATTTCTCTATATTCAGCTTTTTATATATGGGTAATTCCATGACGGAATTTGAACAATTTTAAAAATAAGAAAAGTTTATTTTTAAAGCTCTAGATAAGTACTTCAATTAGAGCTAGGAATTGTTTTGGAATATTCTTTCTGTTTTGTTTTCTCTTCAGATAATTGCAAAAAATAACAAACATTCGAACCCAAAACCAAAAATAAACGAATTTATATATTTTATCGTACAAGAGAACAAGTTCCTAAAATTAATCTGAGCTCTGAATATAGTGCTTATCTAAAGCTTTAAAAATAACATTCACTTATGTTTAAAATTGTTTCAGTTTATGTTATTTTCACTGTAAAGTCTCGCTCGGGAAAAATTCCGTTATGGAATTACCCATAAACAACATATACTACATATTTTATAGTTTCTTTAAATAAATTTCACTATATACAATACTAAAATTCGTTTTAATTGCAAAAGCTGTTATTTTATACTATAAATAATTTTAATTTGAGGTACAACTTTTTCCATATAATTCGTTTGTTTACAATAATGTATTTACGTTTCAATAGAAATGCCTTTATATAACAATATTAATTTCAATCCAACTTATTTAAATGTATTAAAAAACAAGAATTCTACAGAAATGTAATTAAAGTGCAGTCCAAAATCAGCATTTAACAAAATACGACTCGCAATAAATATGCTTTGATAAGCGTAATCTTGGGGAAACACTTCAACCGATACGTCTGGGGACCAATTACAATTGCCATTAAGCAAACCAATAAAATTTTGCTTGGCTCTTTATATGAGGTACCACTATGGAAGAAAAACCTGGATCAACTTACAATTCAGGCGTTGGCAGTATTTTAAATCTATGCTATTCGATTGTCTGTCTGTCTGTCCGTCAGTTCAAAGCGCGATATCTTAGCAACTATTAGACATAACTTTATAAAATTTGGTGACATTACATCTGGTGTCAAAAAGCTTCTAATAGTAGCTTTAATATTTGGCCACGCCCACTAAAGCCCCTTAAAACCCAGACAAGTAAACTGTGACCGTAATTTGAAAGCAACTCGAACAACAATTATTAATAACAATTTGCAAGTTAATGTTGATCTCACACATCAATCTAAAGTAGATGACTTACTAAACATGAGTTATCGCTCATCTAAGTACACACACACATACACACATATCTATTGAACGTGTGTGTGTGCCTAACGATACTTTTTGATATCACGCACTCACATAGCTCCAACAACGCGCCACAAATAAATTGTATAATCGCGCAAATGACTCACCTACAAAAGAAAACAACAAAAAAAAGCACAACAAAAATTTCCCTGAATTTCAATATTATTTGTGACCAATGTAGCTGGCAAATTAATTTGATGACGATTTAATTGTGGATTCAACAATGCATTTCATTATAAAGACAACAATGCGACAAAAACAAGTGTTAATAGTTGTGTTCTATTGATTTAGCCAAAGTTATTTAGCTTTTGCTTCACGCCTTCCAATTAGCTGCAAGGTGTAAGTATTGACAGTTTATCCGGCATGCAACGGATAAACGGATAAAGCTCAGCTGTTGATCAAGCTGGCAGCCTGTGCTCCTTTGTAGTGCAAAAAGCTCAGCAACAACAAGCATCGATGATTTATTAATACTACGTAAACAAAGAGCGGATGAAGAAAACAAAAAAAATACAGCCGCTGTTATCAGACAATATATACATTCCATATCTGTGTGTGTGTGAGTCTGTGTGTTTTATGGAGAGAGGGCAGACAACGATTGTGTGGGCAAAAAGGAAACTAAAAATATGTATATAATCAGCGAAGCGAGACAACAGCTGCGGCATTTTACATCTATGCAATACATATGCAGCCAAATGCTATTGTTGTGTGAGTGCCTAGATGTCAATAACTGCAACGAATAAATGCTTAAGAATACATCGATACACACACACGTATGCAGTTGTCTTGGGTGGGGGATCGATTTGAGGGCGCGGACAACATTGGTGAACAACACCTGAAGAGCAACAGCAACAACAAAACACTATTTCCACTTGTCCATCTATATATATATATACATATATCTAATATATTATATTAAACACTAAGCACGCAACACCCATGTCGACAAGTTGAGGTAAATATTCATAGTCATGTAACGCACACTAGTGCTATGCATGTGTGTCTGTGTATGTATGTGTGTCACTTGGTTTGTTTGTAATTGAGGCAAAGGTCGCGGCGGTGGCGCTGACACAGCCTTCCTCTTCTTCTTCGTATTCTTGCTTGGAGCGCCCAGGCAACAAACCAACTGAAAAGTGCGACGCACATTCCAATGCACAAAGGCGTTGTTGTTTTTGTTTTTTCTTTTCTCAGTAGCTGGGAGTTATCTACCTTTAGCTTTACCTGTGCTTTGCTTTGCTGACCGAGCGATTTGTGCTTACCTTCCTTGCACTTGCTGCCCTACAATTTATTTAGTATGCTGTTCACTGTATGTGTGTTTTGTTGTATAGGTGTCTGTATGTGTATGTCAGTTACTGCACACACAATATTCACGTCAGTTTTGTTAATTCGTTTTTGGTATTTGACGCGCGCACTGCACTTGACAACTATTGTTTTTCATTTTGTATTTCAATACTAGTTGGCATTGTTTATTCAAGCACACACAATCAATGCATTGGCAAAAAAATAGTTTTCATTTGCACTGTGCTACGTTCAGCGTGACCGCAACTTTCTGTTATACAATGTACTAATTTACTCTGTAAAATATACCACAATATACCATATATAGCTGGGATTTACTTCATGCAGAGGGAAATTTGTTGCAAGGAAATTGCACATAAAATAAATCCTAAAATACAATAAAATAATTAATAAAAATGGAATTATCTATATTAGAATAATTAATAATACACTGCAAAAGCTCACAATCATAAGCTGCTAAAGAAATATAAGTAATAACAGATAAAAATATACCACATCGATAGCGCTTGTAATATCAATTATCGATAGCACTAAATCATTCGATTGCAAGGCTATGAAAGCGGTACATTCAAATAAGTGGAGCAACTCAATATTTGGAAATTTCGTTATTTGCGAGTTGACTAAATTATTAAACATAATAAATAGTTGACGACAAGTAACTATTATTAAAATAGAAAATGCACGAAATTACAAACTACCAATGAATAATGTGGCATATAAAAGTGAAATTGCTTCTGCTTCTATGCAAAACAAGTGGTGGATTTGTTTAAACAATTAGTACCTCCCCTTCCGACTCAAGCTCGCTCGGTATGTGAGAGTGAACAACAAATCGGACTTTACGTACATATATTTCACACTTGGCTCGTCGAAACTCGAGCATTGCTTGATGTGTGTTTACATTTCGCCGAGCGAGAACCCGACTGTGATCGTGAAGAAAAAAAGAGAAAATTATTCATCAAATTTAATGTTGGCCAAACCGCGGATGTGCAGTCATTCGTAACGCGCGCTTTGTCCGCAGCGGAAGTGTCCAAAATATATCGAGTCGGAATCTTTGCGCGAATTTCGTTATAAGGATATTTAAAATTCGACATCGAATTTCGAAATGCGTGCACTAATCTTCTATGCATATTTGTTGACGGGTCTCTTTTACTTTTCGGAAGGTAAAATCAGAAAAAAGTGAACACTGGAACAATAGGAATTAACAGCTTATCAAATTGGATACACACTTTAATTGGATTAAACTCGAACTGTCTTCTCTTCTCTTCTCTTCTCCCCCTCTTTTCTTTTCTTCCTTAACAAAAAACCTGCTCCCAGGTAAACCCTGCCCTGAAAAATCTCGTCCCCACAAGACACGCTGCGATGCCTTCTACAAGTGTCGTGAGCTGCCCTCCAACTCCCATGTCTGGGTACCAGTTAAATGTAACAAGGGACTTGTCTATGAGCACAATGTGGGCAGCTGTGTGTTGCCCGGCGACGATTGGGAATGCCTAACACCCAGCGAGATGTCCAGCTCGACCATCAAATCGGATATCTTGATTGTGAACAACCGGGATGAGGCGGAATTACGGCTCAGCGACAACGACAAGGATGACAATGTGCAAATTGTGTTGGACTCCACGCTAAGCAGTGAGGAGCAGGACGATGAAGTGCCGCACTCTAAATCGGCAGCAGAAACGGATCACGTCTTAATAGCACCCAATCTCATTGGGGAGGATGAAGTCGCCTCGGTCAGTCAGTTTGATTCGAGTGGCGATGGTGAATTAGTCGAGTTGGATGGCCAATCGTTGCCGCAAACTCGCGAAGGTGAAGCGGAGCTTAGCACCAAGTCCGCTCTTGCCACTATGATGAGTTCCACCTCCCGACCAGCAGCTTCAAGTGCCTCGCCCATTGATCCCGATCTGACGGCACATTTGCAGCGTCTCTCTCAACTGATTGACGGACTGCAGCAGACGTATCAGAATAGTGACAAGTCACAGGTGGAGATGCGTCCAGATCAACTGAATGCCTTCCTGGCGCACTTTGATCTCAAGAATCGCTACGACATGTTCAATCCTCAAGGAGACTATAAGGTTGCTGCTGTTGCCTCCACCACTGCAAAGCCACCGCCAAGCACAACCCAAGCAACAGTGGCAACTACGAAATCACCAGATTCGCTGCCGGAGCCAACGGCGAATAAGACGTTGCTGCAGGAACATCTGACCAAGCATCGCATGCAGCCGGAAACAAAACTCATGCTCTCGAATACTCAACCATTTTCCTCGTATGGTCCTGGCTATGCCAACTCCCAGATTGTGGTCAATCGACCCGAGGGTTCTGTGATGTTTACGCTACCCCAATACGGACACAGTGCCGAACAACAACAAGCGCCACCACAGCAAATGCAACCCTTTAGTACTGCTTCAAGTATTGACTTTAACGAACATCAGCCCAAAATCTCCGAGGAAACCCTAAAAACAGTGTTGGAGCTCTCCAAGCAAATGATTGCCGCGCAAAATTTACCCAAAGTGCTGCCGAATCCCGCCTACAACAGCGCCTACTATGCACCACCCATACTGCAGCCTTTGATTATATCACCCCACAACAATCCCTTCCAGCAGTACTATCAAATGCCCAGCTACGACGTCCAACAACCACCTAGGACTCATTACGTGCATCACAAGAAGAACAGCTACAACAAGAAGCAGCAGCAGCAGCAACAGCAACAACCACAGCCGAGTACCACGATCATTCACAACAATGTGATTCCCGTGCATTTGTCCAGCACAAATTCGGGTGAGAAGGAAGTGCTCGACACCTATGGCAACAGTCTAGGCGTCTATCCCAGTCTGGACAAGCACGCCATGAGCAGCAGCACCGTCTCTAGCACCTCCAGCAACAAGAACAGCATTCAAATGGATAGCAACAACTATTACAACAAATTCATAGCCACCATGACAACAGCACGTCCAAGTTCCACCATCTCGGTGACAACGATGAGCAATCAATACACCGGACAATATGCAGCGCCCTATGCCAACGATTATGTACACACAACACCGAGTCCCTTTGCCGTGCATCCCTCGCCCGCAACTGTTGCTACTTATTACACGCCAAGTCCTCATCTGAATGAGAATAATGTGAATTCAATCTTCCAGGCGGACAACAGTTATCCCACGGGCATGGGTCAAAGCAGTATGCCGGGCATGTTCCCATCGCAACTTGAGCCAGGTCAAGTGAAAATCCGACCCAATTCGCAGAAAATCGAAAGCATGGAAGTGGAGGCTGATGAGGCAATTAACGCCAACTATATCAACAGCAATGGGAACAGCAACCTGAATAATATCAACAATAATAATAATCGCCTAAACAGTCCTCACGTACTGACCTACAGCAGCGCTGCCGGCTCCAGCTCAGCAGATATGATGGGCATGAGCCATCAATTAGCACCTGCTACTTATGTGGAGCACAGCTACACCATGTCCCAGAATGCGCCAACAAGCAGCGAGCAACAGCAGATGCCACAACAGCAAATGCCACAGCATCATCATCAGTTCAAGGCCCCATATTTACCCAGACCTACACCCACGATGAGCAGCAGCATCTACTCGGATACTGCAGGCAATGTGGGACTCAGCATGTTTAGCACAGGGATGGGACATCTCACTGGGCCTGGCAGTAGTCAATCGAGTCTACCTTCGATGCCCGCGATGCCTTCTTTGCCAGCTATGCCCTCGAAGTCCAAGTATCCCGGGGGCATGGGACAATTGGTGAATTTCAATGGTAACTTCATCAGTTTGGATGTCTTCCAGAAGTCCATTCTACCTCTGATGACCCAATCATCTTCGGCCATGTCGGAACTGGGAAATGTGGAAGTCATCACGTGCCAGGCGGGAGTTAGACAGCCCAATCAAACGGATTGCACTCGCTATTTTGTGTGCAGCAAAAAGGATGGCAAGGTTCTATCCTATTCCTGTCCCCCTTACACGGCTTCAATCAACAGACGCGCATTTGCGATGCCTCGACCTATGCGCAGTGCGGAAATATGCCGCAATTCAATGGGTATTCGATCGATGAGAATCGTCGCCAGCAAATGGAGACACTTAAGCTGCTCGCGGAGGCGAAGCGACGTCAGGAGGCAGCAATCAAGGCTCAGAATATTGCGAATCTGCTGCAGCAATACGGCAGCAGTTCGGCACAAGAGAACATGGTTCACACAGCATCCGGAAGCATAGAGAATCATATGATGGACTCGTATATGATGCAGATGTCGGAGCCCAGTTCGACGCTACGCCCCATAATGCCAGCGCCCACGATGACCCCTATCATTAGCAGTACCATCAGCACCTTTAGTAATAGCCTAAGCAGCAGTGGAAGCAGCAGCAGCAGCGGCAGCGGTTCGGTGAAGAAGCGCAAATACTATTGCAGGGAGGGGGACAAGATACCGGATCAGACCTCCATTAGCAGCTATTTTGTGTGCTACAAGACCGCCGAAGGTCAAATGAAGGGTCACAAAATGACCTGTTCGAAATCGTTGGTCTTCTGCCCCAAGACGCTCATGTGCACGCTGGCCAGCAAATGCACCGGTTAATCGGCATGCCGACACCGATAACATTATCGAAATGCAAATTCGATGCGATTAGTATTATAAGAGTATTTATTCTAATTTTAGTGGGACGAAATTGACTTGACTACGAATTCCAAATAACGACAATAGCCAAACTTTGCGCTTTAGTTAACTAAAGCAATATCGAAATAGTGTTCTAAGCTTATTTATTCTAATTTTAGTGTGACGAACTTGACTTGATTAAATTGAATAATGACAATAGCAACATTTTGTTTGAATTTGATACGCATTGCTAACGCCGCTTCGAGAAAGTCGTTTTGTGTTTTTTGAACTTTGTGTTCTACCTGTTTGGCGTGCAGTGTGTTAAAGACCTTGCTGGTTGGTTGTGCCTCCGTTTCTCTCTCATGACACTCGACATGTCTTAATTACCGGCTCGACCCTATAAGCCTGATACAGATACCCACACACACACACACACACACACACGCATAGTCATACCCATGTTATTATTATTTAAATGTATGCCAGGGCAGCACATAAAGAACACACAGCACAGTCCAAGGTACTTGCTATGTAGCTAGAAGAAAGTTTCACTTTTTTAATAAGCTCATAAGCTTTTCCGAGCTGGTTTTGGTAGCTCGTTTTACATAGAGGTATGTTTGTACGCATGCGTATTATTTATTTATGAACAAAATGAAGCAGATTACGTTTAAAATAGAGCAAATATATGAACCAGAATGAGTAATATACATATGTGTAGGAAAAAGCAAAATATGCTTGGCGTCTGTTTATTTTGACAAAATGGCAACACTATTTTTGCTCACTCACGTTAAGCACCGTTAGAATGTCTAGCAGCTAGAAAGCAAGGAAAAAATTAATCTGCGATTGCTGGCCAAATATGGAATTTGCTTAAATAAAATCATTGCAATATAAATAAAAAAGAATGGCACCACTCAATATACGAAATAATATTATGTTTAACAAATATTTAGTTTTGAACCGCACGTGCCTACAAACAACTAACTGCAGCGAACTAACGAAGCGAACTAGCTGATCAATGAGCAACTAAAAGTTCGATAAAACGAACTAATTGATCGATTGCTTAGTCCTGCAATCGAGCTGGTTCAACTTTGTGTGTGGGAGAGCTTTCTGCAGTGCTTTCAGCTTCGTTTTGTAACCTGCGAGCACTTTTACTTATTTTTATATATTGTGGTTTTTCCAGCACTGAATACCACTTTCTCCTTCAATTTGAATGTAGCCAAATAATAAGAAGCGGCTTCTTTTGCATGTGCCTTTACTCTACTCTAATTAATATCAAATAATTGTTGTAAATTAATATGCCACAAAATGATGGCACACGAGTCGTCGTCGGCGGCGCATGCGTCAAAAATTTCTTATTGACAATTTAGTGTGTCGCTTTGGGCACGGATAAATGTTGTTGTTTTCTTTCTTTTTCTAATACTTAATTTGACACTCACGAACCTGCAAGAGAAATGTACGTCGGCGAGTAAAGTATGAAAATAGTAAACGTATAAATAAAATAAAATTATAATGAACTTACTTGTTAAATGATATATGTATTTGCTGCATAGTTAACTCTGGGGTCTCTCAATAATGTGACGACTTTCCAGTCAAAGAGCTTTCGCAATAAAAGTTCATTGAATAAGCGGCAAGGGACTCGATGAAAGTTGTTTGACACTTGCTGCACAAGTTTTGGATGCGTTAATTGCCGTTAAAAAAAAACATTAAATTTGTCATCAACCGGTTGAGCTCCCATTTGTACTTTATACTTGAATCATATTTGGAAAACAAACAATGCAAAAATGTCATAATTATGTAAAGATCATAATAAACAAGAAGAAAAGATTTAATAACCTGGCAGAAGGAAAATAGCAAACGTTCAAAGTTGAACAAAATTGTACAGTTGTAGTTTGTTTTTTTGACACATGCTTCTAAAATAAAGTAAGTCAGAGTAAAAATTCCAGGTTTATCTTAGTTCTGTTCTACTCATAATAAATGTTTTTTTGTTTTCTTTATTTTGAGATCTTGACCATTTTGATTCGGTGTTCCCAATGCAACAACTACATTCCAGTTACTATAACTTATGATTTACAATAATTTATTGAGTTAGCAATGTGCTTTCAACAACAGTTTTAAAACTACCATTTTCTTTAATTTATAATACGATATTTTTGACTGGAATCGCGGTCTGCTAAATATTCCTCAATATTGCTATCAATCGATTTGCGAATTTTGTTACTTGAAATGCATATATAACATTCTGGTTTCTGGTTTAGTTATAGTTGTTTAATACTATATATAGTACGTAGTAATATGCTACAGAGTTGAATTTTATAATTTTGGGGGGAATTTTGTTCTTTGGGGCGAAATTTGTACACAGCACTGCAAGCATTTTAAACTATAGTACACAAATATATTGATTCTCATTGATTCGCATTTCAACACAGTTGAATTGTTCGAGTTGTTGATTTAACTGCTACATTTTCATTTTGGTTAGTTTAAAAGAGAGTTGGTTTTTGTTTTACTTTTAACTTGCATTACACATTTATAATACAATTATCACATTCTTTTTGATGATGATATATATTCACTTTGTTTTCATTTTCGACTCGTTTAAAAACTAAGCTTTTGCTTTTTGCTTTAGGAGCTACTTATTATTTTTTTATTTTGTGTTTAATTATTGCTTTTGTTTGGGTTGCTTTTTCATTTTCATTTTTAATATATTTTTTCATTTGTAAACTTGTAAGCAAATAGAGAAACTTATTGGAAAAACTAGTTTTGCTCTTTACAATTTAATCATCACGCATGCTTATCAAATACAATACGCACTAAGAATATATGACGTAGAAAGCGCAGGAACACAATTTGCAGCGGCTACTCAAAAACTATATTGTAGTATATGCTGTATATAGAAATATTGTACGCTTAATATTAATTATCAATTTCAGCCATCCTCCAGAGTTTAGACCATGCCAAATCCCTCGCTGCCCTCGCTGATGGCCAGCAACAGCGACTTCTCAAACTGTTCGTAGCTCTCGTAATCCGGCAGGCAGAGTTGATTGAAGCTGGAAATTAATAATAATGAGAATGTTATTATTCAAACTACGTAAGAGAGGTGAATTGATATTTTAACCTTTTTTTTAATAATTCATGTTTATAAATTATATTGTATTACAAAATTAACAGAAAACTATTTTGGGGTTCTAATACAAGTAGTATTATCTAATCATCGTTCAATCAGTAACGATATAATACATTATTGTATATCATATTATAGTATTATATATTGTTATATTATATTATATTATATTATATTATATTATAGTATTATATGGTTAGTGGTATAGTTTACTAAATATATTTGATCACTGAACTAAGTAGTTCTTTGTTTGTGTTGTTCATCGTGAGTTTTAATAAGGAAAGTAAGTTAAAACTAAATTTGAATTGATATCATTTTTTTAATTTAAAAAAAAATGGTGGACTTTAAAAATTGAACAACATTTTTATGTAAAATTCGAAATTTACGTAGAGGCTTAAATAAATACAACTTAATTTTAAATTGGGTTTTTATGTAAAAATCGAAAAGCCTAAAAAATGTTAAAGTTGAAATAAATGCAGATTCATTTTAAATTGAATTCTTTTTTTTACAATCTACTAAGTGGAGCAATTTTCATTTTGTACTAGACCTACATCTTGTTTAATATAATCGCTTATTTTTCTAAGAATAGTTATGGTAATTCCCCCATTTATACTTATTCTACTACTCACCAGGTATGTGCTGTGGGCAGATTACCAAACGTGGGCGCTGCCGTGATCTGGAACTGTGGGTTGAGCTCCTGAAAACCGCCCGGAGGCAGCTGTGAACAACCCGTGGTGAATTGCAAGAGACGCGCCATCTCCGTCTGACTAAAGTTGCTGACTCCGGCCCAGAACCAGGCGAGCACACGTCGGAATTCGGCCGAATTGCCGTTGGCAATGTGATGGGACTTGAAATCGCTGATCGAGTATTCGCCAGTGCCGCACATGAGTAGCTAAAAAGGCACGAACAAAATATTATTTAATTGTAAGTTTTTAATAAAGTTATATTACACGTACCTCTAGTTCGTTCTCGTCGAAAATGCTGAGTAGATTATCAGGTATGATGGCATTCAAGCCCTTCAGAAAGCTGTCCACCTCATCCTTGACGCTATTGCAGAGACGCTGTTGGGCCAAGGCATCCAGATACTGATTTTTGCTGGCATTCGTGACACGCGTCTTGGCACCGTTGGGTATCAGCTCGATCGTCTTGCTCAGCTGGCCGCTGGCATCGTACAGCTCCTCCACAAAGTACAGCTCCAAGGTGTCGGTGCCATCGAGATCCGTGTCGAGTATGTACTTAATTTTGGACAGATACAAATCCGGATCGTCTTGCTCAAAGTACTGTAAGGAAAGAATGTTATAAATGTATGTGAAATGTTAATACAATCTCTATTATCTAATCATAGTTCAATTTGCTAAATAATATTTGATCAGTCAACTAAGTAGTTCTTTTAGAGCTTTCGATTTTGTTTCATGTATCGTTCATTTGAGCTGTTCATCCTAAGTTTTAAAGGAAAGTATTCTTTTAAGTGTATTTAAGGATTTACTTTATACAACTTTAATAATGTAAATTGAATGTTAAATTTTTTGCCTTTGAAATTCTATTCAAATGAAGTAGAAGAAACTTGAGATCACAACTGATCAAAAAACCAACCGTAGAACAAAAATTTAGTTGAACAACAATGAACGATGAAGGAGAGCTTATACAATTAATTTTTGTTCGTTCGTTCGTTCATAAAATACTAAGCACTAGAGTTGTGCTTTGTGGTGAATTTTAGTAAAGTACATAGTTCAGAACTCAAATTTAAACTGTAAGAACTATTATTTTCTATTGCTAATCAGTTTGATTGAATCGATTGATCGGACTAGTTCATAACACTGAGATGCAAAACTAATCCCAAAAAAACTCTGAACTCACCTTGTAGTGTACTCGCAGTCCAATGAGCTGGGCCAGAAAGGAGCGACTGAAGCGAGCTCGGACCAACTGACGATAGCTGCCTCCTAGTGCGCTCTCGAAGAGGCATTTTCCCACCATTTTGCCGGCAAACTCAAAGTACTTCAGTTTCAGATGCGCTGGTCGCGTGGGATTCGGATGAACCAGTGCTTGATGCTTGTCGTGGAATGTGCAGAAGAGTCCGCTTCGAGAATCGAACAATGCACTGCAGACCAACTCGAACCATTCGCGTCGCAGACCACCCCAATCGATGCCCTGTTCTCCTTGGAAGGTGACTTCGAAGTTGCCGCACCAATCGGAGACGGAGAAGCCTTTGGTTGACTTCATGCTGCTCTCAAGGATTTTCTCGCGATGCACTTTCAATGCCATCTTCTCGTGATAGTAACTGGCATGAAATTTACGCACTTCGTGATAAAAGAAATCCTGTTTGTCCTTAAACGTTTCGGAGCCACCAATGTTCTTTAGCAAAAAGTGCGTAAATGTTGCCGCGATGATGTTGCGATCCTTGGAGGCCAGTTCGATCCTGGGTTGCGCTCCATCGTCGATGACAAACACTGGACCATGCAACTGCGTCACCAGCTGGGGCAGAAAGTGGAATTTGGTCGAGGGACACAGTCGAAAGGTCGCAATGCGTTTGGGTATGAACTTCAAGATCATCTCCTTGATCGTCACCTGAAAGATCAACGAGTTCTGAGCCTCAACAATATGGCACAATTGATTTGTTTGCTCCCTCCAATACTCACCTGCTTCGGTCCCACATAGCACATCACCTTCCTAGGTTTGCCCTTGGTTGCTCCGTAGATGCTCAACAGTTTGGCCTCGTAGCAAATGTTGTGCTTCCGCGAGGCAATATTCTTGTGCACTAGCGTCGTGTCGCTATCTGAAAAAATTATGAGAAGAGATTATTTATTAGCTTATTGTAATTAATGATAATTGAGTGTTTGTCGAACAAATCCCTACGCCAAGTGAACTTTTCTCTTTTCCTTCCGGTAAATCCGTCGGAAGAATAAAGTATTGTCATTGAGGCAAATTTCACCAACCGACCTATTCCACCTCAAAAATAACTTGATCGCATTGATCGTATTTCTTTAAAATTTTAATAAGCTACACTAGAATTTACAAATAAGTCTACTAATACTTGCCAGCTTAACCGACAGCTTCGTCCGCATTCCACTAAGAAAATACCCCGCCTTATTGCACTATCAAAAGTTGTTAACTACGTTGCGTACAAATTGCACCCTCATTTAACATTTGATCTGTTCGTATTTACGAGTCAATGAGAGAATGCACAGGTTTTAAGCCTTAAAAAGAGTTTCAAGTATAGTAGCTATTTAGTTGAGGCCTTCGATTAAAAAGAAAAATGAATTTTCATTCCAAATAACTCAGGTTTGGGTAATGCAAATTATTGTTGAAATCCAAGAATAACATTTTTTTTCATATGTCGTCATTTACTCTGCCTAGTTTAGTTACACTAAGGAACGCAAGAAAAAAAGGAAATTGACTCCACTGTAGTTGTAAAGAGAGTTTTAAGTTGAAGCTAAGACCAAGTAATTCTTTCCTTTCTACACGGTCAGATGGATCGATAATTAGAATCTTACACTGCATGGCAACAATTCTACTTTAAATGGTTTCTACCCAATTATCACAAAAATGATAAAATGTAAGGGACATTTAACTACTTACTGCTCAGCACGATGATATCGAAGTCACCATTTGGCAGTTGCTGATCCCGATAGCTGATGACGGCACGCAGGCAGGTTGGCTCCGGGAACAAGGCGGTGACCGAGACCCGTGAGTTGACGCGATCGTAGCTGAAGGCAATGGCATGCTGGAGCTTCTCTACGGCCATGCCATGCAAGTCATAGATGGCCACATGATAGCCCTGAAGGAAGAGGGGAGTTAGATGAAGAGTAAATCAAAAATCAAACAAGAATTCTCCCACCTTCAGAGCATCATCGGACTGCTCAAAGAGACAGGCATTGCCGAACTCATCCCTAGGCTCAATGTGCATCAAAGTCGGTGCGCTGGCACAGCAGATCACTGTGCTGGCGGGACGAATGAAACGCGATCGACGAGCATCGATTGCACCCGGGAGAAAGTTGCGCAAGAAGGGCGAACCAGCAATGTGACTGGCGCCAATGAGCACCGAGATTTTGTATTGTCCCGCGGTGCGAACGGTGAACTTGACCTTGGCAATGTTGGCATTATTGGGATCCGTGGACGAGCCGAGCTCGCTGATGGTGACCACTTTGCGTGTGCCCTCGGTGACCTCGACAAAGAACTGGTCCGTATCACAGATGGGATATGGCTGTCCGTTGCGCTGAAAGAAACGCACCACAAAGCACATGGTGTCGCCCACACGCACCGGATCCTTCCAGTCCCACTGCACCTTACAGTTGGCGGGCAGCAGATACTTTCCGGTTACATACTGCAGCAGCGAGTGTCGCGCCTCCGGGGCCAGCGATGGTTGTGTCATGGCGGCGAGTGTGACGAGTCCGGCTACGGAAACGGATACCACCAGCATGCCACCCCATGTCCATGCGTCCTGATGCTGACTCGACTTCACCACCGTTGACCACAGCTGCGCCTTCAACGCATCCAGCTGTGCCTTCGATGTGGGCAATCCTTGACGCGCCGTCGACCACAGCTGCCAGTCCTTGCCAAGTATTTTACTCGCTCGCGAATCCTCCAGCCAATACACGTCCTCCAGAGAGGCAACCTCAACAGCCAACAGTCGCTGATAGTGATGTTGCATGCGATACTCGCGCAACCATTCGCGCAGGATGAGCTTCTGTTGCAAGTGGAGCGCGGCGCGTTGCAAACGCTGCTCGTCGCCCGGCGGCAACTCCGGGAGTCGCTCCGGATCCCCGGAACTCGACAGTGATGAAATGCCTGCAACGAAAGAGATGAAAAGAAAGGTTTTAGTTAGGATAACATTTGTTATAGAAGAAAATTTTGGGATCTTAGATTTGTATTCTGAAAAGCAGATTAAATAAAATGAAGGTCACGACTAAAACTGTTCAATATTTCAATATTATTTACTTATTATTGTTTTATAACATAGAAATTAATTCTAGGGTACAAGCCGCGAGGCCAGAGCAACTTAGGTTTACAGGTTGAATAATAAATGTATAGTATATATGTTAGTATTGCAAATAAACAATAAATGCTAATACTCAATATTCTATAAAATGCAGTCTTATATTGAAAAAATATACCTAGTAAATTAAATGTTGATTGCAAAAGTTATATGGTAAAGTAATAAAAAATACAATTATAGTAGAGATAAAGAAAACATAGAAATATAATATATTCTCTGTGCTTAATTTTTAGTTAAAAATAAATAAACATACATTTAAGTCATACAATAAAATTTCAAATATTCTGCAAAATTCTCTTCTTGATTAACATTTAAAAAAAAAAAGAAAACATATAAAAAAAGAATGTTAATGGTAAAAAAATAAACTTTTTAACGTACGCAGACTAAACAAAATATTAAAAGAAAGGAGCAACATCAAATACTTATAAAATAAACATAAAGATTTAAAGCATAATACACTGATATAAATAAGTAAAAATTGCAGTCTTAAAATTGACTTAAATTTGAAATTAAGTAAAAATATATATATAATTTTTAGTATTAAAAAATAACATCAAACTAAAGCTGATATAATATACATATATATTTTAAGTATACAAATGTACTCAATTTTCTTGTTGTTTATCTTGGTATTTATTTATTGTACTTTACTTTAGTTGTAGTTTTGATTAAAGTTTTATTTGTTGATTTTTACAACTTTATTTGCTCTGAATATCCTGATGAGTATCTGGGATCTGGGATCTATGCAAGTTGAAGCGTTGCTGTTAATTGAGTTAAATGCGCAAAGTTTGTGGCGCTATGCAAAAAGTTTGTGCCGAAATTCAACGAGTTGTCGTTGTCAAGGCACGAGTCTCCCCCTGTCCTCCATTCTGGGCCCCACTACAATGTAAATAACATCAAGTTGATGGTGTCTAAAATTGCAGGGCAACTAATTTTACCAGGCGACTACGTCAATGCCCCAACTTCGAGTTGGAAGTTCGACAACGACAAAAGCAACGACAACGCCAATCAATTATATTTCAATTTTTATGAGTTTGCTCGAGCTCCTTGCCGACGTTTTCTCCTCCTCGACCTCCCCAGGATATGTCGCATACGCTTATCGCTAGCTGCCATCAAAACTAAACTAAATATTTCCCTTCTTTTCCTACTTCTCTCTCTCTCTCTCTCTCTCCTTCCTCGCCTCGTAAGCAATTGACTTTTGGCCCTCGTGGCAGTTGGTTTTGCCTTGAGGGTCGCAGTTAGCCGCGTGTCCTGCATAACAATGTTTCTCAGTATTCCGGTTTCTCGTAATTCCTTTTTGTTTTTTATTTTTTTGTTTTGCCATCAGACAAAGTCAGCCAAAGCGACGCCCAAAAAGACCCGCCCATTTTAGCCAAATATAGATTAAGTGGGGTCGTAGTAGGAGTAACAGTTGTAATAATAGCACTACTCGCATGCGGGGTAGTCGGGGGAGTAGTTACCTTCTACCAACTAATGGGGCAGCAAGGAAGGTGGGAAGAGGAATTGAAGTTGTAATGTTTGTGTTGTTGTAGCATGTGGACTAATAGGCAGAGATAATATAATTGGTAAAGTAAAAGCAGAATTATTGCTACTTAATCTATTGGTGTTAATTCAATAAATAGCAGCAATATAAAAAGTATTAAAAGTAGTAGCAGTTAACATACATGTGTGTATGTGTAAGGACTCAAATTTAATAAATGCACATATAATAGTGCTCGTTAAATAAATGGAAACTAGTATTAGGTTAAATAGCAGTGGGAATAGTACAAACACCGAATGGAATAGAATGAATAACATAGTGTTATGGGTTTTTATCTAGATAGATATACTTTTCCCCTTAATATTTTGTTTCCCTAATTGATTTCTTTGTATACAGTCTTACTTCCTTATTAATTTATGTAATTGAAGTGAAAGCAGAATTAATAAGTCGATATTTACAAATTAAGTTAGTCAAGTAAGTGATATAGTTATAAAAGATAAATATAAAAATAAAAATATATTCAAATAAAATATTTTATATAAAAATAAAAGATAAAGATATATAAAGATAAATAAATAATAGAATAGTAGTATGTAGAAGAATATTTAAGCAAAAAAAGTAGAATTCATAATGCTATTACTATCATAAACGATAAATTACATAAAATATAAATTACATATTTTTAAATGCAATATATTTAATAAAATATGCATAAGAAATAGGTATACATAGAAAACAGAAAAATAAATCTATTTGTAAAAGAACTGATAAAGGTAATAAGTATGAAGCAAAATAAGAAAAGTAGTACTCCAATAATGTAATAACAGAAGCTGTCGTTTACCATACTGTTCGATTTGATTTAAATGATGAAATATATAATATAAATTATATATTTTAAATACAAGAAATAAGAAAAAGTAAGACTCAAAATTGTACAAGTTCTATCTCATACATTTTAAATAAAATAAATAGTAAAAAAAAATTAATACTCAAAATTAAAGAAGTTCTACTATCAGTAGATGAAATTGTAAAAGCAGTAGCAGAAAATAGTGGCAATAAAGAATGCAATTAAATTAGTTGTCTCACTCCCACATCTCCCACTTCAAACACACTACATATTGCAACTCATATTTCTATCTCATACATTTTAAATAAAATAAATAGTAGAGAAAAAGTAATACTCAAAATTAAAGAAGTTTTATCAGCAGTAAAAGTAGTAGCAGAAAATAGTGGCAATAAAGGAAGCAAGCGTATTCCATTTAATGGAAGCAATTATATTAGTTGTCCCACTCCCACTCCCACATCTCCCACTACAAACACACACATACTACATATTGCAATTCATTGTGACACAAGTTCACTTTTTATGGCCGCCACTGTAAGGCAATAAGCTCAACAGTCAAGCTGTCGCACTCGCTCACTCTTTCAGTTTGCCCCCATTCCCCTTTACCCGTTACCCCTACCCCTAGCCACCCATGGCTTCTGTTGGTTCCCCACTAATGGCAACCAGGAGGGGGCAACCACATGCCATCTGTAGCCACAAACGAGTGAAATGAGACTCAGTCCGCTTCTCTCCTCTCCTCTCTTCTTTGCCCTACACATGGGAGTCCTTGCGCCATAAACATGAGCAAATAAATACGAATTCGTTTACGTACGCTTTTAGTGAGTGCTTACTGTACTACTGCGAGTAAGAATCGTTATTTCGTTATATGGCGAAGTTAGCCAGGTTTGCGTGTCCGACATTTGAAAACGAATTCATTTCGTTGCCAATTTCTTTCATTTCTAACGCGCTCGCTTGCCAACTCTCCTTCGTCTCTCCCCTCTCTCTCACTTCTGTGTCATGTGCCACGCCCACCATGGTCTGCCCTTTAAGGCGAAACGAACAACTTCCGTTTCGATTTCGCTGATTTCAGAAACCGATTTGAAAACCGACTGAAAAATGCAAGTGCAAACAATGAAAGGCAACTTTCAATGTCGAATAGATGAATATAGGTGTTGGTACACTTAGAGAAACTAGTCATTATAATAAGTCAAAATATACTACAAATAATAACTAATGCATTTAATAATAGTTTGAAACTAATAAAATAAAAAAATTTACATTAGTATTTTTTATGTTCTCAAAGCTAACAGAAATCGAAAGGGAAATGAATTTTAAATCACGATTTTAAATAAGTTAAGCGTTCTATTCTTATAATAAAGAATTATCCGTATCCTCTTTAAAATCTATTAGAAATCGGAATGAAAAAGAATTAAAAATCAAGATTCTTAATATGTCAAGAGTTCCAATATAAATATATTATATATATACATATAATTTAAGAAAATAATAGATTTAATGTAAAAAAAAAGTTTGTGATTACGAATATTTCCTTAAGTTAATAATTAATTTATGTTAATTCAAATACATAAATATATTTATATTTATTTCTTAATTCCATTTTTAAATCAATCAGAATTTAGAATACAAAATAATCATAAATTAAAAGTTACAATGTCGTTGAAAATTAAGTTTGAAGATAACGTAAGTCATTATTACTGAAACTTTCTTTTTTAAGCACCCAATCACATAAATATCTCAAATTGACTTGCAATTTTTCTCAGTGCAAGTGTGCTTACGTGTGTGTGTGAATAATTAAAGCATTTTCGTTGCATATTTGATGGGGCCTCGAGCCCTTTTGGTCGATTGCTTAACGAGAATTACTAATCGCCTTTAATTAAACAAGCAAAAGTCAAAGTAAAGGCAATCGGATTCCCTTCGAGGGAAGCAAGAGGAGGAGACAGGAGCGGAGGGCGATAGGAGGGAAGGTAAACTTGAGTTCGCTTAATGAAAATGCCTTTTGAAGGTCAACACGCGGTCTCCACGCAGCACAAACGATGACGAGCAGCAGGAAATGTCAAGAAAACGTGAAGGGCCAATGAGAAAACCTCCTACGCAAGCACTGCGAATTAACTCTTTGAGACAATGGAGCACAAAGCGTTTTCACCAGGCAGTTTTATGACCAGTTAAAGAGTTGAATTTACTGATTTACTGCAATTATTTATGATTTAATTGGCTTTCAAAATATTATTGGGAGTCAATTGTGTAAATCGTGTTGGAAAAATAAATGTTATTAGAATATAACAAATATGAAATATTAAATAAGTATTGAAAATAAATATTTTCCCTCTTTAATGCTTAAAAATAAAGTATAATTTCATTGATATCACATCGAACATTTTTAATATCACAAATCTAATACAATTACTAGAATGAAGGATTTAAAAAGACGACTAATATTTTATAGTTGTACGAGTATAACTATCTGAATAAAAACATCTCCTGTCTAGAACTCCTTAATAATATAATACCTGCAAGTTAACCCTAATGTTGTCAATGGAAACTAATTTGATTTGATAGATTAATTTAAGATATTGCAACAAGTTTTTCTATTTTTTGTGAATTTATTGAATCTTTTCCTAATTGTTTAATTTTTATACTAACGACAATAATGCAGGGAAAAAATTACAATTATATTAAATATTTGTAATTTTTAAAATGTAACAAAATACAATGGCATTACCAATATGTTTGTTGTAAAGATATTATGGGAACATTAAGCTTGAGACACTCATTTTCTACCATATATTGAAAAACAAGAATAAATATTTGTTTTCCAATAACTTGCTCTAACCTTAGACCTTATGGATGTTGTAAGAACAAGAAGCTTGTTTATGGAATGTAGCTTTATTCGTATAATCGGAGTGGATATTGGATTACAAATATTGGATACAAATATCTCCCCTTCTCTATATGTTTCTATTTCACATTAATATTAATAACCAAGTTAATTTGGATTCCTTCTATTTACTTTTATCGACTCACCAATGACAGGACTATAGCACAACTTGAGGTCAGCAAAGGGCAACAACTTGCGTGCGGCACTGTTGGCTTGCCAGCCGACTTGAATGCTGGAGAGCTGCAGTACGATATCATACTTGAAGCACTGTAGATAACCTTTAAACTTGACGCAGGCTCGCAGCGAGATCAGCTCTCTACTAATAGCTGCATCTTCGGGCGCCAATTGAAACAGAGCCATGTTTGTGAAGAATGTTTGAGAGAGAGAGAAAGCAAGGTGTGTAAATGTGTGAGAGAGAGAGAGAAGAATGTGTGATAGACAGAGAGGAGAGTGTGCGATAAAAATTGTAAACAATTTCAACAATGACCTTGTTAATTAATGTTTGGCATTAAACTCAAAACAGAGACTCGTGTTTTTGACTTGTTCGACATTATTTGCTCGCTCATTAACAAGCGGCCAACACAGCACTGAAGTGAAGTGAACGTGGCCAAGAGAGCTGTGAGCTGTGAGCTGAGAGCTGTGAACTGAGTGCTGAGCTGGGCAAATGTTTGCGCAACATTTAAGGGCGCACAGGGAGACTAAAAAACTTGGCCTAATAGGCTGGGGCATTATTGCCAGCAACGCGTCGCTTTTGTCATCATTTCGCTATTAATTTTTAAAGCGCGACATTGCCATGTGTTTGTTCAAGGTAAGCACAAAGTGTAGCAACGAATTCTAGATACCCTGTAGAAAAGTGGCTAACTAGTTATTAAAATGACAATTGTGAGTCTGCAGTTTAAAACTAGAATTTTAGAACATATTAAAACTACACTTTAAAAGGTTTCTAAACATGGAAGTTTTGTAATTTAATAGCTAGGAAGTATTTCACAGTCGAGCACACTCCATTATAGCTTGCTTGGTTTTTTATTATTGATGTTGCTGTCCTTGTTTTCACTCAGAGCTCGCTTTTCCTTTGTTGACTGCCTGCATTATCCTTTTTTATCGATGGCGCTTTTGGAATGACATTCGATCGTCGGTTGACAAGCGGGGTAAGGGGCAGGGGCAGGGGCAAGCGCTTAACTCGTGCGGCACAAAGCCCACAGACTTTGCCCTGAGTTTGCTGTCTGACGCTTGCTTTTGTGTTTGTTTTGTCAACGTGAAAAATGATTAAATTGCCAGTTGGCGAGGCCACTGGGCGTTCTCATCCCTTTTCCCGCCCACTTCCTTCTATTTTTTTACCCACAGAAAAGCTGTTTAAATGTTCGCTGCGAATATCTCAACAATGTGACTCGCATGCTGCACATTTTATTTATTTATTTTTATGTTAGCAATCTGCAACAAGCTGCAGCAGTTGCAGTTGCCATATATTTGAATATTTAATTTTAAATAAAGTGTGTGTGTGTGTGCTACCTTGCCACACTTGGCGCACTTGCTACAAGTGGCGGCATAAATTCAAATGCCACTTTGACAACAGCGTCAACAGCGGCCCTTTGCAAATTACGTATACGCAACGTGGGCGCACAGCACCAAAGCTAAGTACAACATGGCACTCTCACTGTCCCTCTCACTCTTTTACACTTTCTTTCTCTCTCTTTCACTCTCTCGTAGCAGCAGCAGCAGCAGCACATAAAGTGCTTTTGGGGCTCTCGAGCCATTGAGCTGCCCTCGGTTTCCTCGCTTTTCCCTCCCTCGTGGCTGGCGCGAGTAAATTTCGCAATTTAGAATAAATCTGTGGCTGAAATACGACTTGCGACGGCTGCGCGAAGCAAACGCCAACTCTTTGATGGAGCTCAAGCTGACTCTGAAGAGCCAGCTGGTTAATTTCAACAAAAACATTTCAAATGAATCTCGCTGTAGTTGAAACTACGAGTATTCTGAAATAACAGTTGAGTGTGCTATAAGCAGAAGGCGCATTTAAACTAATGTTCAAAGTTTGTGAAGGTGAAAAGCAATTAAGAAGTTTTCATTTTAATTCATTCATTTAATTATCCACAATGTATAGAAATTGTATTAAAATAACTATTTATGTTTATATTGATTAGTATCAATATTATTAAGTATTTAGTATTTAGTATTTAGTATTTAGTATTAGTATTAGTATTTAGTATTTAGTATTAGTATTCAGTATTCAGTATTTTATTTAGTATTTAGTTTAGTATTTAGTATTTAGTATTTAGAATGTAGTATGTAGTAAGTAGTATGTAGTATGTAGTATTTAGTATCTAGTATTTAGTATTTAGTATTTAGTATTTAGTATTTAGTATTAGTATTTGAAGTATTTGTAGTATGTAGTATTTAGAATTAGTATTTGATATTTGATATTAGTATATACCACGAAAACGTTATCAATTTAAATTATAAAATACCGAACGAGTTAAACACTACACTAAATAAATTCATATTAAACATTCAAGAAAGAATAAATAAATTAAATTCCACTTAATATATCGCAACATCACTGAAATAAACATGAGAATAAAATGAAGCAAATAAAACTGGACGTCAATCGAACTAAATTATTCACAACTTGGATTAAATAAACATTCAAACAATACTTGTTTATTTTGCCTAATCATGCAATCCCATTGAAATCACATATTGTAGCCACTTCATGTCTAGACTTCCGAGTGAGTTTGCCAGAGTGTGCGCCACTTAACACAGGGTGGTTTTTTGCCACGTTAACAACAAGCAGCAGAGTGGCGCAGTGGAAGCGTGCTGGGCCCATAACCCAGAGGTCCGAGGATCGAAACCTTGCTCTGCTATGCAATTTGGTCTTTACTTTTTTTTTTTTTCCTTCACAGAATTGATTTTGCAACACTTTTAATACATTAAAAAGGATTTTATAATATTGTTAAGTTAATCTTATAATATTTTGTCTTTACTACATTTCTTTCAATACTAAAACCTAAAAATTAAGTTAATTAATTGCAAGCATTAAAACATTTAAAATAATTAATTTAGTAACATTGAAAAACGTAAAATATATAAGAAACTTAAAAATACTTTGTATTATAAATAAATATACAATCTTTTTAAAATGCTCTTTACTTAATTTTCTAAGAATATTTTAAACTAAAAAATTAAATAAATTTAATATAAAGCTAATCAATTAATTGCATACGGTAAAATGTAATTATATCATTTTTAGCAATAACACTTTACAAAATAATTTATTCCTATGATATAAAATAATATGAGATCAATAAAAACATCAAAACATACAAACATATCATACACCCATTTTTAATAGTAATAAATTTAAATAAATTATTTTTTTACATACACATGAATTGAAAATTATAATAAATTCATTCATAAAATATAATTTTCATAGCATAATAATTTGTATTATTATTAAGTTATATTATATATGTAATATTCTTTTCAATATGATAGTATTATAGTTTATATTATATTTGTTAAAATTATATTATATAATATTCTGTTCAAGTAACTTCTCTTTCTAAAAGGCAAATAAAATGTAAATAATTAAAAAAAAGATTATAAAAACTTCGGAATTAATCTAAAGCAGCACAAAACTTAAATCGAATTTTTAGTTTTTCTCGCTTTACAGTCATCTGTGAATTTCCATCACGTTGTCACATAATTAAAGATGCAATTGAGACATAGAACACGACACATTCTTTTCTTGAAATTTCGTATTTTTTTTGGTTACAAATGCGGCGCATTGATTGGCAATCAGTCAGTTAGTCAAGTGGCAGAAGGATTTTATTTATGCGATAAAATTGTAAGAATTCTCACTTGGGATAAATGGCTGTGTAGCAGCTGCAGTCGAAGATTTGCACAAATTGTGTCCCTCAATTGGCTGCAAATGATGCCTAGACAGATGATGAGCAACTCAAAGAGGATGATGAACACTATCACGATGATGACGATGATAGTCTTCATCATGTTGATGCTGTGCAAGATGCCGACGAAGTCGTTGTTAGCTGTCTGCCATGCCTTTGCCCCCTTTGGACATGTGTCCTGGGCACAGCTCCTTTCAGGCTTTCAGCGAAGCCGTTTAAACAAGCGCAGCCAACGACAGCAGCTGTTGCATTTTAGGCAGCCTCAATGCAGTTTTTTTCTCTCTCTTTTTTTACCAGTTCACTTTTACGGCTTTTCCTTGTTTTTTTTTTTGCGGTTTGCCCTGCTCACAAAAAACATGCTGAGAGCCAATGTTTGCCTTACGTGTGCTGTGTGCGGTGTGTGTGTGTGTGTTTTGTCTGTGGTTGGCATGTCATCTTTAAAGCTAAAGCTTGCTTGTGCCTTGCCTTGACTCGACGTCCCAACGTGCAACGTGCAACTACGGCAACAAGCAACGTGCTGGCTTTACTGTCAACGTGGCTGTTGCCCCGTTTCCCAGGCACATAATAATCCATAATAAGCCCAATTTCCCGCGATTTATGCAGCAACGGGGAAATGCATAAAATCTTTCGTATCATTTAACTCGTTTAATGTCAGCGCAGCCTTCAAAGTTGATTTCGATTAAGAAAACCACAAAGTGGCATGGGTTTCTTTCATGTATTTCATTTAATAAGCTGATTAAAATCACACTCGTTTTATTCAGAAATAATTGGCAATGGCAATAAATATTTAATTATATTCTTAATAAAGTTGTCAACTGAAATACTGTAAAAATACAAACTAAAACACGTTTGTTTTCAACCTAACAGTAGTTTCTTTTTAAAAACTAAAACTAACTCTAACAACTCAAACAAAAAAACAAAATATAAATGCTAATTTAAGTGTGGCAAAAACTTTGAAAGAATAAACAAATATTGTTTATTGATTGTGCTTTCACGTTTTGTTTAGTTTTATAAAGTTTGCATCACTCGTTACAATTCGCAACTAAAAGTTTACAAATGTTGTGGCTGTTGGAATTGAGTTTGTAAAAAGTCAATCTGAAGTTCAGCTAGTAAGTTTTTTACCAGCAAATATTGAACACACCTGGGACTATTATTATTTACAACTTATGAGGTGATTGCTCACAAACCTTTTAATATATAAAGCAAAACAAAACAAGGTATTTTTTAAACAGCGAAGAAAATACATTAGTCTGTCTTTGTGATAAGATAAACATCTTAGAAGTGCTTCAAGAAATAATTTTATATTGCAAAAAAGGTTTTAATTGCTTTGATTGACAGAATATCTAGTATATTTTGCACTCTATGGTATATTTTCAATATAGTAATATATTTACGAATCATATATATTTTACTAAATATAACTTTCAGTAAATAGAAGTATTTTTTTGGTATATTAATTCGGTATATCGCAAGATAACTTTGTTATTATCAAAAAGTTTTAGCCATTTAGTATATTATGCACTCTATGGTATATTTTGAATATAGTAATATGTGAATATCCGAAATATGTCTTGTAATAAATGTTAGTATTTTTTGGTATACTAATTTGGAATATAGCAAAGGTAACTTTAATAATTATCAAGAAGTGTCGTACAGTAATTTAGTAATTTTCCACTATATGGTATACTTTGTAAATTGTTATATATTTATATACGAAAATGCAGTAAATGTTCGTATTTCGGTTACTTTGATAATTTATATCCGAAATATGTCGGCAGTAAGTGTTAGTATTTTTGGGAATGTTAATTTGGCATATCCCAAAGCTTAATTTGTTCTGTTTATTCATATATTCCAATGTCTTAAAGCAACCAAATTAGGTGACAATACTTCTTATAATCAGATTAGTTTTAGAATTTAAACAATAATAAACAATGAACTACAATTTATTCTAGGAATTTAGTTACGCTATATTTCAAACACTCGAAGCTTAAAGGTTTTTCTTTTTAGTTTAGTATTTAAATATACGGTATTAACTTATACTGAATAGTTCTTGAAATTCTAAATACAACCATAAAATATTTCATTATTTTAGCCTGTTACCCCAGCCCAGTTAAATTGGCTGCGAATATTGAGAGACGTTTAAAAGGAATTTAATATGTCTGCCTCTTGGTCGTT
This sequence comes from Drosophila kohkoa, assembly GCA_019972355.1. Classification (NCBI taxonomy): domain Eukaryota; kingdom Metazoa; phylum Arthropoda; class Insecta; order Diptera; family Drosophilidae; genus Drosophila; species Drosophila kohkoa. The sequence continues at coordinate 498,550 of BJEL01000033.1, read as the reverse complement.
ATATTGCGAAGCACACTTCTCACTTCATCCTTAACGATTATATTGTTGTTTATGTATGCAACACATACAACGCAATATATTATATGCCAGAGTAAAGCCTTATATATACAGACAGAGAGAGAGAGAGAGGAGGAGGAGAGAGAGAGAAGGCATTGCAGCTAAAATGAATATGCATTTCAGATTGCAGTGTTTTAAATTTACGAGTAATGCGACTGCAGCCAGGGTCTCAACTCCAAGCTCTTTCCTCTTTCCTCTGCGCGACTTCTTCAATCTTTATGCTTGTTATGCCAAACCGTTTTTGCGGGTAATACAATGCGAATGAAAAGAGAGAGAGAGAGAAAGAGCTAGATATATAGAGAGAGAGAGGCTGAGGCTTAACCTACTTCCCACGGGATGCTTTTTTTTTTGGATAGCGCACAAAATGCATAAATTTCATTATTTATGCATTAATTTAAAGCCTCGTGAAGCATGCAACATAATCACAGCACAAAGCAATTGTTCACAGCTGCAGTTGGGGCGAATTTAATTCGCATTTAACGAGAATTATTTGATTTTTGCGCTGACTGCTGCGAATTTAATTGAGCATATGTTCGCTGAGCCCAAAATCCAATTTGCAACTTAAATGGCGCCCACATAATGCCGCAGCAAAGTACTCGGAACGATAAAAGTTGCAAGCGAAAAAGTGAGCGAGACAGAGACAGAGAGAGAGCGAAAGAGAGAGACAGCCTGACCGCACATAGAAGTAACTTAATTTGGGTTAAAACCATAATGCCAAGGTATTAATGTTGCGCTTTGGCATGGCCAACAGACATGAACCGTTTCCGTTGCGCTTCTCCTCCTCCTCCTCTCTAAGCTGCAACACTGTGTGTGTGCAACACAGCGGCAACAACACGTGCAACATGAGTGTGGCAGCGTGGCACAGACCTGGCAATTAATGGCCGAAAAATAAACGCAGCAAACTCGTGCTCGAAAACATGCACATTCCAACACACACATACACAGACACATACAAATACATACACATATATGTACACTCACACACACACACACACACACACACTCACTCACACACTCGTCGCACAATATGCGAATTCACATAAACAAATTTGCACGAACGAAGCTGCAACACTTTGGCATTTGGAATCGAAGTTGCGTGTGCACACACATACACACACAGTAATACAAATATACATATGTACATATGTGTGTGTACACACACAACTGCTGCGAAGGACACACAACCGGAGGCACTTCAATAGGAATGCATATTTCCATACCTTGCACCAATTGGCAAATGCCTAACAAGCGAAAAAGTTGAGTGACAAAAGCGAGTCTGCTCGACTGCTGAGATACGTGTTAGATTGAAGTGTTCAGAAGAAACAGACTGGAAGGCCTCAATTTTAATTAATGTGACTATGGAAAACATTTTTTCAAATTTTTGCAACTTATTTTAAGCATGGAAATCAAAATTATGATTTTGATTTTAAGAACACATCTGCTTAAAATATTTCTATTTTAGTCTGCTCGACTGCTGAGATACCTTTTAGATTATTGTGTTCAGAAGAAACTGACTGGAAGGCCTCAATTTAAATTAAAGTGACTGGGGAAAACATTTTTTAAAATTTTAGCAACTTATTTTAAGCATGGAAATCAAAATGAACTGTAATTATGATTTTGATTTGAAGAACATATCTACTTAAAACATATATATTTTAGTTTAGGTTTAAATTCACAAAACTAAATTGCGAAGACTATAAAAGTATAGTCCCTACAATCTACAGCTTAAGCTTTAATGATCTCTTTATATCAATGCAAATTTATGTTAGAAGGATACTTTAACTGTGCGTGTCTATTTAAAGCAAAAAAAACATATATCAAAAAATATGTTTATACCCGCTACCCATAGGTTATTAGGGTATTATAATGTTTTGCCGTCAGGAAATTTATGTAGCAGGCAAAAATTTGAATGCGATCAGATACAAATTGTAAAAGTTATTTAAGAAATACTTTTGCATGGGTGGCAGCTGCTTTTGCTAACAATCTGGTATGTTTAGTACTGTATGGTATATTTTAAATGTAGTACTATATTAATATACCACATATAGCGCTCGGTATATTTTTGTATTTTTGCGCTATGTTAATATATTATTGAAGTTTAATATGATTAAATCATTTTCAGATGTTGAAAAATTCCGAAACCAATTTCACATATTTCGTTTTTAAAATCTTTGTGAGCTACAAATTCAATTGAAATCTTTTCTTTAACTAAATACTTGCGAAATAATATTGGCATTTAATAAACCTACATTTCAAAGAAGCAATTATTTTATTAATGAGATGGGTTTCAAGAAGGGATGTCTTCATTTTGCGCTTCTCGTGTGTGAATTTTATGAATGTTATTCAAAAGATAAATCTACAGATGGATAGGAAGATATCGCTAGATATGGCAAACAACTTTTCATTGCATTTTAAGCATCAACTTCAAGTGAAAAGAAACTTGTTTTAATGTATTCATATTATTTACTATTAATTGCGCTCATCATTCATTTTGGTGCTCTTCGAATGCAAAAGTTTATTATAAAATATTGTGTACTTTTTGTTACCTATAGGCAAAGCGTTTATTATCTGTCTGTCTATAATTATGAGTATTATCTGTCTGTCTATAATTATACTTGATAATCAGCACAATGACTTTCTATCAATCTGTCAGTCACAACAGACAAAGTATTGACTTTAGAGATAATTGAAGACGCAGATTGTGACATAGAATTGTATATTCTTATGAATTGTGCTGTATTTTTAAATCGGTTACGTTTTATCAGTATATATGTATTACCTCAACAGTAAATTATAAATTGCAATTCATTTATACTAAATAAAGTTATTTTTCACATAAATCATATCTATTTGCTAAACTATATTTATAAAATAACGAGAGACTTTTAAATGTTATTTGTTATACTGTAAAATAAAAGCAACACTAACAACTATGAAATCCAAGTGAATATAAAATATAAATATAAAATATAAATATGAATATAATATATAAATCATAATAAATTCATTGTTAGTTAATATACACAGAAATACATTTATATTAATGGAAATTTACGATATTTTAATGGGAAGTATTTTCAAAATATTCAATGACTATAAGCTGGCAACTTTAGAGAGCAAATTAGGAATCGCACAACTTATTTGTGTGGCTCGTGCTGTAGACGAAGTGCACACTAAATTCCTATATGTGTAGTTGGCATTTTAGAGATTACGTGCATAACGGCACTTTGCTGCCCATTAGCATTTGCAATTTGAACCCGTGGTGAATAATGTCGCAGGCATTTCGTTTCATTTTCAGTTTCATGTTCGTTTTCGTTTTCCTTTTTGTAGGGGACACTCGACTTTAAGTTGAACTAGAACTTTAGACTTGGGGTATTTAGTCAAGGCTCTATTGCGTTTCCTCTAATCGTGCGCGAAAAGTTCAAGGCAAATGGAACAGGCTGCCAAGCCAAGTCATTTGGTCTGGCATCAATCGGGTCAGCAACAGCAACAGCAACAACAAGGAAACGGAAGTACTTGCAAGCAAAGCAAGCGAAAGTAAGAGAACAATATTGCGCATACGTTCCGTGTATCCGCATTAGAGACGCAAAAAGACGACGACAAAGCGCATCCAAAGGAAAATTGCAAATTTACGTTTAAGGCTTTGCATTTGATTGGCCGAAAGCGAAAGCCAACTCACCTGAGGACGAGGACTGCGAATGTCGCATCGTTGTAGCCATGGCAATGGAATTTATCTCCGATTCCGGCGACCACATTATGTTTTATATATATATTATATTTGTTTGTATATAAATTCTATTCGTTGACGCGACGTTGCGTTGAATTTATTGATTTTTTTTTTTTAAGTTGTTTACACAAATAATAAATTTAGTAAATTATCATCAGCAGTCGACACGTGTTTCGTGTAGTTTTTGGTTTTTGTTTTCTTCACTTTCTTGTGATAAATTTATTAAAAAAGTTGCGGCCTCAAGTTTTTGGCATTTTTGATGCATATCTATTTGTGGAGTTGTTCGGGACTCGCTAAGTTATGCAAAAGTTTTGCATTACGCGAAACAAACTGCAAAATCAAGTCAGAAAATGTTGAATGCTGAATTTCTTTTCTCTTTCTCTTTTTTTTGTTTTTGTTTTCTTCTCTCTTTTTTTTTGTTCGGTTGGCTTGCAAATGAGTTTCGACAGCATTCTGCCAAAGGCGAAATCAGCTGGGAATTGGCATTAGGCGTGGGCGGCAAGCTCGTTTCAGATTAAAGCTCGCTGCCAACACATACAACAAAAACAACAACAAAAAAAGGAAACAAAAACTGAAACTGAAACTGAAACGAAAATATAATGCTCGACCCATGGAATCGAGCCAAGAAATTTGTGCAATGAAAAGTTGCGAGCCAAGTCCAAGTATTATGTAAAAATCCCTCTCGCTGGATGTTTCTCACTTTTCACTCTGTTGTCGTAACAACTTTCTCATTGTTAGCGCATTGTTAGGAAGGTACATCAAAGCCTCAGCACTTCGACTCTCAGGCTTGAAGCACACTTTCAATATGCTTTCGAGTGCTTAATGACTTTTCTAAGGTCAAAACTGTGAGCAGCAAAAACAATTGCATACTTCTAGGCTGTCGAAACTATCCGATGCACTCAGCTGGAAGACTAAACCCATGAACGAGTTATGAGCGAATCCTCAAAAGTTACCTTTTGTTGTAAACTATAGCAAAACAATGACTCAAAGAAGAACAAATCCAAATAAATGAATTATGGTCAGCAAAAAACAAAGTTGTATACGATTCTAATCAGTATTCGACCTACAAAATTTGAGCGATAAAAGAGGAACTTCCATAAACACTTTAAACTCTAGTACTATAGATTGTTATTTCAAATTTTGTCTTTTTCAACTATTATTTACTCATTTCATACTTAAAAAAAATACTTGGAGCAATAATTGAACTTGAATTTTAATATAAACTTTGCTTTAACATTTACATTAAATTTAAATTCTAATAATAAAACATAACTTGAATTATTTAACAATTGTTAATTTACTTAAAAAAAAAAGCGAATTTCTATACAATTTAAAGCAAATTTACAACAAACTTTTTAGTATTAATTTTTCTGAGAATTCTATGCCATTTTTATACAATCCATTTTATAAGCTTGATTAATTCTTGTCAGCCCTTAAAACCGTAATAAATTTAGATTGAATTTAGTTTTTCACTCGATGTACAATTTATATATAAACTTTGCTTTAACTCATTCTTAAAACTTAAAAAATATAAGTTTCTTTTAAATTAAAAGCAAAATTAGCAAAAAAAACATCTCTTTAGTACTAATTTCTCTGAGAATTTTATGCCATTTTTATATAATGCATTTTATATAGCCAAATTCTGCAAGCACATAAATTCTTGTCAGCCAGTCAAAACGGTAATAAATCTAGATTGAATTTAGTTCTTCACTCGATGTACAAAATTTTCCAATTACCCCCACCTACGAGACAAGATGACATCTTTAAAATGTTATGAGTTTTCGACGCCTGCACTGCAAGAATAATTCACATATTCCCCAAAGATAGTCTGCCATCTCACTCGAACTTTCGCCATTCTTGTATCTTGTTCTCTCTTCCAATGTCAACAAATATTTATTGATAAACCTTACACACACACTAACACACGCAGACGCCCCCATATGAGTGTGAGTCAATAATTTCACAATGACAGCGTCTGCTTTCATGTGCGTGTGTGTGTGTGTGTAGTAGTCTCCACATCTTCCTTCTGCACATCATCATCGCCATTGATGGCGCCATTTTTGTTTTTGCCACACTTTTGTTTGCTTAGCCAGCCAATCTGAATATGTATGTGTGTGTGTGAGTGTGAGTTTAAGTGTGCGTGTGTGAGTGAGTGTACCTTCTCTCTCCCCGCTGTCCGCGTAATGCGAGCTGACAAACTTTGTCTGCAGTTATAAGCACTAACTTGCCGCTGTCTGTCTGCCTGTCTCTCTCTCACTCTCAAATACCGGTGTGTAAGTGTATATATGTATGTGTGTGTGTCTGTTTGCTGTCGGAATTTGTAATGAAAGTGAGCTGTTCATTTGCTTTAGGGTCGCCAAGTGGCTGACGTCTATTTGGGTTTTCCTTCCTCAATACAAACACAATTGCATGCTCGTGTAGTGTACGCGTGTGTGTGTGTGTTGTGTATAAAAAGTAAAATAAATGCTACCCTCTGCAGATTCTTTACGACTCGAATGTACACACAATGGAGAGCTTAGCTTAGCCATAACTTGCCATAATGCGGGTTTGCTTCAGCTGCTGCTTCTTCTTCAACTTTTTTTTGCTGACAATTTTATGACTGCAAATTTCGAAATGTTTTCTTTAGGTTTTTAAGTCCCAGCCAGCGTTCGTTAATATTTACTTTGTGGTATATTTTCAAGCCAATAGTATATTTCAAGTGTGGGTAATCTTTCTTCTTTTAGTATATTTATATAAGCTGGGGTGGTATATTTTTATAGTCAACTGCGGTCATACTGTCGCCAGTCCAGATCCTCTGTTGATCCCCCTTCTGGCTTACCATCCCATTTTGAACTATTCATCGCAGCTTTTCTCAGTTAAATTATCATTGCGTTGAAATGCGCAAAAGTTTTTTATGCGCTTTGTTTTGAATTCAAGGACACCGCAAAAGGCGCAATATGATAATTTTGCAAGAGAGGGACAGACAGTAGAATGGGCTGCGGTTGTGGCTGCTGTGTTACAATAATTGTGGGCTGACAAATGTGACTGACAAGAAGAAGAAGAAGTAAACAAAATGCTCACAAGGGCCATGGCAATAATCATAACTAACCACAAAGAGCGCCGCCAGCGACGTCACGTACAGCGGCAGCGGCAACGGCAGCGGAACGACAGCGACAACAACAGAAACAGAAACATCATCCAACAATGGTGTAACTGAATGACAGTTGGCCAGAATGGGACAGCAACAATAGCAGCAGCAGCAGCAGCTTCCGTTTGGCGTCTGACGGCTTGGCCTACATAACAAAAACAGTTGCAGCTCAGCACACAGAGCTCTGTGCTATGTACACACACACACAAACACAAACAAACACACGTATGGTAAATTGCTTGCATGCAGAAGGCGGCTGCTATAGCAGTCAACGCAGGCTGAGACAAAAGAGAGCGACACGATAAAGAGGCGCTAGCCTCTTGTTATGTGCACATGGTACACACTCTTCTTCTTTTCTTGTTCTTGTTGTTGTTGGTCTTCTTGTTGTTATGCTTGTTGTTGCTGTTGTTTCGACACTTGAGTCATTTTTAACGTGTGCTGAGCGTCTCCCGCAAACAATTTTAATTTGCTTAGCCACAGACCCTTTCTCTCCATCTCCCTCTCTCACGCTCTATCCCCATCAAGAAAAAAAAGAAAAAAACAAGCACAATTTCCTTTCAATTTCCGTGCAAGCAAACGAAATTTTGTCTGCGCCTCCGTCGGCTATTGGTCAATGTTTACCAAACAATTATTTCCTTTTCAAGTAAATGCTGCCATCAGCCGGACAAGAACATTAGCTAAATTCCTAGCCTTCTTCTGCTTGGCCCATTACAACTGGTTTTGCCTCTCCCCTCGCATACCTTATTGATTGTGATTGTTAAATCACATTCTTTTGTCGTGCTATAAATAACCGCAAAACACATTCAACGACTGGTTTTCTTTATAAAATTGCTGCCCTAAGCATTTTCTTGTCTATTTCGAGGTGCAAAAGAGATAGCGAGAGCAGCAGAAGTTGTACCTTTTCTCGCCGTGGATCATCGCGGTTCCATGGTGTAATGGTTAGCACTCAGGACTCTGAATCCTGCGATCCGAGTTCAAATCTCGGTGGAACCTGAATATCGAAAATTATTTTTTATTTTATACAATTTAAATGACTTTTTCTTTAATCTATCATATTATTTCTTGACAAAATAGGCTATTTATAGTAATGGATGATTAGGTAAGATAGAAATTGAGTTTTAAGCAATTTTTTAGATTGCTTCAAAGAAGTATAACCTGATTACTTATTTTTAAAAATATTCTTATTAATAGTTTTGACTTTCTCAAGCTCTTAGTGATGATATTTAAATATTTTAAACCTATACTACGCTTGAGTTTACCAAATGTAAAACCACAACCTTTTCCTTACTCTCGATTGGTCAATCTTAATTAACAATTCCAATTATTATGTGAGCGTTGTCAGCTCAATATTAATAATTAATCTAAGGGCACACTTGAAGCGCTCCTCATGTGCTGCTTGGTACATAATTAAGCATTTGAGCCGTTTGCGGACACATGAATGTCCAGGAAAAAAAACACACACACACAGTTGAAGTTAATTCCACACGCTACGCGTAAAAATCGACGAAACGAGAATGAAGTCAGGCGACAGTCGAGTCGGAAGTCAAGAGACAAACGGAAGGCGAGAGACAGGAAGGCAGGAAGTGACAGCAGAGAACCTCGTGAAAGGGACTGTGTGGTATCAAAATAAATTAACAATTAATACTTTATGACCGTGGGCGGAATAATGAACACAATAGCAAAGGACATCACTCATTTCGCTGCAGCCACAAGAAAAAAACTAAAGAGAATACACAATTTGGGGGAAATGTGAAAATGTGCGTGAAACAACAAAGGGCAATTAATGAATAATAGATATTGTCGTAGCTTCTCGCGAATTAGTTATATTCGACGATGACGCGAGTTAGGGTTCTAAGAATCCCTTTGAACGATTTTAGTTTTACACATAAAATTGGTAAACAAAGCACTCGATGGTTATTGCTTCGACCGATTTCATTGTATTACAGCATTAAACAATTTTCTTTGCTTGTTTATGTTCTGAATTTCATAAGTTTGGTTCTCTCTCTTTTTTTTTTTGTGTAGTACCAAAAAAACGGATTCGCGGCGTCCTGACGAGCAATCAACCAGCGGGCTCCAACGTAAAACCAAAACTGAGCATTTAAGGACATTTACGATTGATTTTATACCGAAAAAAACATACACGACGCTCGTTTCACAGCCGTGTGTTTGTAGCTGCTGCTGTTGCTGCCTTTTGACACAGAAAACTTCGTTTTGTGAATGAACCGAACGCATTGCGAGTGTCCTGCCCGAAGTACGAAGTACAAAATTCGGAGTGAAAAGCTCACGTTCGTTGCGAGTTCGCATTGCTGTTTTGCTGTGCTTTTCAAGCATATTCCAGCAGGTTGTTTTTTTGTTTTTGGCGCCCACAACAATTGCAATGCGCTTTTCATTATTTACTTTTATCATCGCATACAAAAGTTGATGACAACTGCTAGTAAATTTAGAAAATTTCTAAACAAAGGGTTTAAGAAGTGTAACATACTTTAGAAATATATCTAAGCACGAATATACAAAAAAAAATACGATCTCTAAAAATAAATAAAATTAATTGCACCTTTAGTTATGCTACATTATTTCTGCATTTTACCGAGATCAGCTTTTCTTTGTTTGTTATAAAACTATGATTTAGCACAGCAAACATAAAGCGGTTCCATGGTGTAATGGTTAGCACTCAGGACTCTGAATCCTGCGATCCGAGTTCAAATCTCGGTGGAACCTGATTAACAAAATACATTTTTTTAAACTAAATTGAATTTTTTGCTTAACTATGTGAAAGTATTCCCACTTAGAAATGCTAAAATAAATAAAAGAAATCTCAGCAACTTTCTTTTAAGCATATTTTTAGGCTTGGTGATTTTAATTACGCAAATTGGCTGAAGATGATCACATCGGTTCCATGGTGTAATGGTTAGCACTCAGGACTCTGAATCCTGCGATCCGAGTTCAAATCTCGGTGGAACCTGAGTTTCTGAAGTTCTTTTTTTAAAACTTTACAATGTAATAATCTTTTATGCATTTTATTTTAATATAATGTTTATCAGTTGGGATTTTACATTTTCAAATTTATCGACTGCACTTTAGTACCTTGGAAAAAAGCTTCGATTTCCGAGCAATTAGCACGTGCTACGACTGCAAGAGCTTTGTGACCACACACACTTGCAGAATGCAACAATGCGCCCAACACTCACACACACACACACTACGCATGTGTGCGTTGCATACACACACGAAATAAACAAAGAAGACAAAATGTATAAATGGGCAATTTCTTTCCACTTACCTTTATCACTCAGCAAATGCTGATATGCAAGCCATTCATCGGCTGTAAAACTGGAGGAGGGGAAGGCGTCGTTGTCGTGGGTGGCGTCGGGGTGGAAATGCAGCAACCAGTCCGGATATGATGTCCAAATCAATAAAACAATCTTTACCAATGAAACGGTAAACATTAAACTCAACACAATTGCAATTGACACTTTTAGCAAGCGTTTCAACATAATCAACAACAAAGGCAGAGTAGTTTTTTTCAATGAAAATGCAGTTTAAAGAGATATACGTTTTTTTAGATTCACGTTATTCACGCATTCAATTCTAATAAATATTTAATGCGCGCACTTTGATAGCAAAACAACAACAACAAGCTAAAGCACGGCGCGAACATTTTGTGCGTTCTTTATAATTCCCAACAAAAAATTGGCGACACATTTAAAGCAGCACTCGAATTAAATAATATCTCAATGTTTGTGTGCGTGCGTTTTGTTTACCGAAACTTAAATAAAAAACTGCGACGAGCGAAAAATAATGTTTTTTTTGCGTTTGTGCTTTTTTTTGTTTTTAGCCAACAGCTGACAGTAAAGTTGCCACATCAACAAAACCGACTATCTGGCAATATTGTATGTGTCAATGAGTTCACAAACCATTAGCCGATGCAAGAACCGCACGCTAAGAGGCAGTCGTAAGCTAGGCTAACCTTTCTGCTTTAGAAATTATTAATTTATTATTTTACAATAAATGAAAGGCAGGTGCAGCTACATTATTACCAGAACATTTAAATACAAATCTTAATAAAATAAAATTAAAAAGTAATTTTGGAATTTCAGGTTCCACCGAGATTTGAACTCGGATCGCAGGATTCAGAGTCCTGAGTGCTAACCATTACACCATGGAACCGCTTGTAAGCATCTTGACAAAAGTCACATAATTCTCGCTGTCGTTAGTCAAATGTTCAGCATTTGTTCAATCAGTAATTACGCAGTTATTTACCAAAAATATTTAGGATTGGCAAATTTCGTTCTTAGAAATAACAGTTATTAAATATATTAAGTGTTATAATCATATTTACTTTTATGAGGAATAATTTTATCTCTAAAATATTTAAATAGGTAGGTTACACATCTTATGCAATTTTTATGCTAATTTACAAATCCCAACAAAAAACCTAGAAACAATTCTAGAAATATTTTCTAATTGTTTTTAACCCGTTGAAAAAAACGCTTCAGCCGCTTCTATTTAAAAAAAATAAGTAAAAATCAACCAACGCAAAATAATAAAACTGTACGGTTTGAGGAGTACTATTACGAATTTGGCATTAGTGACATAAACTGGTCACACTATTAGTCGCTCAGCTGATATATCGCTAAAATAACGATGTTTTTACAAAGGTATATTATTTTAATATATTAATATTATTGTTATATTTCAAGCAAGAGTCATTCTTTGACATCTTGTTTTTAAAAATTTAAAAATATTTTATTTAAAAAAAATTACATTTAAAACAGACAACAAAAAACTGTTCAAAAATTGTTCGTCTGTTTAGGAATATACTAAAATACTCACAGCAGTGGAACCTATTATCCGAAAGAAATTTGTATTTTTGAAAAATCAGCATGCGGTCGCACCGAGCTTTACTGCTGGAGGTTTTGCATTTTCTTCAGGCTTTAAAAATTATTGAAACTGGCCGTAAGCTATTAATGAGTTTCTTATTATGACTAACCAACTAATGAAGCTGCTTTATTTTTATCGTTATTACGCCGCAGTCTAGTTCTACTACACCTCAAATGCCAATTGCATCAAACATAAGCAAACACAGCTGTCGCACTTTCCCCCTCCCCCTCTGAAGTTAACCCCTCTTATAAGACTTCTATGCAAGTTAAATATCGCTGCTCGTTTTGTTTACATTATTGTAAATGGTGTGCTTGGCTGCCGTTTTATTTAGTAATCCATGGCAACCTGTTTTTTAGATGCACTTGCACCACAGACCGAGAATTGGCCGTCACTTTAATCCCCACCCATAAAGTAAAAAAGTGAATCGCCTTTTCGTAGAGATTGTTTTTATTGTAACAGTTCAATTCGATTTGTAACGCATAGTATTAGTATTGGATAATATGCACTGCTGTAAATTCTACAAAGATATGCACTGAATACTCTGGCAAACATAAAAGTCACCGCATATTGAGTGTACTTCAACATGTGCCGGGTTACGGACACGACACCAGAGCACCTGATGAAGTACAATAGACATGGGAGACATTTAAATTTGTTTGCTGGAGTTGGGCAATGTCCATGATGATGAGTATCGTTGAAAGCGTCTGGCCACCACGCGCGCTACTTCAGGTACCTGACTGTGGTGTAGTTACCAAAAACCAGCCCCGGTCACTGATTAGCGCGCACGGTAAAAGACAGAGATGGCAAGAAACAGATGTTGCTAAGTGGTCCTCGCTCGTTCATTCGTGCTCCTGGCGAAAAAGAAGCCACACACAGGAAACGACCTTGCTGTGCTGTGTGTGTTGTCCATGTCAAGCTTTAAGGTTAACGATCTCTGCATGTGTGCGTCTGTGTGCGACGACGCCGATGACTTCATACCCAACGCACACAAATAATGTGGTGTATATGTGTTGAGCTTTTTGAGCGCTGAAGCTTTGTCGCCGTCGTCGATATTTCTTCCACACAGCCTGTTTGTAGTGAGAAATTTTGCTGGCTGCTGTTTGACGCAGATTTATGCAATAACAATGCCAAATTAGTCATATGGTTTTCATTGCCCACCTCATTACATACAAACGCACGCGTACTTTGTGCTTATGTACATATGTGTGTTCGTACGTGCTAATGGCTACATAGTCCACACACCGCACTCCAGCAAATCGGATGTGACGTCATCAGTGGGTAGGCAACAATTGCGAAATCTTAAATTTCTTTTTGTTGCTTTTGTCGCAGCAACAGTTAGTCGTCGTCATATTTGCCAGAGCCAACAGAGACCCTTGATATTCTATATTTGAAATGCTGTAAAGAAAAAAGCCAAGAAAACTAAAGTGCTGCGAAAAAAATTGTAGAAAGAGAAACAGCAAAGAAAAAAAGAACCGGCGTTTTGTTCGCTGCTCTCTTGCCTTACTCTCACATTTGGTCTCTCACTCACTTGCTCTCTGTTACTAAGCGCAGCAGAGCTACGTGCGTGATCACCATCAGACACACACACATGCAGAGAAAAGCACAAGACTCTTCTGGCTGGCAAGTTTTGTAGCGCAGCCGAGACACACACGTGCCCCACTACATTCGCGAATTCTCTCCTGAGTGTGTGTGCACATGAACACAGACAGAGGGCATAAAATCGAATTTGCAAACGCGTTCAAAGTGCTTCGTCTCTCTCGCTCTCACTTGATGTTGCTCTCTGTCTGTTGCTTGTGTGTTCGCTAAAAAGGAATTAAATGAATTGCCAGCAGCTCTACACTTTTTTTTTGGTTGAATACTTTTTTTTACAACGCCTCATAAACTTTTTAAGCCGCTCGCACAGATTGTGGTATAATGAACTTGGACTTGCTGCCGCTTAAGTCTCCGCTGCGTGTGTGTTTGTGTGCACGATGTGTCACGGCTGCGGCTTTGGCTGCTGTTGCGATCGCGAGCAGCTTTTGACTGCCGCGCGTTGTGAATAATTGCGAATTTTGTTCGAATGTCGTTTTGTCGTGCCCAGCCGAGCATGTGTGTATGTGTGAGGCATTTAATTGTGTATGTATATAGCAATGGCGACGATTTCAGAGACAGACTACCATATGTACCATGCACATATGTATGTATAAGTATAAGTATATATATGTACGTTGGTATAATGAGCAGCAGGCTGGCAGACATGACTGCTTTTATGTACTTGTGTATGTGTGTCTTGCTTGGGTGGGGCATTCCTAACCTCAAATAGTAACAATGCGCCGACTACTGCCGAGTGCATGTCTATCTGCTTGAGTGTGTGTGGGTGCCTGCTCTCTTTCTCGCCCTCTCTCTCTCACATTGTGCAAAATGCAAGCACATGCTTTTTCAAACTGAGAACGCCCTTAACCCTGAGTTGGAGTTTGCTAGCAAAAAAGTTTAGTCTGATCAAACCCACACACACAAAGACTCTCACTAACAGACAAGCATACGGTGTAAAAATTGCCAAATTTCTTGTTCGTGTATGCGAGTTTCGTCGTCATGGGTCTGGGCAACATTTTTGTCTAAAATTAATATTTGAGCGACAAAAACGTTGTGTGTGTGACGAGTAATTGTCTTAGTATGCGTGCTTTTTTTGTGTAGGCAAAAGAAATTTGGAAATATTGTGTAGACTCTACACAGAATGTGTAGAATCATGTGGTCGGCGGTCGCTCGGTCGTCGCTTCAAACATTTCTGCTGCTATTTGTAGTTGCTGCTTGTCTTTCTCTCTCCTCTCTTTTTTTTTGCGTATGTCTCGTCTGTTTTGTGTGTGTTTGTGTGCGTAGCTAAAATTTGTTGTTGTGTCGCCGTTTGTTGTTGCTGGTGCCTTGTGATATCAAAACGCTAAAAATAAACCCAACCTCAACTACATTTTTTTATGATGTTCAAGTCTTCTTTTTAACGAGCATTTGGTTCGCTTTTTGACCTGCGTTAATTCCGTTTCCCTTGCCCCCCTTTCTGCCAAGAAACAATTACATATCTATGGCGCCGTCGTCTCCACTGCACCCGCCCTTTCGTTTCCACATCTTCCTGTTCGTCCGGCTTTAAGCATTAAATTTCACAATACAGATGCAAAGGCATCGATCGAAGCTTTTTTTTGTCGATAGGGTCATTTTATTGTTTTTTTTTTATTTTTTAATTGTTACTTTTCATGTCTTTGGTTCACTCTACAACTTCCGTTGCACTTGGCCTGTGACAATTTCGTCGCCTGGCTGAGCTTTTTTTCTGCTTATTTGTTCTTTGTTGCTTTAATTGTTCACACACACGCGCGACGACGCTGCAAAGCTTAGCTTCACACACACACGCAACAGACACACACAGCCACAGAGAGACACAATCGGCCACTTGATGTGCAAATGGCCGACTGTGCGACCGCCTAGAAACGCTCTGGCCTTTTATTTTATTTGGTACTCGGTGTTCTGTGATTTCTTTCGACTTTGCTATTTTTCTTCTGTTTTTTTTATTTTTATGTGTTATGCCAGCTCTCTGTTTGCCGTTTGGAGCAAAAGGCAATTGAATGCGATGCGATGCGAAGAAGCGAAGCGAACCGCGCACGCCGGCTGTTGGTGATCAAATGCTCAATGTTGCTGCTTAATCAAAAGCCGAATGCGCGAATTTTATTTCGCATTGCCACTAAGTTGACGTTGCTGCTTCTGTCGCTGTCTCTGCTAGCGTCGTCAGCTGTCTGTATGTGTCTGTACACACTCACACACACACACGTACACGTGGAGAGAAACAGCAGCAGCAGCAGCCGAGTAGTCGTATGTGTTGCCGTTTCTTTCGCTTCCTGCTTCCTACACCGCGCTTTCCGTTCACCAATACTAATGCACACGCACAGACACACTCACGCATACATTTCATATACGTTTTTGCCCAGTTCTCACTCACGGGGTTCCTTTGTTATAACTACGGCACCACCAGCCCAACAACAACAGACTGCAACAAAAAGCTAGCACAGTGGTTCACAGCGCTTTATCTATGCAGCCAACTATTGTACTTTCTATCACTCTTTCTCCGAAAAACCATCAGTCACATTTCATACGAATTACATTATTATTCTACATATGATTTCATAGCTTCGATATGACGTTTGATCCACTTTTGTGCATAAAGTTTTATTTTGCTAAATATAAATAGATACGACGTTTGATCCACTTTTGTGCATAAAGTTTTAGTTTGCTAAATAGAAATATATATAATTATTAGTTTTCTTCAAAAAATATGTTTTTTTGTTTGTTTCTTCTTTTATGTTTTTAAGAAAACCATTAAAAATCAAAGAAAGAAAAATTATACAGAGAATTTTTATAGAAACACAACGATCAAAACCAAAGTTACTCACAATTCCCTTTTTGCTGTTATTCATTTTGAGATATATATGTATGTACATATTTAACAATTCAGATATGACTTTCAGTTCTGAACCATTTCTGTAGCTATATTTTTTGATGACATTTCAAGTTTCCATTTCGTCTAGAATTGCAAACCAGTTGCAGATTAATTTTAAAGGTAGTTAGTCTAAATCCATTGACGCTAAACCAACAGGTTTGGAAGTTACATAAAATTGTATATGTATGTATGTATTTAACCAAACGTTTTAACTTTAAAGTATGCATGAAACGAATTTTTTTTTTATCAGTAAATAGACTTGTGACACTGCAGATTATAAAAGTGTATATAATTAGTTATCTCACTGCTAGTCACCATCTACACTTGGAACTAAACATGCCAAATAGCCAATAATTAAATGCAGTAAAAAGATTTTTTACTACATTAATTGCCCCAGTTTGTTATATTTACTTTCGTTTTTTTTGTTGTGATAGAATGGTTGTTTGACTGCATATAATTTTTGAATTTTTAACTAATTAAAACTACATAAAGATCTGACTTTTATTATGGCAAATTTGTGCGAGTTTATTCAATTTTTAAGATGAATATTATTATTCATTGATTTTTGGTAACAACTACTTCAAGAGATTAGTTATATTATTTTCGCTTTATTGTTTTTCTCTGAATAAATCTGAAGGAAAAATTGGCCTATAAACTTGATGTAATTTAATTTTTGTATTTACTCTAATAAAGTGTTTCAAAACATAAATTAAAATACAAGTATTTATGGATTATATTCTCATAAATAAATTAGCTTTTATTTATATGAAAATATTTTTTATAATTTAAATAATTTTTTGTACATATTATCGGAGAGCTTTCGATTGGGTGTATACCACTGTGCGACGAATTGATGTCTGTGTCTGGCAGGGCGGCATTGTCGCTAGCTAGCTGGCTGGCTGCCTGGCAGGCTGCTTGCCGCGCTGCTGGCGTCTCTGCTGCTGCTGTTGCTGGCTCTGCTGTTGCTGCTGCTTCTCTTGCTGTTGCTGCATATGCTTTTTGGCCATAAACGTGGCGTGCAGTCGCAGTGACTGGCGCTGGTCGTCTTGCTCCCCGTTCGTCCCTCTGTTGCTGTTGTGTGCAGTTTTTGTGTCTCTCCTCTTCGCCTTCTCTCCTCTCCTCATCGCTTTTGACTCCTCACGCTGGTCTCTCTACCTGTCTGACGCTTTGTTTTTTGTGCTTTGGTATTGGTGTGGCGTTGTCTGGGGCGGCGGCAATGTCAATGCGCCGCTGCTGCTGCTGCCACTGCCACTGCCACAGTTTGCACTTTTTTGCAAGTCGCTGCTGCTGTTGCTGTTGCTATACAAACTCTCTTCACTCCCCAACCAAACTGGCCGCCGCCTTCGCCATCATCACGAATTGCACCGCACCCAACCGCATCGACTGCTGACTGCGATGTAAACGCGTTGGCTTTTCTTTGCCCGCTTCCATGATTCATCTGGGTGATGAGCTCACGGCAGAGAGAAGACAAGCAAGGCAGCTAGAGTCGAGTGTGATCGACGCTAGAATACTTAAAGCTTCAAGTTTGGTAACATAATTCTCAGAAAAAAATTTGTAATGCAAATATTTTGATGAAAATTTTATAGTTCCTGAGTTATGAACAGACAGACACACGAATGGATATAAGTGAAATAATATATACATGTTATAATGTGGATTGCTATTAGCAATAATTATTTAATAGTCCCTGAAGCATACATAGCTTTGTAAGGACAGATAAACGAATGGACTGAAGAGATCCGAAAACATTAATTTTATACTTTAGACTACTTTATTTTAGACGGAAAGACATATGTGAGAATGGCTTTAAGAACTTGGTTTGTATATAATATGGCAGCTCTTGGTATCTCTTGGATCTGTAGAATCTCTTTCTAAGATGCATATAACATCTTCGGCGTGCCATAAACTTGTTATACCCTTCCAACACTTTTGTGTAGCACGTATAAATTGAAGTAAATCTCAAGATGTCGGCGATTGTTTTTTCAACGAAGCGAAGCTTGTTCGCATCTCGAGTATATTTAAGTCGGAATCAAAGTTTGAGGAATTTGCACTATAAGTAATGTTACTATCAATTAACTACCAACAAAAATACAAATACTAAGCACTATATCTCTTGTTGTCTTAATCAATTTAGGATGAGTCCACAAAGCACGCTGGGGCGTGCTTCCAGCCACGTGGTTATGGCGATTCGCTCGGTTGAATCGGTATAAAGGGCTGCCAGCGCAAACAGGAGTCATCGATTTTGGGAAATGTGCCGCGTCGCTTCACTCGCTCTTCATACTCATCCAGCACATCCTACAAAGATCACGCATTTGAATATAATCATTTATTGATGGCTGATCCTTTAAGACTCACCTGCTTCTTTAAAACTATGTGTTTGCCTTTCCAGTACTTCATCATGCCCAGAGCCTGTAGCGTGCTCACAATATCATACGAGTAGATGGCCATTTCCTGTGGGAATCAAAAATTTATGAGTATAATGGAGGAATTGTAACGATTATAATTAATTAAAAATAGTTGTTTGACTAATTATTTTTACATTACGTAATTGTAGAGTTGATTTTGATTATTTTAATTGAAGAGCAACTTTTATTTTGTTTGAAAATATTTAATAAATTAAAACTTTTAATAGTAATTCTTTAACTTTTAACTGAAAATCTTTTGTTATAGATGAAGAATTCAATTTTTTTAGAAATACAAATTGGAGACAGGAAACTTTAAAAACCCTTTTCAAACACAACTTTATATATCTTTTACCTGTGATACATCCTTGATGCAGAGCGTGTTGCCGGAACGGTTGCAGAGATAGTCGAGCAGGACATCCTTCCAGTAGGAGCGATATGAGATGAGTCCCAGATCGGACAGCGGCTTCTCTGGCGAACCAATTTTGCCCTCTACACGGGTTAGCAGATAACCTGCAGAGTGCAGATAGATAGTAAAAGCGCATTAAACACATCGCCCATAAGTATGCTATAGATAGCACTAGCTTTTTAAGTTCCGGCGCATTATTTATGGTGACCAAGTTTGCCCCGCCCTCAAACCAGCCGAGAAAAAAGAAACGTACCCAACTCAGCGTTTTCTGTGTTGTGTCTAGACAGGATTCCGCAAAGTGTGCGTCCCAAGTGGGGGGAACGACTGCGACAGCGACAGCGACGTCGGCGTCAACGACGGCGACGGCGACTGGTCACATTGAATGACGAGCGCGACGGGCATTTAAACAGCGTTCTCGCGTGCATTCAACCCAAAAAGCTCAACCCCCTAAAAAGCTCGACGACGTCGCCGTCGCCGTCGTCTGGCAGCAACAATTCTCGAGTCTAGATAACACAACAACAGTAACAATGAGTGCAGCAAGTAAATCAACGAGGACGAGTTCGTCGCTTGCCCTCACAACACAAAACCCACTGAGGCAGGCTCGTGAAAAAAATCCAGCAGAGCAGACACATACACAGGGAGACGTACGCACACTCGACACACACACACTCAAACACTCGCAAAACAGACGCTAGACGCACTCAACGACAGACACAACTGCAACTGGTTGAGGTTCGGGCGAACCCTGCAGCGTAACGTAAAGTGGGGTGAGTACACACACACATAAATTCATACGTTTATGGCGTCGAGCAAAAGCTTCAGTCGCAGCGGCGTTTTTGTATTTACTTTAATTGAGCACCGTGGAGCAAAGCACAAAAACATGATCATAGATGCACATTGAGTTGCTTTCACATGTCGATATGTCCCGAGATGTCTATCGATAGGTAGTAGTAGTATTCTTTTGGTATCATAGCAGCCAACTCTTGTTATAGATGTGAAAAGAGTAGTTAACAGAAAAATTTACATAAACCTACAAACGACAACAATATTCGTTGACTGTAAGTAGTTCCTTTATACAAAACCCACTATGCGCTGTGCAAAGCTGTGCGGCTGTCGAAGGTGGAAAACTCACGTTTGCAGTTCTCATTTTAGTGGGTGGCGTTTTGATTTCTTTGCTGTGGCGTCGCCGGCGCCGTCGGTCTATTGCTCTCGCATCTCTCTCGCTCTGCCATCTCTGTCTTGCACTCTCGTCCTGTGCGGGTGTGAGAGTGTGAGAGGCTACGTCGAGACGACTTTATCGATCGATGCTTGTGATTCGCATTGCTGGCCCGACTGCGCAATGTTGCATACCAAGAGGCGTAAAGCAGTCGTCTCGACTACGAGACTAAGAAGTGGAAAGCAGCGTGCATTGAATGTGCAATGAGTCTGTTAAATACGTTTAGATTTTTGCGAAACAATTAACAACTTTAGCCAGAGTTTGTACTCAATTAGCGTTGCTCTAATTGTTGTTCTAGCTGCAATTAGCAAATGCTCTCGTTTACCGGGTATACTCAACTCGACTACTGATGGCAGACACAGACTTGACTCTGGTACGCAGAGGACGACGCCCTTTCATTGTGACCTGTGCTGACCTTTGTTGTCTGCCGCCAATTGCGATGCTTGTGTTACTGCTGCTGCTTCTTCTTCGACGTCGTCGTCGTCGTCTGCAAAAGTTTTGCATTTTTTGTTGTTGTTGCCAGCTTTAAGCGCCAGCTGAAATTTTTATTTGTTGTTTTTGGCATTTTTTTGGGGGCTGCAACTTTTGGAATGCTTTGTGCGGTTGTGGGCTTGATTTCATTAATTAATACATTAGCCCTGGTAGATAAGGGCGGCGGCGGCAGAGACTCCATACATCATCGGCGTCCCTTGCTCAAACTGCTCGAAAATTATTACGCCCACCCCGTTCCTTGTTCAACCTTCACATTTGCATATTTGCGTGCATGCAGTTATTACACCTGGCTATGTATATGTATTATGTGCTTGTATGGCCATCTCGCTCTAATGGCTGTTCGCTCGTTTTGTGCTAATGAGGCAGACATAAAGACAGACAGAGCAGACAGCTACAGTCCGTTACAAAAGGGCAAACGCCACACATTCGGCTTTGCCTGGGTGTTGTTAACATTGACGAAAACTGTTTGCTCTCGCACTCTGTCCGAACTTTAGCTAAAGCTCACCACACTCACACACACTCTCTCTCAACGCACTGGCTTGCTTTTGCTCTCTTACTCCTTGTTCTGCATTCCTTTGTGTGTGTGCATGTGTAAGGTCAATGTCGTTTCGTTCGTTAGCCCCCTACGCCGCCCCCTTCTGCCCAGTCATCAGTCAATGCTTTTCGACTGTGCTTGGACACCCGCATTGCATGTGTATCGAGGCTTTGTACATAGAGACCGACGCCGCGCGTTGCCATTCAACCAAGCCGCAATGTGACTATGACTCAAGTGCTGCTCGGCTTTGGTCTGGGGGTAATTCTTTTTTTTTTTCCTTTTCTTTCTTTCTTTCTTTATTGTCTGGCGCTGTCTTCGGCCGTTTCAAAGGCGGATTAATTTTAAACAATTTCGGTGGTGGTATAACGATAAAAATTACTTATGCCCATGCATTACACAACAAGAGCGAGAAAGACAGAGAGAGGAAATATATATATCGATACACACCTGCAGACAGACCTTGGTCTACACAGTGTGTAGAGTCTACATTTAATTGATGCAGAAATTGCATGCACTGCAGCATGGAAAGCTAAGCTCGAATGGAGTTGAGCTCAACTCAGCTGAGCCTGGCATGTTGACTTCTCTCATGCAATGATGATTAACTATATTGCACTAACTACACTAATAATATATACAACTAGACATACACACACACACACACACATACACATGCATATATTGCCATGACTCACACGCACACACCTCACTCAGCCACCACTTAAATCGATAGCCTAGTCTCATTATAATTAATCTGCAAATATTTTCAATTTGCTTCTTCTCTTTTGTTCTAAATACTGTCATTAAGTTGTAAAGTAAATTTGCGGAAAACTTGTTAAGCAGCTGCAGCAATAATTTTAAAGATTTCTGCAGTTCATGCAACTATTTTATCTCTTTTGGATTAATCACAAGTGCTTTCAGATTTAATTGCTTCATAGATAAGATAGATATAATCATACGAAATTATAATACAGTCCAACAATAAGATACAATAATTGAAAACAATTAAAACATATTCTGAAGCTTAGGATGAAGGACAAACAAAACATACGAAGTAAAAAGTCAAGAGAGTATTTCTATGAGCTTTAAATTTAAATTCAAATACTTTAATGTAAATTCAAACTCTTAATTTAGCTTTGAAAGCTTTCCTTATAACGCAACTTATCTACAGATAGAAAGACAGATAAACTAAATTAAGTTGATGAAGTATTTTGAAAGCTACTGATAAGTTAACTTAATCAAATATCGAGGAAATTAGCTTTGGAATAACATTAACATAACAAAAAATAAAGTAGTATCATAGTTTTCAAAAAACTTGCAGCTTAATGCAAACTTTTTATTTTATTACAATAACTGTAAAAGTAAGCTTTACTTCATAAACTTCGATCTATATATTTTATTCTCAGAAGCTTCTAAAAAAAACAACTTAAAACTTCCCGATTCTTCAAAACATTGACACGCAGCTTTAAGCTGTTATTTTTGTTGTTGCTAAAGTAACTTAAATAATTACCCCATTCACTTACTGAAATCGATGAGCAGTCTGCCGTAGCCTTTGCGCTGATATGGGGGCAAGGTTAGAATGCACGAAACATTATAGAACGAGTTCTTTTCCTGCAGGAATGGTATATGCTGAAAAATCGATAGAAAAAATGAATAAACGATTAGCAAGTGGACATTAAAGCTTAACGCAAAAAAAATCGAACAAATTAAGTCATTGGGCGGCTAAACAAAAAAGGGACAAAAATCAACATTAGTTTAAACATAATATGACAATTAAATCAATAACAATAAATGCTTAAGGCCACACACGGGCAAGTGGACAGACAGACAGTCAGACGGGCAGACAGATAGAGCGTATGGCAGACAAAGTGTCAGACAGCTTTGGTTGGGGGTTGTCATTTATCGCTTCTAGCTTTTTCGGGAGTTCAATGACCACGCGACGAATCGATGCGCTAGACAAAGAAAGCAAGCGAGACGGAAAGGGAGAGAAAGATAGAGAAAGAGATGGAGTGCATTGCGTATACATATCTATAAAGCTATATAGAGAAGCTATGGTATATATATATATATGTGATATATACATAAGTCGGTGGGGATTCATACGCAACGCAACGCGATGCGAGACGAGACGACAAAGAGACGAACCCAACTGCTGCAACTGCTGACTGGGTAAGCAGGTGGGGAAAGGAAGATTTCAGCGGCTGGGACTGCTGACTGCCAAAAAATGCGGCGATGTCTACGGCGTTTTTTGGGTGTGAACCCGACCCGAAAGGCAACAATTCCCAAATCCACAATTCGCAATTCGGAAATACATTTATGTACGATGAGGTTTTTTTTTTTTTGGTTTGCTGCTTTGTTTTGCAGCGTCTGCCATGATGTCTGGGAACGCACATATGCAAAAGGGAGCGGAGAGATGTGCACAGATGTGAGGGGGGATCACAGAGTTGGAGCAGGCGCACGAGAGACCAAGCGAGGTGCACGACCTCAATCGTATACGCCCAGGCAGCAGCGACAACGACAACGACGGCAACGACGACAGCATCCAGTGTCGACTGGCAGCGTATCTTCCTGCCCCAATCCGCCATGTCTGGCTGCTGTCTGGGCTGATGCCCATGTTGCAATTTCGGGAGACTGGGAACTCGCAGTCAGGAGCTGGAGCATTGCCGAAAATAAGCAGGCAAGCGAGTGAGGGAAGTCAGATACCCAAATAACTCGTACACATGGGAGAGAGACAACTAGGTGTGTTCCAGCAGACAGACAAGAGTATATTGACTTGATTACAGATGCTGATCAGGAACATATATACTATAGTAAGTTGCAGCCTTAAAGGCTATGTTACGCTATCTTAATAGACCATGTGCTTTTTAAAGTTCAAGGTCTACAAAAATCTAAAATTAAAGTAAACCCTTAAAATTAAACCAAAGTCAAATATTTGAAATAAGCTAAATAAATATAACATCACAAATCTATATTTGTATAAAAATAAATTAGCTAACCCAAACTAATTAACCTAAATTAAAATAGACAATCCACTATAAAAAATAAATAAGAAAAAAAATGAAAACAAATAAATTGATATATTTATTCATGGGCAAAAATGAATAACTACAAACATTTAAAAATGTATAAATAAAGAATAAAACTAGATCAATAAGAAAATTGTAGGGCTCTACAATAAATAGGCAAATAGAAATTTGAAAAAAAAAATAAATAAAATGCAAAAAGAAAATAATTTTACAACAATAAATACTTTTAAATAATGTAATGATCTTCAAATTGAAATAAACGGAATGATAAAGACATAACTTTAAAAATCAACAAGTAGATAAATAAATAATTAAAAGAAAAATTTAAATAATTTAATAAAATGTACATCATTTCAAATAAAATATTTAAGAACTAAACAACAAAAATAAAATACAAAAGCAAATACAGCTGAATTTATTCTATTTAAAAACAAGTTTAGCTTGGGCAAAAATAATTCCAAATCTTAGTCACCTCATTTAAAACTGTTGTGATGGAAAACCCCTTTTTAGAATCTAAACTATTGTAATATAGAAACAAATTCTGCATGAATCAAGAGTTTTGTACGCATGATTAATTGAAGTCTAATTTGGAAAGTCCGAAATGCAATTTTTATAGAATGTGTCATACCATGAATCAGCAATTTAACTAGCACCGAACATTGTAGAATAATACATTAGGGTTTGGTGTTTTTGCATACTAACAGCTCTATAATGATGTATAATGATGGGAAGTCTCAGCAGAGTTTGTTTAAGTAGTAGTATTTAATAAAAAATGAAATGATTTCAATAAAGAACAGAAATACGTCATTCTGTTAATGGTATTGAGTCAAAATCCATTCGTTTATAAGAATTTAGCAAACGAGCAACATATTCATTGACTATTTCTCTCAGTGTGGTGTGTGAAACCAGCTGCTGATTCTGCAGCTCCTGGTCTGAGTTCGGGATGAATGGAATACACAGACTGCGTCGTACTCCGAACTACGATTCCCAGCACCAACTCCAACTCCAAACTGGGAGCTATGCGCGACATGCGCAATTTGTAACACAAACCCAGTCTCTGGGAGCGCCCAAAAAACTTGTGTATGCAGTCAGAGCTTGCAACATGGAATCGAATGGAGTTGGGAGTCCACAGACTCGTTGCCACGTTCAGGGGGAGGTCAAGAAACCTCGTGCACATGGCAGACAATATACAACTCGTCGTCGTCATCGTCGTCGTCGTATTTTGTTTTTATTTCGATTTCTTTCTTATTTTGCCCAGCTGCTGATGCTGCTGCTGCCGATGCTGCTGCTGTTGTCGGTCTTCTACTAGTTGTTTGCTCGTTTTTTCGTTTGTATTTTTGGGGGGTTGCTGGGGAAATGTGGCACGCCTCCAATAGTGGCAGCTTATTTACCCGCAGCAGCTAAAACTGGAGCTGGAAGCTGGAGCAACATCTCAACGCAGTTGACAAAACAATTTTTGGGTATGGTCAAGAATGCCAACTGCTGTCTGGCATGTAGCGAGTGTAAAGCATAGTATAGAGAGCTGTCTGTCTCTCTGCTGCCTGCCTCTATGTATTACATGCCACATGCCACATGCAACACCTAACACCTCCCCTCTTCATCTGGGCTTTCAGCTTGGCTTGTCTGGTTCTGGGTTCTACTTCTGTTTCTGGCTCTGAGTCTGAGGTCTGAGGCCTGGGAAGCCTGTCTAAGCTGAGCCCTGTTCTCTGTGCTCTGGCAGCAGACACAAAAGAATCATAAAACTGTGAAATGGTATTATTCAATTTGATTGCAAATAACAACTATAGTTCTTAATGCTTCCAATAAGAAATTCAGCTCAGTCCTCAACTAAGGGATATAATCCATATATTTATCCGAAAGGGGGGAGATAATCAAAATATTTGTTAAACTTTGTTTCTATTAAAAGATAATTGCCATAATTGACTAAAATTCATATACTTTTCTGCAGAAATAAGAATTCATTAAAAATGAGAGAAGAATATAACATATTATTCATTTCTTTCGCAATTAAAAAAACTCCATTTTGGGAGAATGTGCAGACAGATAAGGAACAAATTAATTCTGATTTTCGTACTTAGAAAACAATGAAGATTTTCTTAAACTTTTAAATGAATTTAAACTAAGTCAATCGAGTGGTTAAACTAACATTAAATTTCAACAAAACATAGCACGTTAACGTAGTTTAAAATATATAGAAAAAGAAGATAATAAACTTGACAAGACAAATCTCTAATATAAAGAATAACAGATTTGCAAAATCGTAGCATTATTGTTAGTAATAATGCTATGCTTTTTATTTAGTAATTTATTCTACATAAAGAATAGAGGAAAATTTTCTACTTATAGACAATGTGAATCAATTGGCAATCTAAAAAATTCGCAATTTTAGCTCAAAGCTAGTTGTTCAAGTAAAGGGTAAGAACCATTCCAATATGAAATAAACCCAAAACCTTTATAGTCTGGAGGCCTTTGGTGTTTCGGTTCGTCTCGTTAATTTAATAAAATAATAATAATAATAATCCAAAAACTCATAGCTCTAGCTTAAAGACAAATTGTCTGACTTAAAACAATGGAAATAATAAGCAGACAAAAATTCCCGTTGATTGATCTCTCTAATATGTAAAATATTTAGATAAGTACTCTAGTGAATTTAAAATTTACGCTCACCTTGCTAAAGTATCCGACAATGTGACAGCCATCGACATCGGCCAACGTCATGATGTAGAACAAAAATGGCTCCACATCGTAGTACAACGTTTTGTGGTCCAAAAAGAACTTGGCCAGCAAGCAGAGATGCTGACAGTATTGCTTGTAACGTTTGCCATCCACTTGCCACACCTGCAGCTTGCCCTTGCGATAGATTTCATCGCCCGGCGGATGACGCCAGACGCATTTCTGTGCATGACGTTTGATGCCCGTCTCGGATTTCTGATAGCGCAGACAAAACTCGCAGATATACATTTTTGGCAGGCGGGCAGCATCATCGGGATAGGGCGATTGATACCACACCTTCATCTTGTACTTGCCCATGCTGATGTATCTAAAACAGAGAACAGAATGGGTTGAGTAACAAAAGAGATGTAGCTAATGATGACACCTACTTGATGCCCTTGCCAACAGGCAGATCCTTGAGTTCATCCTCTATTCGCTCCGAAGCTTGTGCTTGAGCCTCGCGAAACAGTTGCAAATCATAGTCGGGCACCAGGCCCGCCAGATTCGGTTCGCGATCCTCATCCGTGCAGTCCTTATCCAGCTTCACCTGCAAGATATTAAGGTATTAGTCTAAAGAATTCATTACATACAATTTTTCTACCTTATCATTTAAAAAGCTGCTGCTAATTGGTCGAAAGTTGGCGCGTGATTCACGTATTTTGGCCAGAATTCACGTTGCTCGGGCGTCAATGTCTTGGGATTGCTGTGCTGATTGCCTGGCGTGCTTGAATTGCTGTTGTTCACGGGTGGAAACTTTAAACGCTGCTCGTTGCGCAGCTTGCGTTCGTTGGCACGCTCCTTGCACTCCGAGGCGGACATGTTGTGGTAAATGGGACACGCTTCGGGCAGAAAATGACGATCCAAATTGCCGCTCAAATGACCTGAGGAGTCGCAGCCTTCTATGGGACATTTCTTTTCCAGCTGAAGCGCCGGCGACACAGGTCGCGATTTAATGGAGCTCAAGACGCTGCTTTCCTTCTTCACCTTGCATTTACTGCTGTTGAGACCTGTTGCTGTTGTTGTAGATGATTTCTTCGCAGGACTCTTGGACAGCACACGACTCTTGTCATCTTCCTGCTCCATTTCCGCATCTGATTCCGTTTCGCTGCCTGGCTTGACTTGCTGCTGCTGTTGCTTGGATCGTCGCATGCTCAGCGAGCGTGTTAGCTTTCGCATGGGATTCGCTTTATCCTTGCGTTCCTCCTCACTGTCTCCAGCAGCTGCTGCTGTCCCTCGCTTGCCTTTGGCATTTGATTTTCCTGTCGCCGGCTGTGAGCTGTAGGAATTGCTTGAGTCTGTGGCCTCCGATTCGCTCATTGAACTTGTTTCCGAGCCTGAGCCGCTCTCTGAATCGTCGCTGCCATCGCTGCTCCTGCTTTTGCCGCGCCTTGGGCCATTCTTATTGCTATTGTTGTTACTGTTGCTATTGCTCGTCTTCGCTTGCAGCGCTTTGGCGCGCATTTGTTTAGCGCGCACTGCGGTGGCTGTGCTCGCCAGCTTCAGCGGCACTTTGCGTCCATTTTTGGTGTCGCCACGATGCGCCGAATCATCGGTGCTGTTAGAGCTGCTGCTCAGCGAGGGACGCTTAGTATTGTTGTCGCCATTGCGCTGCGCTTGAGCTTTGGCTGGCTGTGTCGCTTTACTTGTTGCTGCTCCACCTCCTCCTCCTCCCGAAGTCTGTTTAGGAGCTGTGCTTGTCGAGGGCTTGCGTCGTGCCACTGAATTGTTTACTGTGCGCGCATTTTTCTTGGCTGGCGGCGCATCATCATCGTCGTCATCGTCATCATCATCGCTGGACAGTCCGCCATTGCGCTGATTGCTGGCGGCCACCACAGAACGTACTTTGCTCGCCGCCGTTGCCAATGCAGCATTGCTATTCCCAGTAGCCTTTGGCTTCTCATTGTCGGCGGAAGGCGGCGCTGGTATTTTGCGTCTAACAGGGTTTTGAGGCTGTTTTGCGGGCTGTGGTTTAGATTCTTCGGCGCGCGGCACATCTGAGCTGCTGGAATCGCTATCGGAAGAGCTGCCTGTGTCTGTGCAACTGGATGAGCCGCTTGAAGTTGTGCTGCCCGAAGTGGAACTTGAGCTGCTGCCACTTTCCATGTTTGTGTGGTAAACAATAGGTAAATACTTGTCTTTTCAATGGTTTACGCACCCGTAAATAATTGTTGCTTTGCAGTAAACGATGGCTGATGACATGTATTTCACGATGCACTTGAGTTTGTATTTGTTGCTTTAGTTATTATGCATCAATTTGCAATATTTTGTTTGCTTTTATTTTTGCACAGCAATGCACAATTGAGTTATTGTTGTGTGCTGAGTGACCGCACTTACAATTATCAAAAATTCTCATGAAATATACCAACTACTCATTTTACGAGGGCTGCATACAATCACATAAGATAACTAAAGAAGCTAAATTGGTGAATGAAAAGTAAGTAATTTCGTTTATTTAATTAAAGTTCACTTTTAATTAAAATTAAATGAATTACTTAATAGTTTGAAATTGCTTTTATTTTTAATGTGAATTTAGTCGCAGTCACTATTCACTTCACTGCTACACTTCACTATCCCATGTGAGGAGCAAAGTCAGTGAGGCCGTAGTATATTTGCCGGCATTGTAAACTAGTATATTTTTTGGTCAGCTGTTTTGATGCATTTTATAATTTTGTTAGCGTCAAATAAGAAAAAATAAATCAAATTGCAAATTAACGATTACTTTAATTAAGTAAATCAAATACAGAGCACTACATTTATAATGTACAACGCAGAATGCATTCCCATCAAGGATATTAAGCCCGGTTTAAAGAATATCAATGTGATATTCATTGTACTCGAGGTTGACAACTTGTTGGCATTTGTTTATTAGTGTTTTTAATAAGATGCCTTTTATTTCAACAGGTTGGTGTAGCCACAGTGACGAAAGAGAACCGAGAGGTGCGCAATTTCAAAGTAGGCGATCCCACCGCCAGCATTAATGTCTCCATTTGGGATGAGCCCGGCAAGCTGATTGCACCCGGCGACATTGTTCGTCTGACCAAAGGCTATGCGTCGATTTGGCGTCACTGCCTCACTCTGTATTCGGGCAAGAATGGCGAGGTTTTTAAGATCGGCGAGTTCTGTATGATCTTCAACGAGGCGCTAAACATGAGCGAACCCAAACGTGCCGATCCTCAAGCGGCAGCGCCACAAACTGGCAACATGGTCGCTGTCCAGACGCCGGTGGCGACGCCAGTTGGCGTGGTTGCGGGCGCTGTGCAACCAGCTGTGAATGCTACGCCTGCCGTGGTGCCGCCAGCGATTGTGAAGCAAGCAGGACGAGGAGGACGCACTGGAGCAGCGCGAGCTGGTGCAATGAAGGGAGATCGACGATGAGATGCAAACGAAGCGAACGAATCTTAGGGCAATATTTTAAGACAAATGCATAGGAAGGATATTATTAAATTATATGAACAAGTTTATTGCGAATTTTGTAGAAAAAACATAAAACAGAAAAATAAGGGACGAGAGATTGACATACAAAACATCTATAATAATAAATAATTGGTAATAATCATATTCATAATCATAAATAGTATGAAATACAAGACAACTCTACATATGTGTATTTGTGTTGATGTGTGCATGTGTGTGGTGTGTGTATGTGTGGAATTAGCTTAAGCTTAGAGCTGTGGCCCGCAATGCTTATGCCTTCTTCTTCTTCTCGTAGTTGGCCTGAACAGCTTTCAGCAGCCAGCCAACCTCCTCGACGGTCTTAATCTGATAGTTGGCATAGGTCTTCAGCGTGGGCAGCTCCGAGACACGGAAAGTCTTGCCAATGCCGTGCAGCACCTTGATGGCATCCTCGTCGGTGGTGTCGTCACCTACATAGATGATCTTCAGGTTCTTGGCCCAGTCGGCATCGAAGTGCTTCTCCAGGATCATCTTGGCACCCTCTCCTGCAAATATATAACGATATGGAAACGGTAAGCAGGGTTTGATAAGCTTATAATGTACTAAGAAGATTTTAAATAAAAGTTGTATTTACAATAAGCTATATATTATATAATAAATACTAAAAGTTGTGTTTAGAAATTAATGTCTTTAATTACTACTAGATATATAATTTGAATTTAAGCTTTTTTAATATTTAAAACAATCCATAAGTAAAGGTTTCTTCAATTTTCGATAATAATATCTAATGTACCAACAACTACGATATATAATCCATAGGTATTATTCGTTTTAATATAATATTTAATTAATTTAAAATAAATCTTAATTGTTAAAAGTATTATATATAAATATTATTAAAATTATTATTAAAATAATTAATATTAAAAGATTGAACAAAATACAATTAAAATTATTGGTTTCTTGGCATAGCTTATTGATTAAAATAATCAATATTAATGCTCTTCTATTTGAGGCTAAACTTGTATTAAAACTGAAATTCCGAAAGAATTTTCTTAAGTAAATTGTAATATTAAGTAAATTAATATTATGAATTATATTGATATTGGAGGGTTTCCTGTTTAAAGTCTAATCTAAACAAAGGCTTTATAAGCATATACTATATTTGTGTTATAAATTATAAGCTCAACATCTCGATCTATTTTAGTAAATACTATTGTTAACAAAACTATAGGTTTCAATGGATATCCAACTTTGATATACCAGTCCTAACTTGATATTAAAATATTTTAATAGAATAAAATAGAATTATCTTAAATTTTTTGTTTATATAATATTAATGAAAATGAATTGAATGGTTAGTTTTTGTCACCGTTGTGAAACCCACTAAAGTCGTTTTACAAATTATTAATGCTTTTCTATGGAAGACATCGGCTTTATAGAGCTCACATTTAAATGGGTATGCTATCTTTGAAGTAATCTTGATACATATGTTTATCAGTATGAATTAACGAATAATTTCATGGATGACGTTGAAATATTAGGTTGTTTGGTAATGACATACCGGTTTTTACATTCAAATTTCGCGGTTCGCTTGTGAAGTCAAATATAATCGTATCTGGCAATGCTGTATATCGTTTGAAAGGTATTGGCGTCACCTTTCAAATGACATATAGTTTGTTTACATGAGCTTCCTCGTTAAAAAATCGATTGAATGTGAGTTCCCAAACGCAGAAACTCGGGCAATTTTGAAATTTTATTTCGCACAGGGAAAAACTGCTGCGGAATCTCGCAGACAGATTATTGGATTAGGAGATAACAAACTTTCGATTCAAACCACCGAACAGTGGTTTAGGCGATTCCGAAGTGGCAATTTTGATACCGAAACACCCACGCCTTCCGGACGACCAGTGACCGTTGATACGGAAAAAATCATGGAAATAGTGGATCGAGATCATCATGTGTTTATTAGAACCATCGCAGAGGAGCTGCAACTAAGCACAGAAACCGTCCATAGGCATTTAAAGTCGAAAAATTTAACAAAAAAGCTCGATGTATGGGTTATCCCAAATGAGTTATCCCAAAAAAAACCTTTTCGGCCGTTTATCAATCTGCGAATCTTTGTTGCACCGTAAGAAACTCGACTCATTTCTGGATCGGTTAGTCACTGGTGACAAGCTACGGGAGCTTGGTTGGGAAGTGTTAATGCATCCACCTTATAGAGCGGACATTGCCCCAAGCGATTACCATCTGTTTTTTTCGATGGACAAAAATTGAGTTCAAAGGAGGATTATGAAAATCGAATCGCCTAGCTTTTTGCCAGTAGGGACAAGGACATCTTTGGGAGAGGCATATACAAGCTACCATCAAAATGGCAGAAAATCATCGAAGAGAACGGTACATATAGCACTTAAATCGGACAATGCTAACTATGTTAAAATCGTCGTCAAAAATCAATAAAAAAACCGGTATGTCATTACCAAACAACCTAATATATAATTACAAAATGTTTAGCTATTTTGGCATTGTTTTCGAAGCTCATTTGTTCAATTTATCCTATTTTAATTATATTAATGCGATCAGCATTATATTAATAAAAAAATGTTCTATAGATTCGAGCTATTTTGGCATATTTGCGGCATTGTTTTTGGGACCCCCTTGATGATATATGCACGTCTTGCAGATGCTGGAGAATCGGATCTTCGGGCAATAAACAAGTTTTCCACAATATTTTGAATCGTTCACTCGCTATATATATGAAAATAGATATACTATATATGTTATAAGAAGTTGACTTGCCCGTGTTAGGGGCAGAGATTTATCTCACATCGGCGCATATATATCTATAATGCTATATGTCTATAGCTAAGTGTGTATCTTCTAGGCGTTATTTTTAGTCCGCTGCGTGGGCGTGGAGCGAGCAAATTGTGTTTGGCCTGCGGCCCGTCAAGTAAATTGTGCGCAAGCCACAATTTCAAATCATTCAACTCGCCACAGACCGTCACTATATACATACTATATCTTTGCATACTATATAATAGAATAATACGCGAGTTGAGTGTGTGTTTGCCTTTTTTCATTATTTTAATTATGCTGGCTTTGTGTTGTTTGTTGTTTATTTTGTTCGCTATTAACGCTACATTTTTGTTTAATTGATGACGCATTAGTCGTCCCGATCTCTCCCTCCCCTCTGTCCATCAATTTAAGTATTGCATTTTCTTTTCAGACGGCACCAACAATTCCACTTTCTTCTCTTCTCCTCGCTTTTTGCTTTTGTTGCCATTTCAAATGCGCTTGCCAGCTTTTCATTTTTCATACAGAAATAATAAATACCGCCTGTTTTGCTTTTTCTTTTTTTTTCGAACGCTTTTCTTTTTTGGTTGGTTGTTGCTATCTTCGAAATTTTTGAATTTTCATATTTTTCGCTTTGTGCAATATTTTTCCACTAGGAATTTATTGCTCCTCCAAAAGACGGGCACAATCATAATTAATTTTTATTTGTTGGCCGTAAATATTTTTGTTGTCTTTTGAATTATGCACATTTGTCGCGGCTCATTGGAAATGTCGCGTATTCTCGCC
This sequence comes from Drosophila kohkoa, assembly GCA_019972355.1. NCBI lineage: Eukaryota > Metazoa > Arthropoda > Insecta > Diptera > Drosophilidae > Drosophila > Drosophila kohkoa. The sequence goes on along the minus strand of BJEL01000033.1, from coordinate 464,541 downwards.
CCCGAGAATTGTGGATAATTTTGGAACGAAGATTCTGTCGACAGATTGCATTCCATTTTAGATATGGAATATCATTCTTTAGCAGAAGAAGATGATCATGTGATCTTAGATTGATCTAACAAGATGACAGACTACAAAACGGGATGTGATCAGAATTATATATATAGTACCTGATGCCATTCAGAAAACCATCACATATGATCGTTTATAGCCAAGTTCCGTCACTATATAGTGACAGCATTTATTGGCATATGTTTTGTGAAGCATCGCATCATTAGCTAAAGATGTTTCGCATTAGATGCGCTTAGTTTGAGTTCTTTAAACTGTCTGCATAGCCTCGTTATAATTGCTTCATGCAGATACATGAATATAATATGAATGATATTCAATGTAGACATGATTATGTTATGTCAGGGATATATTATTTGAAATTAATTCAAAGTCTGCCAATTTCATGCCAATCGGGTAATAAATATTGTATAAAAGTGCATGAAATAAATCGCTGCCAACTATAAATTAATTGCTTTACAGCATTTCTAAAGCATCTTTCTATCATTAAATGATTAATTTAAAATTTTACAAATTCAAACTTATCAGAATCGGTTATAAAATATAGAAATGATATAGTAATAATTTTACGTAAATCTGTATTACAGATTTCATTTCCTATTTTATACTACTAAGTTAAAAAAATACCATTTCTTTAAAGAATATTTAGACTTGTTTTCGAACATATATCTTAAATTGTGTTGTAAGGAATTTAAAATATCCTCTGCACGTTCCAAATAGGAACAAATCAAACACTAGACAAAACGAGTCAAAATTAAATATTTGCGAAATGAAAACGAAATTTTTCGCTGAGAAATTGCAGAGACTTGAAAATTTATCATCGCGCTGACTAAATATTTCCCAAAGACCATAGAAAGCTAGATATATGCGATATATATAAATATAGATATATGTTTTAGGCAAGTCTATTCAGAAGGTGGCGCGCTTTTGACATCAGTTTGCTCTCTGCTTTATTTGTCAAGAGGGGCGCCGACAGAAAAAGAAAGGAAAAAAGAAATCGAAGAAAAAAGTGGAAAACATTTTTGAACGCTGACAGTTGCCACATAAATTTGTGAGCAAGAGATTTCGGTTGTTTTTGATATTTTCATTTTGGGTTCTTCGAAGACGACGCCCACATTCCACCTCTCTGGGGTGAAATTTTGAATTTTGCGGCCGTGCGCTATGGGGAAATATATGGAATACTATATAGACTGCAGACTTTGGGCAATAATTAAATCATCGAAGCGTCGTCTCGTTCAAAATCGAATTGTTTCGAACAGGTGCCGACGACAGCCGCAGCCCAAAAAACAGGCGGCAACAGTTGGCTGACAATCGGAAACAAATTGATATGTCGAATATGTATACTATATAAAGATATATATATAACTTTTTAAGTTCCCCTTCAGACTAACCTTTGTCCCAGTTGACGCGTGGCTTGCCCTCCAGAGCGTAGGGAGTCTCGATTAGCTGGAAGCCATGGGACTGAATCAGACCCTTGGCCTCGGCAATGAGCTTGGCCTTCAGCTTGTCGGTGACGCCCTTGTAGTGATAGGTCACCGAGATCTTCTTATCCTCAACCCAGGCACCGGAGCAAACAACCTAGAGTAGGAAGAAACAAAAATTCCATTTAGAATAAGCTCGGGAAACTCGGGAAATCTTTCTCAATCACCTTCTCCTTGAGCTCAGCCACCAGCTTGTTGTGCTTCTCGAGCAGCTCCTCGGGCATTTCGATCTTGAACTTCTTGCCCGATGGGTACTCCACTTCGAGACCGTGATTGCCAGCATAGGTGACATTGGGGAACTTCAAGTGGTTCTTGATCTCGTTCAGTTCGCGACCGGAGAACACAACCATGAAGATTTTCTCATTGGCAGCCAGTTTCTTAATGTTGATCTCCGTATCCTTGGGCATCACAGACAACTCCTCGGTGAGGGGAGCAAGGGTGCCATCGTAATCCAGGAGCAGGACAACTTGATCCTGATCGGGTGTGATGAAGCTAAGCAAAAGGATAATTGGTCAAAAAGTGTTGCTAGCTAAGTTCACATTTCTGGAGCTTACCCCTCGAGAGCCTTAACGTAATCCTCCTCCTTCTTCAAGAGCGGTGCCTTCTTCTGCTCGGCCATAGTTGAGTTGATTTTAAGTTCAAAAATAAAAGATATTCTATCTACCGGAAACTGTGCGACGTGCTGGACGTACCTCGATCGACTTAATACTAATGCCCAAGGTGCGCCAGCGAAAGGCCCATGGTGAGGCATCTATGAGCAAGAAGAAGAAGTGATGCTCTCTCTTCCATTCTCTCTCTCTCTGTCTGTGTGTGTGTGCGGGAAGTGTGGCAACTCTGGTCGTTGGCCAAGTAATAGCGCACGTTATTTATGAGGCATATGCGCATAAAAAAGCACATACCATAATGGATCTTTAAATACACACACAAAAATATATACTGTATGTGTGTGTGGTATATATAGCGTCTGTTCGATATCTATATAGTGTAGATATAGGCTCGTAAATACAGCGAGTGGTTGTCGTTGTCGTCTTCAGGTCGTTTCACTTTTTTGTTTTTTGGACTCATCTCCGTTGACACACTTCTTCTTAGCCCACTATGTGAATACTATGAATACACTCACATTCACATTCGTTTTGTGTCTAGCGATTTATTTTGACTCACTTAGACAGCTGCCCGACAGCGATTTCATTCATTCATTCATTGATCGAGTGTTTGGGCAACATTTTATGATCATTTACACAACCGCCGACACTTCCTTTGCATTGAACTATTTATTTTGTTTGTTTGTCTTTTTGTTGTGTTGGCATCACTGGCACAGTGAAGCCTCCACTTGAGTGACACACATTTGAGAGAGAGAGGAAGAGCAGAAACAGTGTGTGAAATATATTAAAGAATATATTAATAATAACTTAATTTGAATCAGACAGTAGAAATATTTGTAGTTACAGTGAAGCTTAAGTATAGAGAGCGGCATTGTTAGAGGAAAAACAGCTGCAGGAACTAGAGGAACACACAATGAACAAACAATAAACAATAAAATTCTTTTTAATTTATTATGGTTAATTCATTAACTTTTGCGTATGTGTAATTTATTACGTATACGTAATTTAAAACAAGCGCCGCATCAATGCCCTGGAGAAACGTTGTTCAGCCAACGCTTTCCTTGCTTTAATTAATTTAAAGAATGCATAAATAACACATGTTTATTATATATCAGAAATAATATATTTTGCTAAATTAATTGCATTATTTTTAGACTGCTTTCACAGACTTAAAAACACAAAGCAACGTGCAGACAAAGACAAAGAAATATTAAGAAAAATAATGCTAAATATATTCTATTTAAGTAATTGTAATAAATTCAAGAAACTATTATCGCAGACAATAAATGTCAACACCTTTTGAATAAGTCTTTAATTAAGAGTAATGTTTTTAAATTTGTCACAAAAATAACTAAATTTTGCTATCAACTGTAAAAGTATTTTAAATTTGTAAATAACTTTTTAGTTATCAAGCTTTTGGCATGATATTTCAATTAAATTTTTGTTGAGAGTATTTTAATTTTAAATACTATGAAAAATTGTAATTTCACGCTTCTTTCAAATTTCCCGCCTCGCACTTTGTAAAATGTAAAAGCGAAAAAGAGATTTACGTATTTTTAGCATAAACAGTTTGCATTGTTTATATACAAAATTATGTGTTAAAGTGTATCAACTAAATGTAAAGCTGTTTAATTGTTTGTAAATAAAGCTAACAACATTTAAAATTAAACTTCAAATTGGGGCTTACAAATAAGAGTAAATTCATTAAATAACTAAGCAATTAATTCATGTATTGATATCTCTAAGCATAGACGCGAGCTATCCACTGGAGGAGATCAGTCATCACATCCTGTTTGGGCAGACGGAAGTCGGCAAAGGTTTGGATTTTGTCATCGGCTGCAATGCGGAAGGATCTGCCCAAGCCTTGGAGTACCTAAAGAAGAGAATGATATCAAGATGAGTTAAAGAAAGTTTAAGCTTAGGAAAGTATTCTTTACTCACTCTCATGGCATCCTCGTCGGTGGTATCATCGCCAGCGAACACAACCAGAACTTGTTCCGCCCAATCTTGGCCAAACTTGCTCTTTAGTATGTAAAGAGCTGCTTCGCCTTTGTTCCAATCAACTGGCGGCTTTGCCTCGATGGCTTCATGAGCCTGATTCGCCCTGAAGCCGTGACGTTGACAGATCTCCGTGGCTAAACGCTTCTGTTCATCCTTCAACTCAACGGGAGTATCCCGATAGTGATAGGTTAGGGAGACTCGTTTATCTTCCACCCAGGCTCCATTCTTCTCCACCTTTTGCTTCAACTCCTGCACCATCGCCGTGTAGTTCTTCTTAATGTCTGCGGGCAACTCGTAATCGTGACGCGAGCCATCGGGATACTCGATCTCCAGTCCGTGATTGCCGGCATAGGTGACGCCATCGATGTTCACATGCGCCTGCACATCCTTCAGGGCACGTCCTGAGATGACGGCGAGGAAGATTTGCGGATGCTTGGCCAGCTTGTGGAGTATCGCCTCCAGTTCGACGGGCATCTTGGTCTTGCTCGGATTCGATGCAATGGGCGCCAAGGTGCCGTCGTAATCGAGGAGAATGGCCAGCTTCGAATGTGTGTTCAGATAGCTGGAAGGCAAAGGAAGGGAAATATATTAAAGCTTTTCCTTTTTTAAGATTTTAATAGAAGGTAAACTTAAGGTTTTAATAAGATTGTTTGCTGTTTTATCTGATAAAAAACAGAATGTCAATCTTTAATTTGGAGATATGAAAATTAAGCTAAGGGGTAACACCATTGTAGCCCTTGTGTTTGAAGCACCTTTTTTGCGATTTTGATAGACCAGAATGAATGGTGGTAAATGAAAATGAAAGGAAATTTGGATATGTTGTAAAATGTTACTCCATAAGTTTTCCTGCATTATATTCCCATTTCAATTACAGTCTTATTTATTCCTATTTTATCCAATTTTGTAGCATAGGATCATTTATATTAGGTCAGGATGTAGCTTCATGGAGAAGGAGAAATGTTCGACACTATTCGAGTGATTTAGCCATGTTTATTCGCATTTCTTTTTAACAAAGAGAAACTTTGCAACTCGCAATTGAAATAATAATGGAAGAGGAAACAAAGTATCGTTTAATTAAGCACTCTCTACAAAAAACCTTCAAACTTGTTAAAACATTTCTGTACTCGGTATCTTTACAGTTCATCACACTTTACATATTGCTTTAATATATATTCTTTAGTCGAATTTATATAAAGGGTCTTGCATAGTGGAACATTGCTGCTAATACCCGTAGCGGGTATTGGGTAATAGGGTATTATAACATTGCAGAAAATGTCAGAAATGTATGTAACAGGAAGAAGGAGGCATCTTTGACCCCATACCAAATATGGCCTTCACTATATTTTAATATTCTTGCGGTATATTATTTGGTATATCTTAAGAATACTATCGCACTGTTTTACTTTTATTCAAAATGGGTTGCAGGCTTCTAACAGCTTTCTTAATTGTTTTGATTTGCCTTTGTAATTTTTAATATTATTAAAAAGTATGTATTCGCTATATTCTCTTTTCTACAACACGAATATATATACTCTACATGTATGCTTAACAGCTGAATCTTTCTTACGAAACTTTTTGTTGAACACTCAACTACAGCTCGCATTAGCTAAAGGGTCACTTAAAGTTGAGCATTGTCTACTGACTTTTCTTTTTAATCGATTGTAATATAGACATTTATCATAAAGAGTCACTATATAAACATTGAAATATCTATATGTGCTTATCAGCTATCATATAGTTGTTAACTTTCTTTCTATCTTTCCTACTTGCTGTAATTATCTCTCTCACTTTTCCTAATCCGCATTATCAGCATTCTCTCTATTACATGACTTCCTCTCTGTCTCTTTCTCTTGCTTGGTCGCAAGGTCACATTGATAGTGATAATGACAAAGATGATTACGGCTGGGGATGATTTAATCAATCCGTAACTTACCCGGGCAGATTCTGTTCGAACTCCTCGAGGCGACTGATGACAGGTGCAACTTGTTTCTCAGGCATGATGTCAGCTGTTGTTGTTTGATTGATCCTTGTGAAGCAAATGAAGCTCAAGATGAGTCGAAGTTGTTGTTGTTGTGATAGCACTGAAATTAATCAAAGTATTTTAGCTGAAATGTTGTTGTCTCGTTGAGAGCTGAGGCGGAACTGTGAATCGCTGCTTGACTGAGGTTTGCTTTTAAAATCGCCGGGTTAGCTGATAACAAATCTCTCGCTCAGCTCAGCTAATCTTTCAGCTTGCTTAGTTTGTTCTCCCTCTCTCTCTCTCTCTCTCTCTCGCTCTCTCTCTCTCTCTTTCGCTCGATCTTGCTCTCAAACTTCTTTGCAATCGATTCCGATTATCAGTTGTATTCAGTTTGTTACCTGTCCCTTGAGAGCTCTGCTAGTTAACTGCTGTCTACTTTCGCTCCTGACCTGAGTTTTTATATAGCAAAATTCGCCGTTGTCGTTGTTTCCCATTTCCCGAATTGAATTTATATTTGCACTGCATTGTTGTTGTTGTATTGTTTTTGTTTTATTGATGAAGGGAGACAAAGACATTACACACACATTACTCATCGTACGCAATGCAATTGCCACGCGTCGAGTTCGTGGCTGCGTGCGTTGCATGCCGCCTTTTGGGGCATTGCGCCCACAACAACAACAAGTTGTTTGCCTCAAGTTCATTGCAATAAAGAATGTGATGAGTTGTCCTCCTCTCGAGGTTAATTACTCATGTAATTTTCCATATTTCCTTCACTCCACAATGCGCTAATCCTATTGACACAAGCATAATCCCCACAGCGGGAGTTTGTCTGAGTAAATGACTAACTGAACCATTGACTGACTGTTTGACTGCCTTCCCCTGCCTCTGCCTTTGTTTGTCGTAATTGCCACAAATATTTGTTACGTGCCTCGCATCGATGAGATTAGACAGACGCCTTCTAAATATAGGCACAGCTTGCAGCGATTCCCAATCTCAGTTGCCTGTTGTGTTTCACGTGATTTCTCGCCTAGAGGGTAGCTAAGTCTTAAACCCATTTCATTGATTAAAGAAGAAAATTATATTCCAAAATTTTCCATTTCTTTGCCACTTAAAAACAACATGTTTATTTTCGCTAAATGTTTCTAATATTCGCCATAAACAATCGCCAAAATGTTTATCTATTTTTTTTATTTATAATATTTTTAATGTGCTCAGAAAACATTTGCTAAAAATGGGTTTTAATTGGTTCATTCACAAGCTTACAGTTGAAATCTCATTGAACAATGTTTTAAATACAAAAATTCTCAATTCAATGTAGATATTGCAAAAAATAAATACAAAATACTCAATTCAATGTATTTAGTTTATGTTTACAATGATTACAGATTTCATAAGATATTGTAATTATTTGCTTGAATTCTTTTCAAAATGTTCTTTAAAATATTAAAGATCCAATTGTTCAATTCTTGTATTCTATTTATTCAGCACTATGTCATAATTTAATATAGAGTTCAACAGGTTTCTTCTACATTTTATATATTATATATCAATAGAATATCTACTTAAAACGACATTTAACCCACTAATTGTTATTATTATTTTCAAATTATTTTTAATAAATTTCGAAATTATTTAATCTCATTGGATCATATAATTTTGTAAAAGTGAAGTGTTGTCTTATTACATAACTAATTCTACAAATTTTAGCGACTCTTCCTCGTAAATAACTTTTTAGTTATCAAGCTTTTGGCATGATATTTCTATTAAATTTTTGTTGAGAGTATTTTAAAATTTTAATTTTAAATACTATGAAAAATTGTATATATCAAAAGTCTAACAAAACCCGAATTATATCTAACTGCATTCTTGTTTTTATTATTTTTGAGTTAGTATTAAAAATTTAAATATTATTTCGTCTTCAAGGATTTAACATTGATATTTTCAAATTACAATAGTCTATTAATTCGAAAAGTTGTAACTTTCTTTTATTTCCATAATATTTTTGTATTATATATATTTTTTATTATAAAAATATTATAAATATTATTTTTGTTTTGTTTTTAAATTCATGTTAGTTTTTAATTCCCAAAATTTTTGTAATTATCAAAAAAATAAACCAATCAATATCAATTTAACTTAATTCACGCTTCAATTATTTTAAAATTAACATTATGAATTTAAAGATATTTTGTTTACTGTTATTTTTTATTCAGAACCGAGTTTTCCATTTCTCACAATTTTTTTATTTTTTTATTTTTAAATTCAATTTACAAATTTAAAAGTCATTTAGTATTTTAATATAAACTTTCTCACAACTATTTGTTATTATTTTTTTTTTAATTCAGCTTATAAGTTCTAAGTTTAATTACTATTATACCCAAAATTAATTTTTGGAATGTTTGTGATTATCAAAAAAATAAATCAATCAACATCATATTATCTTAATTCATGCTTCTATTATTTTCAAATTAACATTATGAATTTAAAGAGAATTTGTTTGCTGTTGCTTTGTTGCTTTTCATTCAGAACCGAATTTGCCATTAGCCGTGACTTGGAGAGCGCATGATTTTCGGTTGTGAATCACGCAGAGTTTGTTTGCCAGTCTTTTGAGAAGTAATTCGTAGCATGCCATTGGCGCATGCTCATGTTCACCCAAATCCCCCACAGTCCGGGCCCGAAGCAGACCCCAATATCAGAGCTAGAACTCAGAGTATTGGTTAAACTGTTTACTCACGATATTTGTCATAGAAAGAGAGCGGGAAGAGACTTTTGGTGGCGCCTATCTAAAGTAAACAAGCTGCTCTCTATGACATTGAATATACCTTTGATACACATACACATTTATCTCTGTAGATTTTTATCGGCATTAGACTAATTAAGGCCTAAACTAATCGAATGCCTGTTTAGCTCTCAGCTGGACTTTAGCTGAGTGTTAATTAAAAACAAAACGAAAATCGGAGAAAACACGCGAGTTGCAGGCTGTAAACAAGTGTCTGGCACATTATCTAAATATTGGCACGGGTTTTGAGTCTGGGGACAAGGTTAACAACAAGGTTCACTTCTTTAATGAATTTATATTATAGTATTCTTCTTTCAATTTTCATCATTCAACGACGCAACTTTTTGCACTCACTTTTGTCTTAATTGCTGAGATTGCTTGTCAATTTTATTGCAATTTATTGACAATTTTCCAATCAACAATGTTATTTTCTGCTTTCGTCTAATGTTTGTAATTAATGCGTAAACATTTTCTAAACGATCGCCAGACGCTGTCGAAAAGCTTTCGCACCAAAGCTTTTCTTGTCTTGAGAGAACATTATTTGAGAAATCATATTTGGCGCAGTACTATAAATAAACATATATCCATAAACATTCAATTGACAGAGAGTAGGTCAGAGAGCGAGCACTTGATTGTTTGCCGTATGTACGATGGTATGATAGGCTACATTTTTAGTCAAAATATAAAATACCTAATTTGGGCAGATTCCAAACATTTAATTACTTCAAATGTAATTTGCAATGTTCTATAACAATTTTTAGATTTTTACACCCGCTACCTATTAAGCAATCTGGTATATTTTATACTATATGGTATATTTGAAAACCAACGCTTTATCAATATACCAAATATACCCTTTCGCATATTTGATAATTTTTAGTATATTTAGTTTATACTACATAGTATATTTGGAATGATGTACTTCGCCAAAATACCAAATATAGCCATCGGTATATTTTGGTATTTTTGGTATATTTTTTCGGCATATTTTAAGAATAATACCGCACTGCTTTGTCATTATTCAACTTTCTTACTTGTTTAATATTAAATTTAAATTTAAAATGGATAGTAGGATAATTTCTAATCTCAATTTTGGCAAGTTATAGTATAGTATTTAGTATATTATATAGTAATTAGTATTTATATTTATTTCCACAGCAAGCAATGGTATAGTATTTAGTATAATTTAGTATATTTATATTTACTCCCTTTATTCACCAGTTACTCAAGCTTTAATAGAATAATTGGTATATTAAATATACTATATGTAATATTAAATTTAAGTAATGTTAAAAACCTAATGAATAATAGGATAATTTCTGCTCTCAATTTTAGTATAATATTTATTATATAGTAATTAGTATTTATATTTATTTACATATCATAGTATTCGGTATATTTTAGTCTGTTTATATTTATTCTCATTAATAGAATAATTGGTATATGAAATATTCTATATTTTCGTATATTTCAACAGAACTTTATTGCTATGCTGAAAATTCTCAACTAAATTTGAAGCTGCTTCTCACTCACCTCAAGCCTGGTCAAGTTGTGACGCTATCTTTGACCTTGACTTTGATACGAATCTATCCAATTTAATGTTTTCACTAAGGAAACAGTTACACGATTAATAAATTATCGTTTTATCTCTTTCGTTTGGCCAGCGAAGACATCGTTGCCTTGACAGTTTATTTTTGACAAATTAGTTTGACTCCCCCTAACCTTAGAACAACAAATAAACAAAGCAGATGATAAGTTGTTGAATAGTGTAGTGAGGGGCAGAGAGGGAAATGAGGGGAATAGTGGGGATGTTGAACACCTTTTGGCTGCTGTTGATGCGTAAACAACATGAATGCAAAGTGACAGCAGCTATGACGACGATAGAATTTGACCTGCGAGGGTTAAAGGTGAAGGGGCAAAAGGTAAAACGGAGTAAGGCGCCCATCAATTGGTTTGCACGTGCATTAGGGTTAAATGGGTTGAAAGGGGGCGTCACACTGATGCCTCAGGCAGTCGAGCGTAATGAATGCAGAGGCACACACACTTCTATACACGCACACTATCACACACAGCACAGTGCCTTCTAAAGTGAATGCTCATCCTGTGGCATTCTAACCTGTTGCCAATTGAGACTCGGGTGCTCAGGCGCTTGTCAAAAGCAATTAGTGACGAGAATCCGACCTAAGCAACTAACCTAAAGAGACATGAGCAATGCTAACGACTACTTAATACCCTAGCTAAAGAAAAGTTCATTTAGTAAAGTTAGTAAATTGAAATTCATTTATTTAATTTGACAAGTTTTGAAACTACATCCCATCTCAAAAATAATATATATTATGATTAAAAAATTATCTTTGATCAATTTTAAATATTTATACTTAAAATTATATTTATGTATATGATACATACATACATATCAAACTTTCAAGCAAAACATTCACCGCATTCCGAATACTTTAATTAAACATAAATCAGAAAAATATAAAAACAAAATAAACATATTTTTTTTTTGCACTTTTGCCGCTGATAATAATAATATTTGCAATGTTTGAAATTCTATAATAAAATGAAGCTAAAAAACAAGTTCTAATAACATGAACATCATACATATAATAATATTTCGTATAGTCTAAAGAATTGTATAACATTTATTGCTACAAATTTAAAAGCAAGCGAAGACAAGCATATATTTAATTAATACAAGAATGTTGAGCAACAAATTCCACAAACACACATACTTCAGTCCATATGTCCGTCAGTTATTCATGCTGCTGTCAATTTAGATATTTGTATCTTTATGATAATTAAGGTCGTAGGTTGTGTGAACTTCCCCTTTCCTCGCTCCCTCTTTCCCAGTAGCAAATATACATTCATTGGCACCCATACATATGTATGTGCACGCACACCTAAGCAAACAACAGACACACGCATCCTCGGAGTACGCGTACTCACACATGTGCCCTGTGGGTTGTGGGTTGTGGGCTGTGTTCAGTGGAAGACAGCGGCCCCAAACCGCGCGACCGACCGATGTCAACAGGTTGCCTTTGGACCATATGCCGCCTGTATAAATATGCACAAGTATAAGTGTTTACATGAAATGTGCGCGTGCGTGTGATTATGCACGTGCATGTAATTGTGTGGGTGTCTCGACTATGACTGTGGCGTGCGCTTAACATTAGTCAGGCTCCCACCGTCTGTCCCCTCCCTCACCACCACCCAGCAGCAAATAAATAACAAACACACATGCGGTCCACATGGGCTTGAAGGTCATGCCAGAAAATTAACAGGCATCTTTTCATGAATTTATTAATTTCATGTCATTTCAGTAATTTATTGTATTTGTATGTTTTTATTCTATTTTATTTGGTTTGAGTTACTGCTTCGGTTTCTTAACAGTCCGTGCTGTTAAACTCGCTGCTAGCTTAACATTGTTTGTAAAGCTCACTGAAAGCTTAACAGAAAACTGTAAAGCACTCAAAGATGCTGTCGCTTTGGCAGAAATTTGGCCAGAAAAAAGCTAAAACGGGAAGCAAATGTTATTTAATTTAATAAATATGTTATTATTTATGTAGTTTAATGCTGCATTATTACCACAATATTTTTATATTAAAGGTCTAAATTATAACTGCAGAGTTTTTTCAGAAAATACACAACACTTGTTTGTGTGTGTGTTTGTTTTGCTTGTGTTTGAAGCTAACTGTTGCTGTTGCTGCCTCTGCCGCTGTCGCAGCTGCTGCCGGCGTTTGGTTTGCTTGATTTGTTTTTGTTGCTTCTCCCTGTTTTCTGTTGTTTATTCGCCTGTTTGAAAGCCAGCGCAACGGACGCGTCGACGCTTGGCTGCCGCCAAACTCCCATTTAACAATACGGAGAAAAATATTTTCGTGTTTGTGCCTGTCGCCTGTCGCTGTCTTCTTTTTGATGTGTTGTGGGCGTGTTGTTGTTGTTGTGCACTTCCGCGTCGAAACTCTTTTGCATTTTACAACTGCACTTGTTGCGAACAGCAGTGGGAGGAGGAGGTGGTAAAGTGTAGTAGAACTCGCAATACTTTCGCGCCATCTCGCTCTCGCTTCGGTTGACAACGTCGCGCAGTCGCCGCGCGCTGTTTTCACTTTTTTTTGTGTTCTTGTTCTTGTCATTGTTATTGTCGGTGTATTTCGGATTTTCATTATTGTTTTACAATGGCCTCCTGGCCGCGTCGCAATAAACACGCATCGAGGGTAGCTTAAAACAAGTGCATATAAAAGCATAATTGCCGCCAGCCTTTGGCTTAATGTGTGACAGGAACTTAGCCGCGAAGGTTCCTCAACCAAAATAAATAAAAATTAAAAATATAAAATATCTCACTCAACAAAAAGGAAACACAATTAATTTCAATTTTCGCAAAAAGTGTAAATAAATCATTTCCTGCTGCAAGCAAACGGTGCGTATACTTAATTATTTTAGCTAAATGTGCGCGCAGCGAAAATAAATTCTCGAATTTATTACAATTATAACAAACACACACACACAAATAAACAACGCATAATTTCCAATATTATTTGATGCGGTTGCTGAGGTAAAACTCATAAACAATTAAAAACATGGCACAGCGGCGTCGCCAAGAAACTCTGCAAGGGGCAAACATAAGAAATGTGTGAACAAATACGCCCCCTTTGGACACGCCTCTGCTTAAGGCGACCTCGAAGCGGAAACATAATTTAGCCAAATATGCTTTTTGCCCTTTCCACACACACACGCAGCACATAATAAACATGTTTATGCGCAACATTTGCTAGACAACATTTGGATACCCTGTAAAAAAAAGACAAAAAAAAAAAATAAGAAGAAAAACGTGTTTAGCTTGTTTACAAGATTAACAAATCGATTGCAGTTCAATTTCTTTTCATCTTGTGAAAATATGAAAAATAAAAGTATGGAAACTATCGAATGGAAAATTCTGCCATTAAAAATAACATAAAATTGTTAGTGTTTTCCGACTAATTCGGGCAGCATTAAAATTTTATTGTCTTTTGGCACTAAGTACAGAGTTCAATTAAGTATTATTAAACTACACTGTGAAATTTGCAGTTCAATTTATTAAAGCAAAAGTCAGTCATAAAATATACAAAAGAATAAAGAGAAAGCAACATAAATTTCTACTTAAATTTACGAGATTAAAGACAACATTAATTACTAATTAAAAATAGTAAATTTAAGCACAATCTCAAGATTGATTATCTCAACATAATCGCTTAAAGAGAACTTGACGTCTTTCCTAAATTATTACCAATACTTTTCCAACAATTGCATTTTACTAAGTGCTTTATAGTCGAGCAAATTATAAACAATCTGCGCTCTTGTATCTCATTGTTAATCATTTTAATTGGCATTAGATAGTTTCGTGTATTTCCGACACGATGACTTTGAGAAATGTAAAAGAGAAACACAAGAAAAAAAAAGAAAAAAAGCAAAACAACATTTTTGATGTGAGCGATGCGAGACGCGTTGAGAGATTTGATTTGTTTGATTTGTTTTAAATACATTTTAAATTTACCCGCAAGGTCGCCGCAATAAGCAAAAGTGAAAAGCAAATTTGTTGCACTGTGCTTGTGAAGCGTTTGAACAATCAGTAAATACTCGTATAATGAGGCGCATTTTGGTGGGCGCCCCACTGTCATAAAGCTACTTACTAGTTAATAGCCACCTCCCCCTCCCCCTCCCGTCACTGCACTTCCCTGGCAACCACACCCACAAAAGGCGCGCCGGCTGCCCGGCTTTAACTTGCGGCTAGAACGCGAAAAACCCAGCAACAAAAGCATCACAATTTTTATTGCCTTGCAACCGCAGACATTCAGTGGGTGGAGAGAGTGGGGAAGCAGTAAAGGGAGGGGGAGTGAAGACGTTCGCTTGTGGCTTGTGGGTGACAATCAAGCATCTCGTAATTCACTGTTCATTGGAGGCGATCGTAAACAGACACAAAATAGGCAAAAGAGCTACAAGTTATTGATATTCAAAGTACACACATGACGCATACGACGCGTGTGACGCGCCAACACAATGTCTGGGCATAAAAGCTGAGAGTAGGCTCTTAAAAAAAGACGCAAAAATGTGACTAAAACGCTTTCGACTCATAAGCCAAAGGAAACAATCGCAAGACTGTGAAATCAATAAGAACCGTCGTAAGCTTTGATTTATGCTGAAATTTCATCAGCAAATTATGCGTGTTAATTATATTATTATGCTGGCAAAGTAGGTTAACGATAAGAATACAAAAAAAAAACCAAAAAAATGTTGATAAGCTGCGAGAACAATCAGACAAAGCTGAGAATTTATGCCAGCTTTAGCTGTTGCATTTCATTTACAACGAAATTGTGGCAAATTCCATTAGCAAAGTATTTATGTTGATTGTGTATTATATTTCAATTAGACAAACTGATTTAATAGTAATTAGTGAAACTTAAAGAGAATCGCTGCTTGTACAGAGTTGAATTTCAATTTGGCAAACTGTTTAGGCAGCAATTAGCAAAAATTCAACAGCATTTATGTTAGCAGCAGTTAGCAAAAATTCAACAGAATTTCTGATTAGAGTAATCACGAAAAGCTTTAACATTTAAAGTATACTTTACTATTTGCGTTATTTCAAATATTTACTTATTTGTGATAAGGATTATTAAATTTTTAAAACTAAGCTAAAAGCTAAGGATAATGATTTAAAGTAATTGCATAATCATTATGTGACAAAAAGTAAAACTCTTAGTATGAACATTAAAGTTAAATTAAGTTGATATATTCAATGCATTTTATTTAGAATGCCATAAATTTGTATCTACTAAATAAACTTTTGTGTTGTCTGCATTCATTTTGTTTTATATTCATTTTGATTTTATTTTTTATATAGTCATAAAATTGTTAATTCTTTTTTGTCTGCAAAACGCTTTGAATTGCTCTAAAGGTATTAAGAGGCTATTACCTAAATTGAAGTACACTTTTGTTGCTTCAAATACTTGGGCTGAGTTTGATATTTAATACCTGCACTTTAAAGAGCAATTTAATGAGCCACATAATTAGTAAATTGCTAAAACAGAATTTAATAAAGCAACTACATTTATATGCTTAGCTTCTACAAATGTTCAATTTAAGGAAAGTTAAATAACACAAAATTGACCAAATGCTGCTGAAAATTCATTCAATTTACGCTGATAAACGGGTCGACTTTAAGGTTTATAAACTTACTGGCAGATAAGCCGGGGAAAACTATTTATTCTCGCCATCCCCAGATGGCAATCCTGTGCTCGTCCAGAAGCAACCGTTGGTTGCTTTTTCGTACTTTTGGGGCACGTGTTTCTCGCACTAAATAAAACAGGGCAAAGCCAAAGCCAAAGCTAAAGCCACTTGCAACAGTTCAGCACGTCTCTCACACATGTTCAACGGTGTAACACTGTGTTTGTGAGTGTGTTAGTGTGTGTGAGGGTATGTGTGTGTGTTTATAATGTTGGTACTTGTGGTTTTTGTATCATATTACTCACATTGTTCTTCAACGCTGGCCATGAGTTAGCAAACTTTAGCACGATGGTCGCATTTATTTTTAGTTAAACGTCGCTTATCACTCACACTCTCTTGCTCTCTCTTTCTCTCGGAGTGTATCCCTTTCCCCCTCACTCACACTCTCACTCCCTCACTCTCTCACACACTCAGCTGCGCTCGCCCCGAAATGACATTTATGACGGTTGACTTGTATTTATGAGGCTTATTTAACAAGGCCTCGTCGTTGCGGTTTGCATTGCTACTGTATGATTTGGGTATCCTGAGAGCAAGAGTCCTCGGTGTCCTTTTCGAAGCATGCAACATGTTTGCTGTTCTCCTTTCTTCCCAGTTACATTTAAATGGAATCGCCTTTTTTGAAGTATTTGATTCGTAGAAAATGATATAGGCAAATTCTTTAAATGTGAAACCATTTTAATTTGCTCTGAGGCAAGTTAAAAACCCTTTTCTTGTAACATCTTTTCTGCATTTAAGTTGTCATGAGTTGTCTTAATTGTAGGCATGAATGCTGTCTAGACAATAAAAGTGTTCCTTTTTTTTCCTTTTTTTTTATGTGAAGTTCTTTTAAATTCAAATATTTTTATGTAACCAATTTTGCATGTTTGTTGATGAGGCATCCAAATTAAATCTATTGTTATGCGTTTAGTATTTTAATAATTGAATGGAAGTGTAAAGTATTCCTTACATTTGCAATTTTTTTAATGTGCACTTTATTAAAATTCATTTTATATTTCAATTATTTGTTGGTGAAGAAGATTTCTGTTAAAAACCAAAACTGTTCTCAGATATTTTGTATTTTATTAATTAAGAAGAAGTGAATCAATGGGATTAAAGTTTTTATACAGAAAAATTATGTTCTTCCTTTATAATGCTAAGAGAAACCAGTTGAAATATAAGAAGGCAACTAAATAAGAAATGACGTATTTATATCTTTCTGAAATATTCAGTTCGTTACAAAAATATAAGAAGATAACTAGATAAGGAATGACGAATTTCTATCTTTGTGAAATATTCAGTTTCTAACTAGAATATAAAAAGAAAACTAATTAGGAATCAAAATATTTGTATCTTTGATAAAGTAGTCGATGAGGGAATAATCTTTAATTGATTCTTATAAAATACATCACCTAATCCATACTTTATTAACGTTGTAAAAAAGAGTTTTCATTCAGTTGACTTTGATTGTTTGCTTAGATTGAAGACTATCTCGTATTTCACATATTTGCAAATCGCACTTCTGATTGTTTCTTTTTTTTTTTTTTTGGGAGCTTTCGCCACATCAAATTTCCCTTTTTTTCGTATACAATATATGTATAGTATATACCGTATATATTTTGGCTAATACTGTTTTCAAGGTTCTGCGACGCAGACGCTGCGTGGTTACTTTCACATCCCACATGGAAATGCGCGACAAAATAAATACTTTGCGACCGTTGCAGTTGAGTGAAGGGGGGAGAGCGAAAGGGAAGGGGAGTCATGGGCTATTGTGGTCGATGGAGGCTGACCGACCAGCTCTCTCTACTTCCATATATATGTATATATATAACTCTACAATGCGACGCTAAGCGACATACGGTCTAACAATTTCGCATTTTCAATTTCAGGGACGCACAACCAATGGCAACAGTTGTGTGTGTGTTGTTGTTGTTGTTACTGTTGCTGTTAATGTTGTCGATGGTTGGTAATGAAGTGAAATGACAAGCACAAATACGTAGGAGAAGGGGGTGAAGGGGGACACCTGCTACTATAGTACTCGACACAACTCCAATAGTCATGAGTCGCGTCGCAAGTGCTGCGCTTCCCATGACCTTAGCCAAAGTGGAAGCGGAATTGCTTTGCTGCCATGACAACCTACGAGTACTACACTTTTTTTTTTCGTATACCCGGTCAGCTATCAGTGCAGAAGGTATAAGTGAGTGACTAGCGAAAATGTTGCAAGTGGACAAAAGGATGCAGCTCCAATAGTGAGGCGAGGCAACATAGGCATGCTTGTCCATCCGTCTGTCTGTCTGTCCTGCTGTATAAGTGGCTCAATGTCTGAGATTATAAGAGCTGGAGCAATGAAATTCGTAGGGAATACTCTTATAGTGTTAAAAATTGTTTAAACCTATAGCACAATTAAGGCGCTTCTTTAGTTTTTGAATAAATTAATTTCTAAGATATTACTGACCATAATCATAAAAGAATTTGTTTGGAATGTAAGCATTGTTTAGACTTTTATTTTGTAAACCAATTATAGTATATTTTGAATTTAATAGTATATACCAAATGTAACCTTCGGTATATTTCTGTATTTGTTCAATTTACAATAGTAATTTGGTATATTCGATATATTTTATTTTATTTATTTCTAACTCTTGTTAAAAAAACTCTTCTTTAGTATATTTTAAATGTAATAATATAGTATAGTATTGATATAACAAATATAGCCTTCGGTATATTTTGGTATTTTTGGATTATAATTTTTGTATACTCGCTTTATTTCATTTTATTAAACTTTTTACCATAATCTTAAATTCTTCGGTATATTTTAGTATTTTTGGTTTAATTATTTGGTATATTCGGTATACATTCTATAATTAAATTGTTTCTTATAATCTGAAATTCTTGTTTTAAGAATTTTTCTTTAAGTTTCTCAAATCAAGATTGAAATCTACTTTTCAAACTGGATTTTTTTCTCTGTGTAGTTATATACATTTTTTACTATTTTTACTACATGCCTTTTTATCACTACCTGGTATTGTATAGTCGTTCACACTTGACGTACTAACAACTGTGGCTACTTATTGTTGTTGTTATGTTTTTGTTATTGGTCAGTGGTTAGGTTGATTTGTTTTCTATGGAATTTTAAGCAGCTCTCGTCGCAACACGGCGAAGTGCGACACGTGCGCTAGGCAACCAGACGCGCTTTCTGTAGTAACCCAATCTCAACTCAATTTGCTCAAAATGTAGCACGCAATAAGTTTTCATAAACATAAACAGGTCAACAACCCGATGTCACTCTCTCACTCACTCACTCTCTATTTCTGTCTCATTTACTCCACTTCACTCTTACCACACTGACCCAAGTGTTTCTTTCTGCTGCTATTTCTGTGAAGAGTGTGGTGTGTATAGTAACTATGCCTGAGCAACTTTTTTGAATTCAATGTCTATGCCAAGGTCCCGCTCCCCAACTACAGTTACGGTCACTGGTCCTTAATGTATGCTCATAAGGTGCCGTTGACAATGTTGGCAATGAGGGTGCTTCATGAGCAATTTTTTTGTATTAAAGACACTTTAATCACTTTCCCATTTTGCGTCGCTTATCTAACTTATATTGAAAATTTTCCAGAAATTTTAATACACTCAACTTTATTGCTTTAATTCAAGACTTCACAGAAAGAAAAAACGGGCCAAAATCAAGTAGAAAATCTTGAATCAAGATTATATTATTTTAAAATTGAATCAAAAAGTTTATTCTTAAGTTAAAATAAAAATTCTATAAATATTATAGATTGCCTAACCTTGAAATTCAAGATTATTATCTTATTTCAAGAATGGAAAAATCTCTAAATTGAACCAAGAAAGCAACATCTTTAATCAAGATTTGCAATCTACCTTTCAATGTAGATTTTTTTTCTCTCTTTGTATACAGATTTTTTTCTAAATTACCTAAAGACTTCTTGCGATCCGTCTTTGAATTAAAAACGGTAGCGTCGTATGTGTAACTTTAATTTATTTTTTGTATTACTTATTGAGAATATCATTTTATTGGCTACAATTTTTATATTAATTTATTAAATTTGCGCATTCGTTATATTCAAAGGTGGTACTTTAAAAAGACAGTTTTGCAGCTTAAATCAAGAACTTAAATATAAAGAAACTCTAAAACCAAACATATAATTTATTTACACTACTTTTTTTCCTTTGCGATTCGTATTTAAAAATTTCCAAATTTACGCAATTATGGTAATTTATTTTTATGAAAAACATTGTTTTGAAAATTGTAATATATTATACAAAAAAATAAAACTCTTCTTTACTAAAGTTCAGCGATAATAAATTTTCGAAAGGTTTTAAATTGATCTTTATAATTGTAATCTATGCTTCCATAATTATGGTATAATAATTATCTTCATTAAAATTAAAAATGTGTTTTAATTATTTATATTTAGTTCACTGACTTCATTTATATAATATAATTCTTTGCGGTACATAAAATAATGCCATGAGTATACGGATTAATCTGAAGTTGCTTTTAAATATTTGGTGAATAATAATAATCTTATATTTTATTATATAATATTCACTACATAAATGTACAAGACATTTCTAAATCAATTTACAAGATTTAGCTGTTTTTATAGTTTAAAGATGTGCAATTGCTCCTGTCTTTAACTAGTTAAATAAAAAACTAAAGTGCTTTTGCTTGCGTGTCACATGAGAGCTCTCAGCCAGCTGAGAGTCTTTTCTTGAGGTCTCTTGGGTAACCCTACTGTGTAGTAATGTGTGCGAAGATGGCAGATAATGTGCGTTAGAACTCATTAGTGTGCGTAACAGTTTGCTGGCACTGTTTACACCTTGCTTGACTGCACCGCCCGATGGCCACAACAGACAACAGAGAATAGAGAACAGAGAATAGAGAGAACAACACATCGTCATTCCCCTTAAAGCTGTTGAGATTCCCATCGTGAGTTTCCTGCGGGACAGCGTGTGAACATCCACATGTAGAGGGCGAAACAAAAGAAAATCGCAGTAATTAAATCGAAATCAAAATCAGAATGAAAGTGGAAGTTGAAGTCGATGTAGAAGTGAAAGCGAAAGTTTCGCTTGGGCAGCAGACGCAACACAGACGGGACTTAATGGACCTAAGGGCGAGACTGAGAAAAACTCTCGAAAAAGTTGTTTTCCAGGCGTCGTGGCAACACAACCACTTGATGCACATAAAAGCGACCAGCCGACCAGTGGAGCGATGTGTTACGTTGCGTTACGTATACGCCCTGTTGGCTGGCAGGCAATTGGTTCATTAGGCACGCGCAGCGTTCTATAGAATTTTGCGTTGCCTTGGCAGCCGCTTTCGGCTTTCGCATTGTTTGAGCTACAAATCCACCTAATTAAAATCTACGCAGCAAATGCTTTAAGTCGCAAAAGGTAAAGTCTGGCTCGGGTTCGGAACCGAGTCCAGGATTTTATCCTGGTCTGCTGTTGCTGGCATAATCAGCATGCATGTGGCTGCTGGTTGATGGCTACTCTCTACTGGCTGCTGGCGCCTGCTCCTGATGAATATTTATCA
Organism: Drosophila kohkoa; assembly: GCA_019972355.1. Lineage (NCBI taxonomy): Eukaryota > Metazoa > Arthropoda > Insecta > Diptera > Drosophilidae > Drosophila > Drosophila kohkoa. The sequence continues at coordinate 442,856 of BJEL01000033.1, read as the reverse complement.
GCACAGCAGACATTAATACTTCTATATACATCCACATGATTCTCTTTTTCTCCCAGCCATCTAACTGTCTGTGTTTGAGCGCGTGTATTTGTGTGAAGCAACAAATGCGTCGTAAACACAATGCACAAACAAGCACACGAGCCTTTCAGCTGAGCTGTGTATTCATTCAGTAGCAGAAGTAATTATAATACACTTCCATGGAGTACACTCAACAAGTGATAAGTGCTTAATCTGACCAAGTTAGTAATTACTCTAACTCTTCTTTATAATTACTTAGAAATACTTTTGTAGTCAGCTTGAATTTGCTACGGTCTGAATTTATTTATGATTTGAGTAGGTCATTTTACATTTGTATTATATGTATAAATATTAATTAATATATAAGGGTTCATCTCTTTATATTCCTCATTTGATTTAAATTAATATATTCTGTTTTTTCCTTAAAATCTATCTATCTCTTAAACTTCTGAAAATGAATCACAACATAGGATAATCTGACCAAGTTAGTTATTAGTCAAACTCTTCTTATTATGTTAAGAATTCTTATGTAGTATTCACGTTAATTTGCTGATAATAAATTAAACATTTGTATTAGATATATAAATATTGATTAATAATTTATATATAAATGTTTTTCAATTTTCATTTCACCTTTGATTTAAATAGATTTTAATTATAAATTCAGCTTTTTCCTTCATATATCTTGTAAGCTTGTAATTAAAAGTTTTTGTATTTAATCTATTATTTTAATTGATTTAGTCAAAAGTTATTTACATAAAATAAAATATTAGAGGGCAGATAACGATTTGATTCATAGTACAAATTCAATTTAATAAAATTCTGTTTTGTATTATGAAATAGTTACTGAAGAAAACATTTTTTCGTATGGTATGATATATGTAAGATTTGTACTCTGTTGTATATATTGAATGTATTCCTATATGAATATACCAAATATTGCCTTTGGTACGTTTTAGTAGTTATATATAAATTAGGTATAATTTATGAATAATACTGCACTGTTTTCATTTTATTTAAAATAAGCAGCGGGTTTTCTCAAAATCGAGCACAATCAACTTGTTTCTATTTAATTTTAAACTTATCACAAAGTTAACGATACTTATTAAGAATATCTTCAACAAGATGATTTATTTTTAAATTACTCTCTAAAAAATATATTTATTTCTACTATTCCTTAGAATCATTTGTTCTTTAAATTTTAACTAAACTAGATTAATCATAATAGATATTTTAGAGTAGAGCATTAAACTGACGTTTAAATGTGTATTCTTGAAGAGTATTTAAATTGTGACTCGATATCGATAAATTATGGCACCTGGCAGACTCATTGTTTACATTCTGACTGGACAAACACTAGGAGTGGAGTGTACACGTAGACGGAGACAGAGAATTATCCACATGCACTTGAGCTCTTGGTTGTTGGAAATAATGCGACTGTATCGAGAGGCACTTGGGCATTGAGTGAATGGAGGGCGCCCAATGGAGTGCGACATTTACCTCGCATTTAAGTGATAATTGATATTTTATGAGCACTATTGTATTTACTTATTTTGAAGTGCACGAGAATTGCTTGCAAGTGGAACTATGTATCCGAGTATATGTATATATATTGTATATAGAGTGAGTAATCTGCTGATAATTGTCGGGGCGTGTTGTTGATTATTATAAACATTATCATAATATTGACCGTGTCCCTGGCCATGTCCCTGACGATGGCTTAAGCTGTGTGTGCGGCTCCAGTTCAGTTGCTGTCGCTGTTGCGCTTGTGTTTCAGTTTCAGTCTCAGGCTCTGACCCTGGGACGACGGCGACGCAAAAAGTGTCCAATAAATGTTTCAAAGTTGTCGTTGTCGTTGTCGCTGACATTGTTGACCTTATCAGCAGCACAAACACACACACACACACGCATTCACATTTGCATATGTATACTTAGACTTGTGTGTGCGTGGATGGGGAGCTATAAAACACACGCACTCGCTTGTCTTTTGTGGTGCGCCTTAGCGTATGCTACGAAAAATTCACCCGCCTTTTGTTGCCGACGCTCGAAAGTATGCAATATTGTTGTGAGCTGAGCCAAAAAATGCGTATCGGAGGTGGAAGAACTCTCCCAGCTCCTCGTATGGATTACGGGCAGCCGAACTATGCAGCAAATAATAATATCTGATAGAACATGCAAATGTACAGTAAAAGGGCTTGATAGACCAAAGCATACCCTGTATTATTACAAGCACAGCGAATTCTTTGTATTTTATTAACACAGTTTTCTGAGATGGCATCTTAGCCTTTTTTTTAAATATTACATATTTTATAATATTTATTAAATAATCTTGTTGTATATGAGGAATTCTTAACCAAGATTTCAAGTACATGTAGCTGTGAAGTTTAAAATAGCATGTGACCGGAAAAAAGTACATAACGTTTTTTTTGCAAATTCGTTTTTGATCGTTTGCACATTGTTTTTATTAAATGGAAATGTAGAGATAAGAAACAACCAAAAATTAGCAAAGCTAATTTTGTCTGGAAGTGGTGTTTTTAATGTGTTTATAGGTAGCACTGCTATTTCAAAGTTCACAACTGTAATTATTAGAAAAATATACACTCTTTTATTGTATATACACACAGACTTTTGAGACACAAAATATAAGACTTCAATTCTTCATTTCCTAGGGAAATTAATTTAAGGTCTGGCCACTGAGCAACTATGAGATTGTACAAAACTTTACCATATAATAATTTTATGCTAGTAATACATCATAACATACAATTATCGAGAACTCATACAACCTTTTAATGCTTAGTTTGTAGGGCATCAGAAAAGGTTCTGTCAATCATGCTGGGCAGACAGACGCATTGTGTTCGTCTCATGGCAAAAACTTACGCAGCTTTTTTTTTTTCTTTTTCACAGCACCTAAAACAGTTGGCCTTCGTCTACACATTCTATTTGATTTCTCCGTTGTGGAGTGAAGTGAAATGAATGCCACCTCGCCAAAGTCGTCGCTGGTCAAGCTGGGCCTGCATACCAATAAACAAAAGACACTGAAGGTCATGGTGCTCGGTCAGAGCGGAGTGGGAAAAACGGGTGAGTGACGAGCCAAAGTAATAGGAGACAAGTCTGCTAAAGCTTCAATCCTTCCTCGACTTTATCTTCGTCATTTGTGTAGCCATGGTGGTGCGTTTTATCACCCGTCGTTTTATTGGAGAATATGATCCAAATCTAGAGAAAATCTATACCTGCCAAACAACGTTGGACAATGAGGCGATACAGTTCGATATACTGGATGCCACCGGACAGCTGCATGTGAGTAATAGTTTTAAAGGATTTAATACAGCAAATTGACTTCTTATTCTCTGAAGGAACTGGATGGAGTTAGTCTGGAGTCGAACATACGCTGGGCGGATGCATTTATACTCGTTTACTCCATCACAGACAAGTGCTCCTTTGACGAGTGCAGTCGACTGAAGTTCCTCATAAACTACAACAAACGACGACGCAAATTGGGTTCCACCAGCAAGGTTTGAATTGACATGAATTGCTTTTTGTTACCAACTTCTGTTAATTGTGCTTTGCTTTGCAGGATTATGCCTTGGATATACCCGTCATACTAGTGGGCAACAAGACAGATCAGACGGGAGATCGAATGGTCAGTTTGGAGGAGGGACAACGTCGGTTTCGTGAGCTATCCTGCGCCTGCTTTCATGAGATATCCGTTAGGGAGAGTGTTGATCAGGTGCGTGCATTATATAATTTCACAATTTCTTAATAATCTCAATGATCTTTAGTATCAATAGTACCTGAACATTGTTTTATATTCTTTCGAATTTCTCCGGAACTTTACTAGCTACTCTTCCATTTACCAGTCACTATTTAGTTAAGCATCCATAAATATTTAATGTATTTCCTTACTTCATACAATAAATTTCTAAATTTAGAAAATTTTGCAACATTCTATAATATTATATTGCAGTTTTCTGAAGATTAATTTTACAAATTAAGAATGCTCAGAATCAAACTTATTTCATTAATGTAAATGAATATACATTATATGTTAATAACAAGATACACTTTTTTTGCGGGAAGACAAAAATCTTTTCCATAGATAGAATTGTTTTTGTCGCGATGAACATACTATATGAAGTCAATCATTGGATATCTATGAAGCCTTCCTTGGACGTATCATCAAATTGGTTGTTTTAAGGGAGGTTTTGTCCCTGAAATCGTACCAGTAAATTCCCTGAGTATCGGTGCCATTATATAAACCTGTAAATTGGCTATAAAGAATTTTAGTGTGAAAATTGAGAAAATCATACCATATATGATATGCTTATGCTCGAGTGCACAGTTTTAATTCGGTGCATCATTGTTCCGATCATAAGTTGAGAATTTTGAGAGCTTATTGTATGCCAAAGAATCACCCGCAGTCCCTCTGCCTATGCTCAGAGTAGTCAAGGCATAGAGTTCATCTTCGTCAGCAATCGCAAATTTTTCATACTTCTCAAACACTTCTGTGCCCCGAAAATCCTCGAGAATCACAAGCAACTTTTGACTGAAGTTAATGCATGTATTTTGTCCAATCCCAAAAAAAACTCGCCATCTAGATCACCAAATCGCTTTTTGTAAGTATCCCAGTTTTCACACATCCATTAAGTCGTCTCAAAATAATAGTCCAACCACCATCCTGAGTCTTCAAATCACAGGCCACTTTAAAGGGTTGTTGAAAGTAGTTGGGAATATGAATCTCGTAGATTCCACTCGATTTGGAATAGATTCCTGCCTCGGCACAGTTGCGTACATAGTTACGTAAATATAGGTCAGAAATTGGCTCCGCACTGGAAAATCTTTATCTTTTTATGAATACTTTAGCTTTTAGTTAACTCACTTTAGGTCTGTAATCTACGATGTAATGGGAGGAATTTCGTTAGTTTCATTCTTGAGCATTACAAATAATGGTTAAAATATTTATTAGGAAAGATATATTTATTATACAGCGGAACATTTTCGCGCCACTAATTGGAATAAAACCTACTAAAGACTGAGCCAACTTTACTTTTTATACAAAAATTTCTTATCGTTATAATCAACTTTGTCAAATTTAAATATTGATAATGTTTAGGGCTCTATAAATTAAGCGATTATTACTTCAGCTTATTATAACATAAAGAAGGGTATAATCAACGATGCACTCAATAATTCAATTTGATTATTTGATAGCAAGAAGTGTTAGTGCAAAATAAGAGGTGAATGAAATTCGACGAAAGCATTAATCCAATCTTATCCATATATTTTCACCACTTCCGATCCTAGGAATAAGGAATAGTGTAACTCTTAGTAAATAAGTTTAATAACCTATATGTAATAAATATGAGGTTTTTGGAAATTATTTTTCATATATATATTATAGATGTTTCTGATATTTTATTTATCTTCTTATATAGAAAAATCATAAATAACCTTCATTGTATAATTTAAAATACAACATTTTGTGGGCTTTAAAAAAAATTAAGGTTTTTTATTATAATATTATATATAATAATATATCTATTATTTTATCATAACCATAATGATAATTAAAACTACTGATTAACTTTTTGGTTTTTTAAAAAGTTGCAAATCTTAATCTGATTTTCACATGCTGTTTTTCAGGTGCAGAACGTGTTTCGCGATGTGTTCCGCTTCTGGCGTGTGTTCAGCAAATTCCCCAAGCTTAAACGTTCCACCAGCGATGTGGCAAATGCCGCAGATGGCATCCTGACGCCTCCCGATTCTGGTTCATGTTCCTTCTACGACACAACGTCGCTGGCCGTGACGCGTCGCTCGTTCCTTCTCATTGGCAGTGCCTGCCAGGAGGAAGGCAGCGTCCACGGCGATCACACCGAGTCCACGGACGACATCGCGAGCAGCAGTCTGGGCAGCTCACGAAGCGACATCGATGCTCCGTTCCGGAATCGCGCCTCCACCGACGGCACGCTGTTGTCGAGACCGAGACGTTGGCGCTATCCGCCACCTGGTTGCCTCTTGCCGCACACGAATCGAGTAGAGCGGCGCATGAGCATCTCGACGAGGGGCAGCAACGCCAGCTACTGACCGCTAGATGGCGCTATTCCCATATTTAGTTAGTTCAATTGTTCCGCCAAATATATTTATAGCTAAATGTTGAAATCCGTTTGTTTGTGTGCATTTATTTATGAGAAACTAGTTTTTGTATGAAAACTTTTACTTTTTCAGATGGCAGTACTTAAATATCCTAAAAATTAGCTGTAGTGTTTTGAAGCTCCAGTGAAGTTGGCGAGAATCTTATATATGTATTTCCTACTTACAAAATAGTTTGGTCCTAGTTTATTACGTAAATAATTTGCTAAGAGTTCTAGCAATCGTATATTATTTTTTTCTTTTTTAGCAAATATATGTATGTACACACACATACACATATAAAGTTTGTTTACAATTTGTATTATGAGATTTGAATTTTAAAGTCCATTTTTGGTACCTACCTAAGTCCGTCTGGACGTACACTGTATATTTGGTTAAGCTGAATCCTTAGCTTCGAACTGATCTGAGAATAAGTTGGGTTACTTACTTCTACAGCATAATGCATAAGTCTGGTCTTTCGACTATTCGACTTCTTCTAATTAAAAATAAATTTTAATAGCTACGCTCCCAACTTGACGAACTTTACCTATTTACCGAACTTTTATTAGTCCATTTTATGTACATATGTTATGTATAATAAGAATCAATCATCTAAAGCAATTCAATTCCAACTCTATAGCAAACAAACTTGAGCTTCACTTGCAAATTTTGATTTTTAACAGCTTTTGCTGCGTCATTTATTTGAAGCACTTGCAAACAATTTAAACAGCGTAAAAGAAGAATGAAGTATGTAGAAAGTTTCGTGTCTAATCGTCGTCGATTTTCAGCATATATTCTTCGGCACGCAGCGCCAACTCACGAATGTTGCGCAGACATCCAGCAGCAGCCAATTGCAACTCCTTGTTGGTGGATCCAATGCACTCCAGCAGAAAGGGCACAACTCCGCTCTGAGAAAGAGGTAACGAATATGAATTAAATGAAGGGTCAGTAAGTGATATGAATTTTTAAAAGAAAATAATTATTAATATAATATTATGAATTAAATATGGGAAATAAAAATCAACTTTTAATACATTTTTAATGTAATCTAATCACTTTCAATTTTTGAAATAATTATTACTATTTTATTATAACAACAAGTAAGAAAGATGCATACGAGCGTACTCGACTGTGAGAGTGCGGTATTATTCTTAAAATATACCGCATATACAGGAAAAGCACAAAATTATACATAAGGTTACATTTGGTATATTGATACACTAATGAATTTAAAATATACCAAAAATATGGCAAGTTTTGAACCAAAGAAACAGATTCGACTCGAGTAGCCGTTTTTTGCCATATAAAATTATTTCTCATATTTTTTTTAGTTATTATTAAAATAATAACGAAATAATGACAAAGATAGGTGTAAAGTAAATCAGAAATAGAATTTCTCAGATTACAAACAAATTTGTATGAATCGTAAGGACTTTAGTTAGAATTATATGTATCAAGGTCTGCTTAAAAATTATGCTTGCTCTTCGATTTGTGGGACCGAAAATATAAAAAAAGCTTAGGTTGTGTACAGTTCTATCTTTTATAGTCTCTGAGATCATGCAGACAAATGAACATGCTGTTAACTCTGATTAAGAATATACTATATACTTTGTGGGCTGGGTGAAGCCTTCTTCTGCGTGTTACATTAATTTCCTGATGGGTATACTACAAAATACCCTTAATACCCTACTTCTATGGGTAGCGGGTATAATCAGCTTTAATGTGTATTTTAGATTTTATTATACTTGTAAAAATAAAATTTCTGCTGCAGAATTTGTAGCTTGTTGAGTTATTAGCGTTTGATGATTATAAGCTCATAATTATTAACTGTACTTTCTGATTAAAGAATTATAAGCAGACTTACCTGGTGCATTGTGATGCAGTTCTGTGGATCCATCGACAGCTTCTCCAGGGCCATGGCCGTGGTGCGATGCACGAGCGGATTGTCGCTGGTCATGTAAGTGACAATGGGAGTCACAGTGCGCAGACGTCCCAGTTCTTCAGTGTTGTTGCCAAAGCAAGCGCAGGCGGCAACCGCAGCAGCGAGATTCATGCGCAGATTGTCATCCGTGGTGTTGACCAGATCCGCCAGCTTATAGATGACACGCAGATCGGAGAGTATGGCCAGATTGGTTTGATCGAGGGCAATGGTGGCAATCGCCGCACAGACGGCTGACAAGACCATGATCTCCTTGGACTTGAGCAGACCCACAACGAGTTCCATGGCGCCAACAAGACTGCGCACCAACTCCGCCGAGTCTGTGGCATTCTTGACACACGGACAGATGGCGTAGGCAGCATTAGCTTGGACACGCGGACTGGTGTTCTTAAGGAGCGACCACACCAGACGCACTGCATCCAGTTTCTCGAGCACACGCATGCAATCGGCATCCTCGGCGCACTCTTTGATCGCCTTCGCCAGATTCTCGAGCAGCGGCGCATGCGAAGAGTTGAGCAGCGACACCATCGATGGCAATCCTCCAGCGTTTAAGACAGCCACACGATTCTCCTGGAAGCGCACACACTCAGACAACGCTCCAGTAACATTGGTCAACACCTCATCACATTCATCGGCCAGCAGAGCAACCAGATGGTGTATGACATTCATGTCGTCCAGCTCCTTCACATTCTCATCCGTCATCGCACACATCCAGATGGCGCCAGTTGCTCCTCGCAATAAAGGTTTGTTATCCCGCACCGTCTTGTCCTTGAGTATGGCCACCAGTGGCTCCAATCCGCCAGCCTCTCGCACTAAATCCCGCGTGGTTGCATCGAAGGCACACTTGTAGAGCGCCGAGCTGCCCTCCACCTTGAGATCAATGCACTCCGACTTCAAGTGATTCACAATGTCCGCAATCATGCCTTCTGTAGTGATGGCCAGCTGGAACTTTGGCTCCGATGAACATTTCTGCACGGTGCCCATTATGGGTATAACTACATCTATGTGGACGGACTTTAGCAGATTGGCCATGAGTGGCACAATGCCGCTCTTCCGCATCTGCTCCATGTTGTGCTTGGAATCGGCCAGTGTCCACAGTGCTCGGGATCCGGCGCGTGCCATGTCCAGGCACTCGATCTCCTCCACAGTCAGTTGATCGCGAGGCGTCTGCAATATGCTGCAAACAAATTATTTGAAAATTTAATTTACACCATTTTCAGAAAATATAGAATTTTCTAAGAATTTCTTGGACTAATGTTATTTGTGCATATTTCGAAACCCGACACATTTTGGTAAAATATTCTATTATCGTTTTAGGGTAGAAATATTATATATTCATGCATCTTTGTTGAAAAATAAAAGAATAATAAATGCCCCAGAGAGAAAATTAGGTTTTAAATTCCACAATTTCATTTTCATTTTCTCAATTAATGTTGAACTAATTGTTCAAATCAGATTTCCAATCATAAGATAATTCTAATATAGTTCATTTTCCATCTCTAAAATAATCTAAATATATGAATTTCGATCATAATTTAATATATGTATAGTTTCTCAATACAATTTAGAAACTGTAGTATTCTAAGAATATTTTCGTAAATTAAAAATGTGTTGCTTTAAAATAAGTATGATTTTAAAACAATCTTAGTTCAGGAAAAATATTCTAGAAAAGTTCTAAAATATTTATGATTGCCTTCATTTAGTATTTATGCTCTTTGGATTCTTGATTTTATGACGTCGCAATGCAAAATGCATGAACAAATGAAGTTTTTTTTATTTTGTAGAAATTATTTAGTTACGATTATTAGTAACAGTTTTAAATTTCAAATCTATTTAAGAACGTGAAAAATTTAAAAGCAAGGATTGCACAATTAAAGATTATCGTTGTCCAGGAATCAAATGTTAGTTAAGGTTGAAAATTAAGAAAAATTGACAAAAATAGATAGAACGACAACAAAAAAGAGAGAACCAAATTTGATGATCTGATGGTTAGTTCTGTACTTATACATAGCAAAAAAAAAAGTTCTCATATCAGCTCTTACCTCATCTTGATGTCCAGCAGATCGACCAGCTTGGAGATGCCGCCACATTGGCGGACGTATTTGCGAGCCAGTCGCACTTTGCTGACATTCGACAAGGTCTCGGCTGCCATAGTCTTGAGATCCCTCATGGAGGAACTCAGGATATCCACAATGAGAGGAATGCCATCGAGATCGACGATTGTCTTGCGTATGTCAATGTTGAGTGTGATGTCCGACAGCACAGAGAGTGCACCCAAACAGCACTTGGTGTCGTTGCACTCGAGGATGTTGACGAGCACATCGAGACCGCCAATGTCCTGGATGGCAAACTGATTGATTTGTGTGCGCAGATCGTAATCCTGCAGGCAGCAAAGCGACACAATCGTTGCTGTCTGATTGCCCGCCTTGATGTACTTCACCAGTTTCTGGATATTATAGTATTCAGCGGGTATTTCGGCAGCTCGTGCCACATCCTTCCAGCGCTCCTCCTCGTCGGTGGAGGATTCCTCCTCAGTGGTATCCGAATCCTCCACAACAACCTGTCGTTTATCGCGCGAAAAGCGATCTGGACATGAACCGCATTGTTCGCGTATTTTTCGCTGTCTTCGCGGCGCATTTCCACTGGCACTCATCTCTTTGGATTATCTTAAAGCTCGTATAGAAAGTATATAATACTCGACTTGAACTGCTTGCGATGTTGGACAACTTTGATGTGCTGGAATTTGTGTATTTGATTCACGTCAAGGAATTTCAAAGGCCAGTAAAATCGATTAAATAACATTTGTTGCTAGGGTGACGTTTTTTATGTTCCATATGAATAACATGTGTATTGGGTTAATTCAATTTGTTTGTCTACTTTTTATGAACATGTTTTTTTTTGTATAAAATATTATATGTACTGAGATAATTTTAATTTAATGGCTTCTCAATACAGCTGTCCGGATTGGCTGTGTTTATTGCGCCTAATGAAGTGCTTCAATTCCAATTAGAGCAAGCTAACTTGGAAATTGGCTGACAAGGAAGAATGTGATAAAAAAATGTAGTTTGATAAAATGAATTAAGTCAGAAAGATACACTCGACTGAGCTCGACTGAGAGATACCCGCTTGTCATCTCTAATGAAACCATATTCTAGAAATGTACTAAAAATATACCGCAAAAATCCTATAATATGCCAAAGGCTTTAATATATCAATATACACAATAGAACAACATTCAAAATATACCATAGAGTAGTAAATATTTCAGATTGTCAGCTCAAGCACGAACAGACGGACCTGGCTATATCGTCTCGGCTGTTCATGATGATCAAGAATATATATTCTATATGGGGTCGGAGATGCCTCCTCTGCTTGTTACATACATTTTTTGCGGGCACACAGTTATAATAACCTTCTATACACATAGGATAAAAATATACCAAATAATAAGCATTTTAATTTAATACCGAAATTAATATTGCTTTCAACATGTCTCTTTCAACAATTCAAACTTTATGATATAGACATACATATGTATATAAATAAGTGCGTAATGAATTATGGTATAAACGTTTTATGGGGAACTTCAACTTCAACTTAGTTGCAGGTCGAGTGCATAAAATAAAAAGTTCAACACTTTTTTCTGTGGAATTTGCACGCGTCCGTGAAGTCGACAACTCCAAAACGCCAACTAAAACTCCTTTGCCTACATTGTAGGTATATATTATTGTTGTTGTTGTTATTTTTGCAGTTGTTGCTTTTGTGTTGGCCACTGTCACTTGGCGTGAAGCGGACTTCATTAGCTGCGCTACTAAGTTTGAAGGAGCTGCGTTCATGGAATGTCGGGCAATGCCGTTCATTGAGCCTGCAGCCTGCTATTGGCTGCTGGCTGCTGGCCACTGTCCGCTAGGTGGCGCTGACTCGCCACGGCGTGCGACTAATTGCAACTGTGCCCATTGCAACTCATAGCGCACACTTTAACTTTAACTCACTCACTCAGCAGCGAATATTCTGCAATACCTGAAGCATCGCCAGTTCTCCTTCTCCTGCTCCACACACCTTTCATTGCCCCCCCCTCTCGCCTAGCCAGTCATTTGTTGCAGTCACGGAGGCGACTCCAAGCACCATGCGCCGCCTTAAACATAATAATAAAAAACGTAAGTTGCTGTAGTCCTGCGAGTGATCGACTGGTAGATACCCTCGACTAGTTATCTTAAAGTTTTTATTATGACAGTAGTCAGTAATATATGTTCTAGCTGTTATAATCTCAAATGAATTAAATTGTATAATAATTAAATTTATTCTAAAGTATGCTGTTGTAATTTTTATTATTTATATTATATATAAATTATTTTAACCATTATACATTGAGTTTTTAATTTTGTATGTGGACATGTTTTAATTCAATTTTGAAACTCCTCTCAATATTAAGCTATCATCATCCATCTTGTTCTGTGTTACTAGTCTCGAAGCTAGATAAAGAAAAACTGATGAAACTTTATACAGATCTATTTTTTATATTTTTTTATATTTTTATTTCGAAATTTAATAATATAGAATCAAGTATCTACAAAATGAATTTTAAATGCATTGCTGTCATCAGCCCGTCGTGCAATCCCGCTTTTACAATTTTATGGCTACAGAGTAGAGCAGAAATTAAAATCGTCACGCCAGGCGTCAGTGCAGTGAAGCAATCGCGGCGTGAACAAAGCTACGGCAACCCCAAAGGAGCTACACTCGAGACTAGCTACAGTTACAGCTGGAGTTGGAGTTGGAGTTGAAGTTGGAGCTGAGGCTGTGGAACTGGAGCTGAGGCTGAAGTTACCTAAATAGGCAAGAAGGCAACACTGAGGCACCAGGTCATAATAATAAACCATTAATATTAATATGCAGCAGCTAAATTTCAAAGCGAGGCCCTTTCTCACTTCCACAGCGATAAGAGTAAGGTTGAGTTTTGTATCGAAAATCGAAACAAGTAGTAGGAGAAGTCTGAAATGAAATGCAGCGTTTTGCGCTACAACATTGTTCACCTAACACACAATATAACATATATAATACTTGAATAGCCATTGTTCTCTGATGAGTGCCCTTCAACGGTTCGCTCTGTTTCGACTGTTTGTCATTAATTATAATGTCAGTTGGGCGCAGGTGAACACATTAGCATTGCGCATATATTTTATTAGATTGCATGGATTCCTACTAAAGTACGTAAGACCATTTATTAACTGGATTTGCATTCAACATTTCTTATTTAAAAAAGTTTCATCTTGATTAGCATAATACTAAGATAACTATGTTACATTGAGTAAAATAAGCTAGCAAAAGTAATGAATATATACCAGGAGAGTTGAAAGCCAGAGCAATAAATTGTCATATTATAAGCTCTTGCTGAATCATTATTATTCATATAGAAAGGATCTTTCTTTTCCATATCAACGGAAACAAAGTTTATTCCGTAGGGACAAAATTTCGAAAGTAATTAAAGAAAATTATCAATTCATTTAAAAAAAAACGAATATTCCTAAAACAGCAAAGTTGCATGATTTTTATTTATGTAGAACAGAAAATATCTTTTTAATATTTTCCTTAATCTTTACGAGAGTATTGTGATACTTTTTGAAAATGCGTCAGGATATGGGGGAAATATGATGAACTTGGTGTGCATAATTTGTGTGCCCCTAAAAGTATGCAAAATAAACTATTTGAAAAATTCACCTTTAAATATTCATTAAGAAATGCTTCTATGGTTGTTGTAATTATTTATAATGTAGTTGTTGTATTTATTAAAAACAAATTTGAAGAAGTTGTTGTTGTTGTAGACAATTAAGACCAATCGCAAAATTAAATATTAAGCGAACATAAATAAGCAGCAAATGGTGTATAGCGATCGGCATAAAAAAACAACCTAGTTCTTTCTTCCCTAATCTCTTTTTGATGGTAAAAATTATTATTACTTTTGTAATATTTTTTATTAATTGACTAATCTATGAATTGAAGTAAACGAAAGGTAAAAAGTACATTGTTTTTTAGTCTTAATACGCAGATATTTATTACGTTAAATCGATAATATTATAAAAAGAATATTAAATAGTTTCCAAAGTTGTTATTCGCTTTGCACAATTCCACAAAAATGATTTATTATTTTCCTTCCTTGCTTTGTCATTGACATTAAACATGATATAAGTATTATTATTTTTGTAGTATTATTTTTAAATACTCAAAGTATTGAAGTACGTGGAAATTGGATTTTTGTATATTTACTACTACTTTGAAATTACCTTTAATCGATAATTTCATAAAAGTACTAAAAAGTTTCCAAAACATTCATTCCCAGAAGTGATTCATTATTTTCCTCCAAGACCAGATAAAATTGAAAGTAATACAAAATGAAAATGCCAAGTTCTATTAAAAGGTAATTTTCGAGATTTGTAAACAAATGTGGGATATGAGCATAAACATAGCGTGACGGTCGCAGTCTCAACTGAAATTTGCACTCAGTTTGTGGTGGAAGCGTTGAACAGAAGACACTTGCTGGGCCAAGAAGCTGCCAAAAGGAAGCTGACAAGTTGCTAACCAAGCCAACCGAGCAGGAGGATGCACAGAAAGGAGCAACAGTCGAAGGTCCCGCCAAGCATTCCAAATCGATTACGACAATTTGCAAGATCAAAGACACGACTATCTGCCTCGCTCTCTGCGTTTATATTTAGCTCTCTGTTTCTCTTTTGCTTAGTCTATGTAACATATTTATTAATAAAACTCCAACTGGCAGACTAAAGAGAAAGAGAGTGATGACAGCAGTGAGGATAGAGACGGAAGATCGTCGCGAAACAGAAACAGTTGGTGGTAAGTGAGCAGATCTCTCAGTTGCTCGGAGCAGCGCACAAAGTGTTGACAATTGTCCGACCCAAGTCCAACTGCGCAATGGCCTTCGACCTTCGACTTTGACGAGTCCTGCAATCATCGTTAATGATCGCAATGTCCTTGTGCGCTTCAATTTGACAAATCAATTTGTGAGCTAACAGCGTGCGCTCAACAACTCTCCTCTTCGCACTCCGACTCCGGCTCCGTCTTCGACTTCGACTTCGTTTAGCCATCGCGCAGACTTTTCTCTGTTTAAGTTGCCGAACCCGGTGGGACATCGGCTATTCCAGCCGAGGACATTGAGCAGGACACGAAACTGCAGGACACGAACTGCAACCTGTGTCTGTGTACCCAGACAGTAGTTGACAGACCAAACCAAAATGTTTGCCAATAGTCTTTGATTATGCTCACAATCTGTCCTCACAAGGGGTTCTCAATTGTGATCCATGGTCTAAGTGTCCTTGCTACTACAAAACTGTTGACATATATTTGATGAAAACATTGCAATTATTGTGAAGGTTAATAATGAAAATATTACCTAAGGTTAAATGCGTAAATTTATTAATTTGTGCATATTCATATTTGATTATTTAAAAATATCATCTAAATAAAAAATAATATAATATAATATTTTTTTAAATATAATATTCTGGAAGTAAATGTAAAGTTAAAGCTAACGGCAAACTATAATTGAAATAATTTACACGTTTTAATATTACCTTGTACATAAATACATCATATTTAAAAAATATATTCCTTAAATTTAATTAAAAATATAATTATTAACTACATCAACGTAATAAACTATGTCAATAACCACTACCGTTACCTCTATTTTTCATTTGATCTTGCCCAAAAAGTTGACGAGATAGCTCTTGTCAATCTGCTAAAATACCAGGTGAACATAATAGAGTAGCAGGTGGATTACCCACAAGAGAAAAGCAGCAGAGCAGCAGCTATTCTTTCAGAGCGTAATGTGGATCCTAAGAGCGGAAGACAATATTCTTCAATTACAAGTGACTTTCTGTTCTGCTGCTTGCTGCTGATTTCTGTTCGCCTGTTATTTCATCTACTAACATTGCACTTTTTAGGTGTCTTGAATCAAATAATATACCAGATTAACATATTAAAGTAGGAGGTGGATCAAATTAACATACAGAAGAAAATTACCCAGAAAGTTGACGAGATGGTTCCTTTCAATGCCATATGAATCTGTTAAAATACCAGGCGAACATAATAGAGTAGAAGATGGATTACCCCATGCAAAAAGCTCTCTCAGAGCGTAATGTGGATCGCAAGAGCCGGAGACGATATTATCCAATTACATTTATATCCACGTGGCGCAAGTGACTTATTGAGCTGCTGCTTGCTGCTAATTTCTGTTCGCCTGATATTTCCCCTACCAGCATTGCCCTTTTCACCTGAACTTTACTTTGCCACTAATAACTACTATATACTACTACTATTTCTCATTTCATACTACCCAGAAAGTTGTCGAGATGGTTCTTTTTTACTCTTAATTTACTAAAATACCAGGCAAGCATAATAAAGTAGCAGGTGGATTACCCCACGCTCAAGAGAAAAGCAGCAGAGCAGCAGCTATTCTCTCAGAGCGGGAGACGCTTTTCTCGAATTAAAAATGCGTTTCTGTTCTGCTGCTTGCTGTTGATTTCTGTTCGCCTGCTATTTCATTTACTAACATTGCACTTTTTAGGTGTCTTAAATCATTTAATATACCAGGTTAACATATTAAAGTAGGAAGTGGATTAAAATTAACATACAGGAGAAAGTCCCAGAGTGTAATCTGGATCCCCAGAACGGTTTTCAATATTCTCAAATTACATAAATAAGCACGTGGCGCAAGTGAGTTTCTGTAAAGCTGCTTGCTGCTGATTTCTTTTCGCCTAGTATTTCACTCGATGATTTCGCAAGCAGGTGGATTACCCCATGCAAAAAGCTACAGAGAATACAATTACTCTCAGAGCGTAATGTGGATCCTAAGGTCAGGAGAAAATTTCTCCAACAAAATATAACTTTCTGTTCTGCTACTAATTTCTGTTCGCCTGCTAGTTCCCCTACTAATATTGTACTTTTCAGCTGTTCTGGCGCCTTCAATTCTCCAACGAAAACAACAACAACTACTATACTACCACAACTTACTTCTACAATAACAAAATTTGCTGTCCTAATCAAAAAGTCTATAAGATCGGCTAAAACACCAGGCTAACATAATAGAGTAGCAGGTGAATTACCCCACGCAAAAGAAAAATCATCAGAGAGTCCAATTATTCTTTTAGAGAGTAATATGGATCCCAAGAGCGAAAGATAATATTCTCCAATTACATTATTATCCACGTGGCGCAAGTGACTTTCTGCACTTGCTTGCTGCTGATTTATATTCTACTGGTATTCGACCTGCTGACTCTGCACTTTTCATTTTTTCGTGGCACCTTCATTTTGTAAACAACAAAAACTACTTCAATAACAACAACTACTACCATTATATATATTACTACCATTATATTATATTATATACCAAAAAGTCGACCAGTTTCCTTTTTTCAATCTACTAAAATACCAGGCAATCATAATAAAGTAACAGGTGGATTACCCCACGCACAGGAGAAACCCAAAAGAGAATACGATTATTCTCCCAAATGTGGGAGACAAAATTCTCCAATTATAAGTGACTTTCTGTTTTGTTGCTTACTGCTGATGTGACTTGATGATTTCGTACTATTTAGCCCTTCGCAACGGCAATGAACATCAAAAATCATCATTGATGATTACAACAATAACAATTAACAATTAAAACGATCAAATCAATTGCAACCGGACTTAAGCTCTGTAACGGTTTTAAACGAATATAATATTAAACTGATTCTATTCAAAATAGTTTTTTTTTTTTGCATAGTTTTAAAAGCACTTACAAACAGTATTGGACAAAATTAGATAAAAATCCGCCATATCCATTCGAAATTTCAAAGGACATCGTTTCTGCACATTATAGATCTATTGATGTGCAGTGCATTTTTAGATTTTCGACCAATGTGAGATACCTACCCCATTTCCTTAAATTAAATACTTACTTTACTTACCAGTTCCATTGAAGATTTCCTTGATTTTAAGAGATCAAATAAAAACATGATTTTTCCAATAAAAATGTAAAAAAAAATTTGCAACATAATAAAATAAATATAAATTCGGCATTATCATTTTTTATTTATTATTAACAATTGTTTTGTTTTCAACAACATTTCGAAATTTATACAATTAATTATACAGATATCGTAAAAAAAAGAGATTTTTATCTTATATTTATTTTTATTATTTTATGAAAAACTAAATAATTGTAAAACATCATACAACATTTCAAGCCATTTTTTCCTATATTCCACTAAATCTTAAAAGCCTATCTGTCTAAATCATATCATAAATATTCAAAGATATTCAACAATTTTCATAGCGCAATAAAGTAAGAGAGCAAGAGAGCAAGTTGCTCAACTAGTTCATTGAGCATAAATAGAGCTAAGATCTATGCACATTATCCTTGATGATCCTTGACTTAGAGACTTTCTCCTGCAGCCTGTTGAAGCAAACACCTCATTAGCAAGGATTATCTGCCCGTTCGACATAGAAGTGAAGAGTCCGAGTGTCCTCATTGTGCTCGCTCGCTGATCCTGTCTACCTGACTTTGACTTCACTTCGAAGCGAGCACAGAAATAGAAATAGGAATGAAGAAGAGGTTGGGAACGGGAACGAGCTGAAAAGCTAAGCCTTTCCCGTTCTTAACTCTTGCTTGGAAAGGGGTTTGTGTCCGGACTTGAGAGCTGCGCATGCGCTTCGACTGGAAACAGAGAAAGAGAAACAGAAACACAGAATGACAGCAAATAAAAGTTTATGGTGCATCGTAAATGAGTGAGGGAAACCTTTCACCTTTTGCCTGGCCCTGCGCGCTTCCTGGCAGCAAAGGATTATTTCCGAATCTGCCTAATCCTCGAGCTGTGTTTATGTTGTCTCTCTCTGACACCCTCAATCTTTTTCTCTCTCGCTCTCTCTCTCAGGTTTTGTAGTGCTCGCTAAATCCTTTCGCAACCCAGCGATTTCGTCTCTTGGAACTGAAATTCGCATTCGAATTCGCGCAGTTTATTTTGGGACAATCCACAGCTCATTTAGGAGGCTTGTCTGCCGCCAGAACCCTGTAAATATTTTGAGGTTTTGCGCTTCTTATGCCTCAGGCACCGCCTGATATACCTGACACCGTCTTTACGAGTCTATAAAATGCAAAATACGATTATAATTGGACCATGATCAGGGGCAGCATTGCAACAGGTACAACAGACTCGACTTATGGCAAAAGTCATTTATAATAATGGCTAAACAAAAAGGCAGATATTTGATAGAGACACGATTGATGTGGCTTATCGAATATTTAATACACTAACAAGAAATTCAAATATGGAAATAGATATTTGGAAATATGTAGTAGCAACTGTCAGTTTTTAATGTATTGAAGACTAAAATGTTTTAAATTAATGTAAGGAGTTAATTTGTTAATGAGTTTTAATAAAACAAAAACAAATTATAATAACTCATTTAAATTTCAATATTGAAAACTGAATTTATCCAAAAAAATACTTAAATATTTTTTTGATGTATAAACTATACAGAAAAGATATTAACACTAAATTCATCGAAGCAAATTTGCCACGTCATAAAACTTTTCTGAAAAATTTTGGAAAAATTATTTTGTTTCAATTATTTCAAAATAAAACTAAAAAAAAAGAATTAACTGATTAATGATTTTAGTTATTGAAGACCAATCATTTTATTGTTCTATTATTCAATTTTTAAAAAACTAAAATTAGAATGAAAATATAATATAATTGGAAAAGAATAAAAAGTTAACTCATTAAAATTCATTTTTCTGAAACTAAAAGTGTTTTTTTTTTAATCTTTTTGAAATTAACATATTTTTGAATTGGAAGAATTCCTTAAAAAGCGTCATATAATCTTGGCTCATATTGATCAAACTCGAATTGTCTGTTAGGGTATATCAAATTAAATTAAATCTGTGGCTCATCTGCTGCTGTGGTTGTTGCTGTGGCTGTTGCTGTCGCTGTTGCTGTCGCTGTTGTTGTTGCTGTTGCTGTGGTTGCTGCTGTGGCAGCTACTCATATGTTAAATTACAATTTTCGTAGCTTTGTCGGTTCAACACATTGTCGGTTCATTAATCAAGACGGCGAAGCAAGTAGCCTCCGCCCATGATCTGCTGCTGCTGCTGCTGCAGCTGGACAAGATTGGGATACAAATAGAGCGGCTACAAAAAGTTCATTAGTCTGACAAAGTAAAGGTTCAAGTCCAAGAAATACTTGTAACACAGTCAAAGCAAAGACTTGAGTTGTAATTCTTTATCGCTACCGAAAATTAATGCGTAATATTTTGGATTTGTGGCATTTACAAAAACATTTGTCGAGCGGAGCTTTCTCAGCTACCGTGCTTCTCTAGGGTCGAATGGAGATCGGAGTTGGGATCGGGGTTGATGAATCAAATTTTATTTAAAGTTTATTGAGTTTATTGCATTATTAGCTTGGCTGGAGCCAAACAAAGCCCAGTGAAATCGTTGGGTGCTATTAAATTGGCATTAGACAAGCTTCAAAATTGGGCTAACCTAAAACGAACAAAACAAAAGTCCAACTATTTAGCCATGAGATAGCAAGAAACTCAACAACAAGGTACAAATACAATTTCATCGACTGGAAGAAAAATAACAAAACTGCCAAGAGATTGATAGAAATCTTTAGTACTAAATGAGATTCGGTTGTCGCAATTTGCAGTCGGATTTTTGGCAAACTATTTTCGCACTCTACCTGGAACTTCGATCCTAAGTCGATTTCAAAGTCAATATTTACTTTTGGTCTGCACAAATATTGTAGGAAAAACTAGATTAAAATAATAACACAGAGATACAAACAGAAAACTGAGAGGATCAAGGACTAAGGACCAAGGGATTGTCTGGGGATGAGCGATGTCTGTTGAAGTATGACTTCATTAATTGCCACTTGTTGCACACGTAGAAAAGATTTAGATTTTGGGTTCAGAGCAGAACAGAGCGGAGAGCAGAGCAGAGCGGAGAGAGAGAGGTGTGAATTTGAGGTAAATGCTTAGGGGCAATTACTCAATTCGATAGAATTGATGGGCAATTAACACCTTGGTTGGAGTTTGAGCCACTTTTAATGATGACGACTGCAACTAGAGTTCTCATTTAGAGCCAAATGTATTGCCAACTTCCGCAATGGAATTTCTCTGTTTTAGTTTTGTGTTTTTAGTTTTTGGAGTTTTGCTTAATCACAGCATGGCGTCCTCGAGTCCTTATGTCCCGTTGAGTTTGTTGAAATCTTGTGCCAAAACTCGGAACACGAAATGAGGAATGCGGGATGCGTTCGCTACTTAAGGTCTCTAATGGCTCGCAACGAGATTTTCCGGAATCCTGCTGGCAACAGAAGCGTGTCAAGGTCCTGCAAGGCTACTGAATGAGCACAGCATGTCCTGGCAGTTCCAGGAGCTGGATAGAAGCGTCTGCTCTTCCAGTATAAATTAGCATATATTTAGTTGTAACTTTTAAGAAACTAAATAGAGTTTTATACGAATTGTAGTTAAGTTAAATCAATGCGTCTTCTTTTGCTAAAAATTGGGATATATACTTATAGTTGATGTCCTGGCAAGTTCAGAAATCTATCTTCTTATAGACTTTTATTTATATAAATTATCATTGTATTTATTTGCAACTTAAAGATACATTCTTCAAGGTAGAAAGATCAATTCACATTTTCTTTCTTCATAAATTAACATTTCTACAGATGTATATATAAATTATCATACATTTATTTGCAACTTATAGACACTATATACAGATGTACTCTTCAAAGTAGTACTCAGGAATAGGCTAAATGCTCTTACAACTAAGGATATAACTACATATAGCTTGTAGAACCACTCGAGACTTGGTGCTAGCATAGTGTAACATGATTCTTTGGCGAGATTAGAGAGGTGATATTCCGGCGCTGTCTGGCGCTGTCTAGTACCAGGAGTGATAGAACGGCTGTGGTGGCATCGCTGTGTAATTCATCTTCGAGGGCGAGGAGAAAGCGGCGGCTGCGGCGGCGGCTGCATTGAAGTTCTGCGGCATGAAGTGCGACGAGCTGGTGGCAGGATAATGCGGTGTGGCATACTGTGCATGCGCATGCGGATGCGGTGCATGTGGATGATGGGGATGCGGGGCATGGGGATGCGTTGACGATGGTGCATATGGGGCATATTGACCCGCTGGATGCTGATAGGCATGATGGAACATCTGATGAGCAGCAGTTGCTGCCGAGCTGGGAACTGTCACCTCCAGGGCATTGCTCGTCGAGCTGGTCGAGTTGAGGGAATCCTCGGGCGATAGTGGGGCATTGGGACGCAGACTGGCGCTCCAGTTGGTGTAGAGCTGCGACTGCGATTGGGCCACCAGATCAGCTGTCTCCACTTTGAGAGCAGCCGAGAGATCATCGCTGTCATTGACCAGCGATGAGGAGGAAGTGGCTGCTTCGTTGCCACTTGAGGTACCCCCGACGACTGCGGACAAGCTGTTGGGGGTGGGCGGCAGCTGGCCGAAGCCGGTAGAGCAGATGGACTCGTTGGGACTCTCGTTACGTGGCATTGTCTGATGCGGTTCAGATGCAGTGCTGTAGACGGCGCCCAATTGCGAGGCATCGTAGTGCTCCGGAGCAACGGCGGAATTGCTCGCCGAGCTGGGCATGATGTAGCTGGCGGTGGTGCTGGCAGCGGGATTGTAGAACTGATGATGGTGATGCGACGGCGGCGGAGAGAGATTGCTGCTGCTGCTGCCTGCAACGGGAGCTGGATTGCTGTAGAAGTCGTACTGATGATGCTGGTACACTGCATCGATGCTGGGCATCATGGCCAGTGGGGTCAACTGATGTGAGCTGGTCACACTGCTGTGATTGAGGCTATGACTGCTCTGGCTGCCTGCCCACAGTTGGTGCCGCAGCTGCCACGACGCTGCTGCCCGCCACCGAGGTGTGTTGCTTGCGGAGACGAGCGCGACGATTGCTGAACCACACCTGGATGCGTGCCTCGGTGAGATTGGTGCGCTGAGCCAGCTCCTCGCGCGTAAAGATGTCCGGGTATTGGGTGCGCTCAAAGGCGCGTTCCAGCTCCTCCAGTTGTGCGGCGGAGAATGTGGTGCGGCAGCGACGTTGCTTGCGCTTGAGAGCGATGCCCGGCTCGGATTCGCAATCGGAAATATCCTCATCGGAGGGTTTGTGTTGGTTGTGTGCGGAATTGGAGCTACACGAGCTGGATGACAGTTTGCCGCCGGTATTATCGTGATCATTGTCATTGCTATCACTGCTGCCGTTCGCATCGCGGCCACGCACCAGGCGCGAGATGGCGGACACCGAAGGCACCATGCTGCGATCGCAGATGCCCTCCCTAATCAGCTTGTCGCGTATCTCCCAGGAGAACATGCCCGGATTGCTGCGCTTGTACTCCTCAATGCGACTCTCGATCTCGGGCGTGGCAATGCGTGGCTTGGAGCCACCAATCACTCCGGGACGTATGGAGCCCGTCTCCTGATAGCGATTGAGGATCTTGGAGACACAGCCATGGGAGACGCGCAACTGACGCGAGATGACGCAAGGACGAATGCCATCGGCAGCCATTTCGACGATCTTCAGACGAATGTTGTTGGCAGAGGACGACCGTTGATGAAGACGCCGCCCAGCTGATTTACGCGTCCTTGGCCGCTGTTCATATCTAGCAAAGAGAGAGAGAATAGGAAAAAGAAAGTTAGCGAGGAATGAGAAGCGAAGCGTGTGCCACTTGATTTACGACACCTCGCACAATTGACTTCCCGGGAAGAGGAAACGTCGATCGTCGTGTCGAAGGTCGCACACTAATTGCTCAGGTTGTTGTTGTTGTTGTTAACCTTGTCGAATTGTCGACACTTACCTTGCATTGCTGTGTATCCATTGAAGAAGGGTCTGTGCATGGCGGCGGCAAAGGCGGTTACAGTCATAGTTCACACGGCCTTCCCCAAATCCAAATTAAATGTGGCGACAACTCACTTCACTCGCTATCGGTATCGTTATCGATAGCCAAATCGAATTGCGAAATGTATTTTGTTACAGTTTCATAAGCCAACGAAGCAACGGTTATTTTATTTGTTTTTCTTCTTATTTTTCGCAATCAATTCGTTGTAGTTGCAGAGCGCGACGAAAACGTAGGCGACGTAAAAATGTGAACAAAGTTGTAGACGAGACGTTAACGGAGGCCACGAAGTTGTATGTCTGACTCGTTGCGCAGTCTGTGTCTAACTAACTTCATCAGTGCAGCAGCGTCCAAGATCGTTGCCTTTCTGTGAAGCAGCGACGTCGACAGCGAGAGCAGCGACGACAGCAAGTCAAGATGTCAGCCATTGCGGCAGGTAAACAACCACGCGGACCAATCGCAGCACTTGCCATAGTTGCCTCTCGTTCACGCTTGTGCGCGATCATAGCGCTTGGCAGTCGCTTGGGCAGTGCCGACTTCTCTCACTAGGGGGCGGCATTTTGACGAGCGCCATCAGTGGGCCAATGGCAGCAGCGTAGGGCTCCGAATAACCTTGACTGTGGAGTTTGGAGTTTGCAGCCAGAGTCCTTGTCCTTTTGACCCAATTCTGCAGCTGGTTAATCGAATTGGACATTGAATGCAAGTCATAATGCAATCGAGTACGCATTAATTTGTTTACAAGCGTATTAGATCCTTTATTGATACCTCATTAGTACTAAATTATCAATCAATGGGAGAGTCAAATAATAAGTCGTTTTGCCTTGCCGCGGAGCAGTTGTCCCGTTATCGTCGGCCCAGGCGTAGATCGAGTATTGTAAACAATTTGGTAAACTTTACGAATTGAAAAAATCCATTATTATACTTTATCACAAGTGTAGAAATTGTCGTGTAACTATCGTTTCATAGTGCTTGAGTATTAGTGTACTACTTGTGTTCAAACATTAACATTAAAGTATTAATTGTATTTATCTTTATATTTACTTTATTAGAAGTTATTTCGTTATTCATGTGATGTATTAGCCAGCTTTTTACTTATCTTTTATTACTTTTTATTTTACTTTGCGTTTTCACAAATATTTATTTTGTTTTTTTGTTACTAATACAAATAATAATTCCTTATAGATTTATTCTAGTAATGTATCGTTTGAAACTAGCAGAAAGCTTTTCAATTTAATATTTTAACAAGATCATCGCTCTTAACCCTTTGGTATTCATAAATATTTACATTAAATAAATTATATGTATCTATCATTACTTTAGTTTCATAAATATCTATTGTAATTAAACCAACAAAATTTCTTTTCTTTAACCTAAAAATTGTATAAATTTGAATTCTAAACTAGTTAATTAGTTCAAATTTTTTTCGAATTAAATGTTATATTAATATTTTTTAATATTAATTCAACAATAAAGATATGTGAATATGAACTTTCTGCCTTCTAAGAAATTTGACTTTTATTTATTTATTTCTCAAATGCCTTCTGTTTTTTTCAAACGCTCTACTTGCATTATCCCCTTTTCTTGTGGGCATATCATATCCTTGTCACGCTTAAGCATTTAATGTGACGCTGCTGTCGCGGTCATCTCATGGTGGTAGAGTTGGAATTGAAGTGGAAGGTGGAGTCGGAGACGGAGTCGGAGTCGGAGTTGTGTGTCGGGTCAGCGAGCGTGTGAGTTTGATTAATTGCCGAATTTCACGCAACGAAAACAAAGAGCCGCCAAGAGGCAAGAAGGGAAATACATATGTATGTATGGAAAAGAAAGCCAATCTATATGAGTAGAAAGCACCCACTGTGAGCGCCAAGAGGTTGGAATTAATGATGCCGCTGCAAACATTAAACGCCAGCGAGGAAATTGCTATCGAAGATCAGGAGTTCGTGACGAAATGCTGCATCCTGACTAAGCAAGGACAACGGAGGCCGCAGGCCAACAAAGGACTTGGGTTTCTACTGCTCGGTCCGGCTGCCCGTTGGCATTTTGGTAAAGCAAACCCAACGGGAGTTGGGAGTACCAAAGAACGAAAACAGCAATATTTGCGCCTAGCGGGACAACAGCGTTGACCTTGAGATCAGAGCTGACCTTGGCAGCAGATTGAGAAGAATCGATATCGAAATCAATCGAAATCGCGATGTCTTTGATCTCGCCTTAAAACCAATAAGGCAACAAATGAAGTGCAACTTCAATCGCGTTGATTTCTCGATTTGCGCGAACAATGCGGAGTGAAAAGGCAATGTCATATAACGCTAATTTCGCGCTATCAATGCGCTTGCAACGATGGCAGGCATCAAAGTCCGGCAAACAGTGCAATTGAAATCTCTGTAGACTGAACACAGTAGGAGACAGCGAAGCCATAAACGGTGACGATGACGGTGACGCTGACGGTGCAACAACGTCGTCACAATTTCCACGAAAAGCCAAGCCCCGGATGAATAAAGAGTGCTAAAAGACTTTTTATGATGCCACCTACGGCGCTATGAATGAATATCAACTCTCTTGCAAGTTTCTGCTGCTTCCTACCTGCCACAGAATGTTGCATGCCACCTCGCTGTCTTAGTCGAGGCGTGCGTCTTCATTCTGCGCAAACAAATAGTCCTTTAATCGATTGCATTGGAGTCTTTACTCACTCCCTCTCTCACTCTCTACCTCCCTCTCTCTCTTTTCCTCTAGCCTCCCAGCTTTACCTTCTCCACCTGACACCTGTTTATGTTGCATCCTTAATCAAGTTAGTCGTGGTTACATCACGCTTTGCTTTCCACAAATTCACAATCACAACCGTCTCTCTCTCTCCATCTACCGTTCTCTTTCACTCCCGTGCAATCGATTCGCTTTGGGCCAACGTAATGTCGTCGTCTCTATGGAATGGCCTTGATTGCATCGCTACCCAACCTTACCCCTGCTCCTTTTCTTGACCTCTCCTAATGTCTTTATCAGTCGCTCTGTATATTAACTATTATTTTCGTTCACGCTGATCTTGGCTGCCGTGTAACAAATTTCCATATAATCCACACAACAAGCTGAGTCTCCAGTGATTGCACCACATGTGGAGCAGACACTGATCATACATTGCGAATTCATATGAAGAAACAGAAACAAGGCAATTCAAATTAAATAATGATATACTGAAATCTTCACATTTGAATGCAATAAAATTAAGTTAAAAATAAATAAAATAATATAGAACAACATTAGACATTAGACAATTTGGTTGGTTACCAAAAAATGAATTTATTTAAAAATTTAGTTTATTTAAATAGTTTACTGAAATAATAAATTGAATGAAATAAATAAAATAAAATAACAACTGTTAAAATATGTTTTAATATAATTTATTTAACAATTTATTTCAAAGTTTAGTTGTAGCACAAAAAAAGTAAGAAATATGTTTGAAATTAATTTCAAATAATATAAAAATAAGTTTCATTACAATAAATAAGAAAAAATGCTTCAAATTTTGCGGGCTCAGCTAAAATGACTAAAATTACCAATACTCGATCGAGTATTTATATTTTGAAACATTCGTAACGCTGTTTTAGATTGTGAAATAAAATGGAGATTACAGAACAGTAACAGTTTTAAATGAAATTGTACAATAATATAAATAAATTTGATTAAGATTAGTTAAACTCTAGTAGATATATATTGTTCTTGAAAATATGAACGTATATTTCATCAAAATATATACCAAAATTAAATGCCTAAAAAGTCGAATAAACATTAAAAGTATTAATTCAAGATAAATGTATTGATCCGAAAAAAATCTTGTTTAAATTCCGAACAGCAATAAATAAAGTAGTTTTAAAAAGATCACTGTACCTCTGCTCTGTTAGCGGGCGTAGATTGACTTCTGGTCTAATCCGCAGTTAGTTTTGGTAAATACGAGAGGCAGTATGCAAAATCAGTTGCTGCCCCCGGGCAGCGGACAGTTGGCAACTTAAAAGCAGCAACAGTTGCAGTTGCAGTTGCAGGCGAGTCTGTCCTTTTTCCCAGCAATGCTGACAAGGAGCAAAGCAGGAGACTTAAGGGGCGATCGTAAAACGAAATCCCTGCTAAAGCATGCAAACAAATAGAAACAAACGACGAGATTAGAGGGAAAAGTCGAACAGCTTAGCATGTGATCCTCGCGAAGATCGCCAGTTGACTTTTTCAAATATTTTGGGCAAAACTTTGAGCAGAAGTTGATCTGAGCTGAGCTGCAATAACGTCGTGGGCACGATTATAGCGGCTAATCGCATTACAGTCCAACGTTTTATTGATCAACATTTGTAAACGATTTTGCATGGCCGCCGAGCTGAACGAGTTAAACCTGGCTGGCGTCTCAGGTAGCCAAGTCGTCGACTTCTAGATGCTCAGATGCGGCTTAACGCAGCTAACGCCCCTCGAGATCCGCGAGGGCTTTCCCGATCCCTGGCGAAGTGGCAGCCTCCTGTAAACACCCCCTCTTCTTCGTCGTGCTGCGATCAGCAGCAAGACGAATCACGATTAACCCTTGCCTTTGCCTTTTGGCATGTGTTTAGTTCGGCTAATTGAAGGCATTAGTTGTTTGTGGGTCACGAGCTGGCTTCCTCGGAACTCCATTGTCTGCAAATTAGCATATTTTATATTTCGATTGAAAGGCCAGATCTCTACCCACACAATGCCAAATGCATAATCCAACGGTTTGCCGCAAAAACTCCGAGTGTCGGTTAGTGGAACTATGGCCACGTTTCGACACGCCCAGTCAACCAGACCAGACCAGACCCGATGACTACCAAGTCAAAGTCGACGCTTTGTCTGGCGAAATTGCTGTTCATTTGCACATTTTTCATTTGCACAAAAAACAAGTAAGCTACAGTCGAGTATGCACGACTTTGAGTAACACACTACCAAAATATTAGTTTAACCAAAGTAACTGCAACATTAAAGGAGAACCTCTTCAAAAAGTTTTTTTTTCAATAAATTTTACTAGCTAAAGAAAAAAACTCTAAGATCTTGTTAGCTCCACCCACAATTCTTCTTTTTTCCTTTTAAGAAACGATTCTTGCTTAAGACTATTAAGTAATCGTAAAGAAGGTCTTTTCTTAAATATTCATTTCTATAATAATTTGAAACTAAACTTCAAATGTTTTTTTTAAATAACTCACAAACTTTTCTTTTATATACCCTTTATTTTCATTTTAAAATATTGCATGATTGAGATTAGTCAGCGATCGTTATGAAACTATCAGATTGCTTTTATAATATGCTTATTTTATCGCTTTAAAATTTTACTCAAAGAAACGGAAACAAAATTATAAAATACAATTTATATGCGCAGTAAAATGTTCAGCAGTTTATAGTCGAAGTTCCCATACTTACTAAAATTTAATTATTTATGTACAAGGTCAATAAAAATGTTATACATATATTGTCCTACAAAATTGATGCTTAGAGTTCTTCTAATCCTTTATATATAAAGTCAACTTAGCACAAAATTATAATACTCTTACAGATAGCGAGTATGAAATGTATTGAGGAGCAAAAGAGAGAGTTAAGGCGGCAGGAGACAGGCAGCAGGAGGCAGAAGGAGCTGCTGCCACATACACCCACTTTTACAAAAGTCATTAGCTGAACATGGCAATCGAGTGAAGTGGTGACTGCTAAGCGTAAGCGCTGTCGGTACGATCAGAGGCCAACAAATTGATCATTAAACAGAAGGCGCAAGGTAGGCGCAAACGGGTCCATAATGCAACAACAGCCACAGTCACAGCAACAGCAACAGCGACAGCCAAAGCGGCAGCAACAAGAGCAACAACATCAGGGCGAAATCAAACATCTGGAGAGGGAACGTCACAGGTCGTTCACGCTTCACCCCGCAGGGCAGGGAGCATCATCAAACATGCTGCAAGCCAAATGGAAAAGTGCCAGTGGAAAGGGGCTGCTGCCAAGTGAGCAAGTGAGGCAAGTAAGGCAAGCGAGCGACCAACGATCTTTTCTGTCAGTGGCAACAAGATTAATTTGTTTTCCTGAGACTGCCAAACAACAAACAAGCAGCACAACCTGTTGCCCCTTCGCTTGTATATTGCTGTAGTATGATTTGTAATTGCTATTGCTCTGATCGACCGATCAACAGCTATTCATCATCAACAACAGGCACACAACAGGCCACAACCACAGCCTCACCATCAACTTGACTCTATTGATGTACTGGACAACGACTTTGTCCAAGAGCAGCTCAGATCAAAAAGTAGGTGGCGTTTTTCTCACATTCACGGGAAAGAGAAAGAGAGGAGAGGGGGCGCTTGGGTCAATCTTTGCCGGCGTTTTAACATTAGCAACGCTTCGTATCGGATGTATGCGAATTTAAATAATATTATTCAATCACCTTCATTAATCAAAGCCGTGTGGCTGCGTTTTGAAGATGCATTACGAATGCTCAAATGATATCGATACTCAATTAACGTCAAGCGTAGTGAAGCTTACGTTATGCGTTACGTGATGGCGTCTGTGTTATCGATAGTGCAAGTGTAATCGCAGCTTGCATTCATTATCGATTTGTACTTAGCCCGTTGCACTACGTAAATGACCCAGAATAAATAGCTGCCGCAATTGAAAGTACAACATTGACAATTCAAATTGATAGCCTGACAAAAAGCCCAACCCACAAGCATTAAAAAGAAGTTACCGTAACCAATTGGACGGCTGCAAATAATGCAAACACACACATACACTTAATTTCCGCTTAATCATTCAGAACATTGCGACGTCGGCGACCCACATTATGAGAGGGGGGAATGGAGGATGCTACAGCAGCATGCTGTCTGGAATTGGGAACTTAGAACTGGGAACCCTCTCAACTCTGAGACAGACGCAAGGCCTCATTTGCATGCGTTGACGTTGCGTTGAGCGTTAAGCGCAAAACGCTTTGATGGCGTGAAAAACTCACAAGGCGTTGCTTCATCGCCATCAGGGAGTTGGAGATGGGGATGGGGATGGTGATTGGGGAGGGGCAACAGTTGGTTGATTTCAAAAGAAAACTACTGTCGCTGTTTTCCAGGAAATGCTGCAATCGCAAGTGTTTTAATCGCAATTGACACGGCCGCCTATCAAAGGAGATTACAAACACGATCCTTACCAGGCACAAATTTTAAATAATATTTAAAAAAAATAAAATTAAAAAATATGTAAATAAACAACATAAGAGATAAAAAAAATAAACTAAGCTGCAGCCACCAAAACAATAGTATTAGATTATAAATCTGAATTTATGACAATTTCTCAAAACCCAATTTAGAATTTTTAATACATAACATATTTGGTTTTTTAATTTTTAGCTATAAAAAATAAGGATATCAATTACTACTTTTTGTATGCTATAATATTTAATTAAAAATATGAGCAAGGAAGTTATTTTTTCTGAAAGCTGGACTTTATTTTACGGTTCCGATTCAGAATTAAAAAATAATAAGATACAAAAAAAAATCTGGCTTCAGTTTTGGATTTGGAAAATCTAATACTTACTTTTACACGTGAAAGAAAGTAAATAATGATGATAATTTTATAAAAAAGGAATTTATGGATGTTACCAATATTTTACATGAATTCATAGGACTACTGAAACAATAAAGCAATTGAATCACTTAAGTCTTCTGTGAAAGATATTAATATGATTAAATTCAGATGTTTTAATAAATATTTAGTTTATGTTTATATAATTTCTTTAGGAAAGTGAATGCTTTATCAATTTCAGATTTTGATTTACAAAATTAACTCGAAAATAAGTAATTTATTTAATTTGAAGAGTAATTTCTGAATTTTTAAAACATATTTACATATTTAAAGAAAGCAAAGTGAATAGTTTACCAATTTCAGTATTTGATTAAAAAAATTAACACGAAAGTAAGAATTTTATGAATTTATTTAATTTGAAGAATAATTTCCGAATTTGTTAAACACATTTATTTAAAAGAAAGCAATCCCTACACTTGGCACACGCAGTAATTTGGACTTGTATGGCTTGAATGGTGGGCCTATAAAACCACAATCATTGCACATTCGCGGGGAACAATCGCTAGTCCATTATGGAACTGATCGATAGCGCGAAGGCTGTAAAAATGAGCTGTCCTCTTCCGCTTCGCTGGAAGGATGTATACATAACGTGGTTGATCATCTCTGAAAAGGGCCTTTCGAAAAAGTTGTTCGGGACGATCAGTGACCGTGAAATCGCAGCATTCTCATCCCAATGATATATGGATGGATGGCAATGTTCCACAACAAAGTTTCCCAAAAACACACAACACACACAGTACAGCACAGCGCAGCGAAGAGAAGAGAAGAGAGAAACGCCAGTGAGGATGAGCTAGAATTTTATGACGTCCTGGCAGAGAGACTCTGTGGGTTCTCTTGCCTGCACATGGTTCTGTTCCGTTCTGTTTTATGCTTCTCAAGAAAATTTGCGTGCGCTATGCTGGTCCAGGTATGTTTTGCTTTTCTACAGCAAATTTCACTTCTCGCAGCCGATTATATCAAAATAAACTGTTTATGACAAGGACTCGAGTTCATTTAAAAATTGTGTCAAAAAAGAGCGAGTTCTATTTATGCGAACAAACATTGTTTAGCAAAAGGGTTTTTACGTTTTCGACTTTTTGTTTTGACTTCTTGACTTGGCCCGTTTAAGTTCCATGAAAAACGAACACTTTGATTTTTGACTTGGTCAAAGAAAATATTTTTATTGGTTGACAGAAAATCAAGCAAGAAAAACTGTAACACATTGACAAATTTTCTGTGTTTTTCTTAGGAAGTATTTTTCATATTAAATGAGCACTTTGGATATTTACTACTACTTACAATATGATCATAGCATTTTTAACCAAAAATTATTAAGGAAAGTTAAATAGTGAGTTCATAAATTATTATTATTAAAGGTACCTCCCAGACTTTCATTTAAAATTTAAGGGGATCAAAAACTTAAAAAAAAACAAGTAAGAAAGTTACAGTCGAGTGTGCTCGACTGTGAGATACCCGCTACCCATTTTTAATAAAGGCAAAATATTGCGGTATCATTTTCAAAATATACCGAAAATACTAAAAAAAATACTAAAAATATACCAAATGGTATATGTGGTATATCGATATAGTACCGCATTCAAAATAAACCATAGGCGGCTCAATATACCAGATTATCAGCCAAAGCAACTAAGACCCCTAGTAAGTAGGCGTTTTTGCCCATACAAAAGTATTTCTTCAATAACTTCCACACTTTTTATCTGATCGCAATCAAATTTTCAGGAATCATAACTATTACAGTAATTATTGCATATACCAAAACTCTAGCTTTAAAATTACGCTTGTTATTCGATTTTTGATTTACGGGGGCGGAAGTGGGCGTGGCAAAAATTTGAAACAAACTTGATCTGCGTGCAAATATAACAAATGCTGTCGGAAAAAAATTATAGCTCTATCTCTTATAGTCTCTGAGATCCAGTGTTTCATTCGGACAGACGGACAGACACACAGACGGACAGACGGACATGGCTATATCGTCTCGGCTGTTGACGCTGATCAAGAATATATATACTTTATAGCAGGGATGCTCAACGCCTATACACTGAGTGCACTTTTGTTTTTGTAGATGCTCTGTGCTTATGGCTAGTGTGCCCATACGCACCGTGCATATGGGCTTCGATTTGCATGCGAAACAAAAACAATTTTGCTTGTTTCTCCATTCCATCTTTTTCCGTCGTCACGCTTCGCTGACCGCAATGTATTTTGTTTTTGTTTTTTTCTCGAACACATGCACTGGAACTTATTCTTCTGTCTGGGTTGGGTTTTGATTTATTTCGTGGTCGACCATCGTAAGCGTTATGTTAAATTTTTTGGTGGGTTAGAAAAATGAGTGATGAATTGGAGAGCACTTTTTTTTTACCAAAAACTTTAAATGTGAATATAATGCGAAATATGCTTCGTAGTTCTGGAGGTAACACAAAACTAGAATCGTAATTTCTCTCAGTGCACAGCAGCGCCCCAACACAAAAGCGCCGCTACATATGTACACGTTTTCTTGTGTCTGTGTTAGTAAACGCACTGCCATAAGACGAATTTGAGCACCCCTGCTTTATAGGGTCGGAGATGCCTCCTTCTACCTGTTACATACATTTCCTGCCGGCACAAAGTTATAATACCCTTCTACCCTATGGGTAGCGGGTATAAAAACCTAACAAAGCAAAAAACCAAAAATACAAATAATAAATAATAAATGTAGATAATCCTTGCATAGAATGTGGGAACAAATATGTTAAATAATGCAAATGGCTAATAATCACAACTTGTATGTCTATTTACATGATTTTAATCTAAGTTGTATTATTTTATTTTTTTATTTGCTCTGTCCTAAATTCTGTTTTCTGACAATATGCACATGTGTATGCGAACCACATTTACAGTTGAAGTCACATTAACATATAAAGGAGAACAGCTAATACTGTAAATTACGCATTATTTCCAGCAAGACTCCGCCCACGCAGCAGTATATTCATAGAATATAGCACTATACATCCACCCTGAAAGAGAACGCCCCCAAAAACTTACCACAAACACGGCGTGCCGAATGAGAAGTCGAGAATTTGAATTCGTCTTGCTCTCTGGTAAATGGTAAACGGTGCGGTTAAAGCAGAAAACGTCCAAATAACCAAAAACCAACCATATGAGATTGCGTTAAGGACTTGAAAAACATCGCAGGGTTCCTCTTCTCTATATCAATGTTGACCTTGAGAGGCGGCAATCTTAGTTGCAGTTGCAGTTGCAAAAGACTCCCTACCGAAATCCATGTGTAGAGTACTTGGGTGTATCGTTCTGGTTTCGGAATTTGTCTCGCATCAATCGACAGCCCCTCACAGTTAACAGCTATATCTTCGCCGTAGTATGTGCGGTTTAAGTTTTGGTCGCAGTTTTGGTCGCCGATCTTCATGTCGGCACAGCAAGGTGCATGACCTTAGCGCGATTTGGTGTGGTGTGGTGTTTGTGTTTCGCAGAAGAACCATAAATATTTTGGGTGATTATTTTAGATAATCTTCGCCTAATGTCCTTGGATTGTTTCAATTTTCATCACCTCTGATTTTCTACAATTGACTGCATAGTTTTCTGAAAGGCAAATAAACAAAATAAATACATTTCCTTTAATTTACTATTAAGGGATGTATAATTTTATTATACTTATTTAATATTAAGAATTATTTAATAATAATTTATTCATATAACTTCTATACTAAATATTTATTTTTTCTCTCCCTTAACATTAACCATTCTACAATTGCAAAACTTTCAATGGACGTGAAAATTATTAATTTGGTTTTTATATTTGAAAATTTTTACTTATCTTTTTAAGACTAACATTAGATTATTTTTTACATGCATTTTTAAGGCAAAAATCAAGAGAAGAGTGGAGCATCAAAAACTAAATATTTTAAATGAATTCCAAAAAGCTTATATTTACGTATAACAAAAAAATAACAAAATTTGAACTACAAGTCAAGCTATTGAAGATTTTTAAGATTTTAAGTATTCTGATTCATGAAGTAGCTATTTTTAATATAAATAAGCAACATTTAGAATTAAAAAGCTCTTCAACAATAGATTTGTTTAATTCGCTTAACATATTTTAAAAACACATTCAAACTAACTAAAAATTCATATTGGTCCAATGGTCCAAATTGGTCCATTGGAACACTCGAACAAATATATGGACAAAAGTACGGAGCATCAATGAACCTGCTACCCTATTACGTATTAATCTTAGTATATTTCCAAAATGCATTAAAAAATACGAGTAATTATATAAACATTTTCTATTCTGATCAGACTACTGTTATAATAAAGACACGACAAATTGTATATTCATATTTTCTTTTGGCAGTATTTTAATACCAAAAACATATATGCCCCTGCAGTTTACGGTCTCACTGCTGCGATGTACTAAAACTAGTATATCCACTCGGCACGCACATACACAGCCCCACTCATTCAGTTTCAATAAAGAGTAGGAGGTGTTACATAGTTTTTGCTGTAATTAAATCATTTCATTTATAAATTTTAAACAAAATGTCTGAGAAAAAGCCGAACGGAGACGCCGATGATCTCAACGATTTGCTAGACAGTGAGTAACAGCTAATTAGCATAACGTTGCGCCACCGAAACTTATATAATAAACGAAATACACTCGTGCTGTGTGTTGCAGGTGCTCTGCAGGATTTCGACAAAACAAAGAGTGGGGACAAGGGACCTTCCTCGACGACAGATGCCGCCAGTGCAGGTGAAGTGACCGATGGCGCCCCAGATCCAGATGCATTTTTCGTGTAAGCAATCATTGTTACATTACTTCGATTTTTGCTTGCACTATTTTATCGCTTTGAACTTTGGAACTTTTGTTAAACAGTGAACAAGCGAAAATCTTGGCGGAGCGTATGAACACATTGTTCGGTGGCCCAGACACGCCCAGCGGTGATATACCACCACTGCCACAGGATCCCGATCAATTCATGGCCGGATTCAAGAAAATGGCCGAAGCTGCTGCGATGACATTGAGCGGCGAGAACTCGGCGAATGATGAAGAGGTGTCTAAGTATTCAGACAGCATTTCGCAGGCGTTGAAGGGTCTGCAAGAGGGCACTGAGAATCTGGAGGCGCCAGCTGGTGAGAACGACATTGCGAGCATGTTCAGTTCCTTGAATTTGGATGGCGTGAGTAGC
Source organism: Drosophila kohkoa (assembly GCA_019972355.1). NCBI lineage: Eukaryota > Metazoa > Arthropoda > Insecta > Diptera > Drosophilidae > Drosophila > Drosophila kohkoa. The sequence continues at coordinate 406,097 of BJEL01000033.1, read as the reverse complement.
TTAGCAAAGTTTAACTATGTTATTTGAAATGAAATAACGTTCAATATTTGGTTGTAGGCTGCTGATGCGGATGGCAATTCATTCTTGCCATTCATGGAGGGCATGATGCAGAGTCTGCTTTCGGCGGAAATCCTGCTGCCCAGCATTAAGGAGTTACTGGAGAAGTATCCCAAGTATTTGGAGGAGAACGACGCCACACTCTCAGCAGAGGACAAAGAAAGGTGTGTAAAATATGCAGAAAGACCTCGCCCCATTTGTCGCGTCTCACCTTACAACACATTTGTTTACATTCAATTTTTCATTCAAACTGCAGATACCAGAAACAACTGGAACTTTACAAGGTGATTGAGGAACACTTGCAGAGCGAAAAACCCGACGATTCGCCCACAGTGAAGCGCGAGAAATTCCGTGTAGTGCTCGATGACATGCGCAAACTGCAAGACTATGGCCAGCCACCAGCTGAGATTCTGGCTGAAACTGGAGGCGATTTGCCCTTTGGAGATCCAGCAGCAGCTGCTGGTCTGCCGGCAAGTCCTCAGTGTCCCACTATGTAAATTGGACAAACGTCGTTCCTAGTTGGAGTGCCAAAATGTCCCGTCGTGTCCCTCGTTGTATGTTGCACATTTAGCATAAGTCAATTTGAATAATTTACTACGTAAACATTTATGATTTCGACATCAAGTGGTGGATATGCTACAAGTGAAAGGTTCTAAACAAACGAGTTGTTTTTATTATACTTATTATTTCTTTTTATTTATATGATCTACGCAATAAAAATATATTGAAACACATTTCAACAGAGAAAGTCGTTCGTTTGTAGAATGGACAAAGAATTTTTGGATACCAATTCAATTATATGTGACAACCACATGAAATGTTGCTATTTTATTACTTTTTTTAATTTACGAATTAAAATGTATTCAATAACGAAAGACATTCGTTTCTGAAATTGGAAACTAAATAATGAAGTGAAGACACAAACTTGTGGATGCCACCAATTCAATTATGCGTAGCAAGCGAAGGTTGTAAGCAACAAGAGTTGTTTCTATTACCCTTTTTTTATTTACATGTTATGAAATAAAATATATGAAACACATTTCAACAATGAAAGGCATTCGTTCCTTAAGCTTTAAACTAGAAGAAGGAGCGACGATTCTATTGATGGCGTGAAATTAGCTTTCATACTGAAGGAAAAAACAATCTGGTTACACCAAGTTGTGTGCTAAATACTTGACAAAAAAAATTTTGTTTTACTCTTATTACTTTATTTTATTTATATGCTCTAGGAAATAAAATATATTAAACACATTTCAATAATGAAAGGCATTCGTTTCTTAATTTTTTAAACTAGAGGAAGAAGCGACGTCTCGACTCCATGGCATGTCGCTTGTTGCTAATGATCCAAGTGTAGTCGCCAGTCTTGCTATCGAATGTACCCTCCTGCAGCGAGCGCAACTTAAGCGTGAATCGCGGTCCCAGTTCGCGGAGCTTCACTCGTTTACCCTCCTTGTTAAACTCATAGCGATGATGGCGAAAGAAGATGTAATCTCTCTGATTGTGAAAGGTGACCGCACGACGCCCACGAAACTCTGGATCGTGATGGAACAACGCGCCCATCATGCGTCCCACAGTGAGACCCAAGCGTGTCGTAAAGTTCGTGAGTATCACCTCGGGGCGATGCTTAGTTATCTCCTTGTGATCACGCTTAATGTCCGTTGTCAACTTGACGTTGGATAGTTTGAAATGCGCCGTGGGTCCATTGGGCAAATGTATGACCAACAATCCGTTGGGTTTTCGTCGATCCTCATTGATAATGACCACATCTGTGAACTTTTCTCGCTCAGCACTCTTGCAAATACGTTTCACCGACGCCTTGTTGCGAATCTTCACTAGCGCATTGGGAAAAATACGTGACAATTCTAAGCCAAACTTACGCGTCTTAGTCACAGGATTGTCGGCGAATGTGATGAGCACCTTTGGCTCATAGACGCGTTCAAAATATGTGCTGAAATCGTCGATTTCCAACTCCTTTTGCAGCTCCTCATTATCCGAATCGTTCAGATTGTTGACGTCTGTTTGATCCTTTTCACGTAAGCTTTCAATGGTGTGACCTGGATTAGCAGGCAAACCAGCCTTGCGGCGAGCCCGGCGTTCCTGCATCTTCTTCTTGTGCTTCTCCTTTTTCATTTTGCGGAAAAGCGCCATGCGCTGCTCTTTATTCTTCATCAGACTTAAAGGATTCAGCACAGGTAAGCGGGCTTTCTTCTTGTCATCTTCTCCATCACCATCCTCGTCATCATCGTCATCATCATCGTCTTCCTCGTCGTCATTAACATCTTCATCATCTTCGTCAGCATCATCATCATCGCCTGAAGCATCATCATCTGCAGTCGTCTCGCTTGATTTTTTCTTAGGCTCCATTTCCAAGTCACTGTCATCGCTGCTATCTGTGACAGGTCCCACCTCCTTTTCGCTCAGCTCTTCCTCTGCAAAGCTGGAGTCGCTGTCTGAATCCACAGGTACCGGTTGCGCTTTTCGCTTAATTTTTCCCATTTTTTACAAATATGAAGTAAAAACTGTGTAACACAACTCAAAGAAAGCGGCACGTGTTGACGTGCTTCTTCTTGCCTAAAAGTTGACAATCACAACGACCATTCTTTGAGAATGGTAAAACAGCTGACAAATGTGCTGCCCACTTGATTTACATTTGAAATTAGATAAGCCAAATTTAAATGAAAAAAAAAAACTGTAATAGAATTTCACGTATTTCAATTATGCAGAGGCATCGATGCTAAGAAATGACTTTCAAATGGTACTTAAGTAGACACTCAAAAAGTGCGGAGATTCACTGCGAATGGCAACACAGCTGTAAACAAGTGTGCTGTCTACTTGTTTTGCATTGAATAGCGAGGTAAACAAAAATTGAAAGTTGCTGTAATGGAATTTCGGGTATTGGAACTTTTCAGTGGCATTGGCGGCATGCATTATGCCTTTAAATGTGAGTAGACTATAAAAAAACAGCACCGAACAAGCCATTTAATATTTAACCCCACAGATGCACAGCTAAAAGGCGACGTAGTCGCAGCTCTGGATGTAAACACAGTCGCCAATGCGGTCTACGCGCATAATTATAAGGAAACGAACGTAAAGACAAGAAATATCCAGAGCTTAAGTTTAAAGGAAGTCACCAAGCTGCAAGCTAACATGCTGCTAATGTCACCGCCCTGTCAGCCGCATACTCGCCAAGGCTTACAACGAGATGTGGAGGACAAACGATCATGTGCTTTATCTCACCTCTGTTCCTTGATACCACAGTGTGAAACGCTGCGTTATGTACTCATGGAGAATGTGAAAGGCTTTGAAGTGTCCCAAGCGAGGGAACAATTTATCGAGGCACTTGAGAAAGGAGGTTTCCATTGGCGAGAGTTTATTCTGACGCCTACACAGTTTGATGTGCCCAACACACGATATCGCTACTATTGCATAGCACGACGAGATCAGGATTTTCCCTTTGCATCGGGGAAGATCTGGGAGAAAATGCCATTAGAAATAGTAGACCCACATCAACAGCAAATTGCCAACATATCCAGTATTGTGGAGTCCAGTGCCTCAAGTGACTATTTGGTGCCCGATGACGTGCTAATGAAGCGAGTTTTAGTCATGGACATTATCCATCCAGCGCAGAGCAGATCCATGTGCTTCACCAAGGGTTATACCCACTATACTGAAGGCACGGGTTCAGCTTTTACTCCACTCTCAGAAGAAGAATCGCATCGCATTTTTAAGGCAGTTCAAGAAATTGACATGGATCCGAACAACAGTGGCTGTGACCCAGAGACGCAACAAAAACGCCTTGAGCTATTACGACAAGTTAAATTGCGATATTTCACACCACGAGAAGTCGCCAGGCTGATGAGTTTTCCCGAAGATTTTCAATTTCCCGCGGAGACAACGAACCGCCAAAAATATAGACTGCTTGGCAATAGCATTAATGTTTGTGTTGTAGGCGAACTACTAAAATTGTTGACAAATTCGTAAGCGTTGCATTTAGAAAGTTAAAATATATATATTTTTGTTAAAAATAAAGCAAGCAATTTCATACAGACAGGTTGATAACTACAGAAAAAACAAGTTGGCATCAATGGCCGACATCAATCGAATGAAGCAAAGTGGCTATGTGCGTGTAGTGCGATAACTAGCTATCGTAAGCACTTAAAGTATCGATGGGCGTGCGATTGCTTTCAACAGAAATATCGATGTGCATATGTTATCGTATAATAGTCAATAATTAATCACAAATCTCGAGTCGGACTAGCAAATAATAATATTTAGTGAATATAGCAATTAATTCAGTAGCTATCATCAAGATGATACCGAAAAAAATGCCGGTGAAGGATGCGCACATCGTGAAAATCGCTGTGGAGCGGGAGAATCATATGGCACAACTTATAAATCTGGATCAACGACATCCACTTGCAAGTGAGTATGCTTGTGTGCGTGTGTGGGAATAAATTGTGTGTTTCCTCTCATTATAAAGTGCAATAAGCAATATTTATGGATGTGTCATAGAGGGAGATTAGCTGCAAGGGCAGGCGCATAACTTACTCTTTCTTGATCTACAATAGTTGTGCTAGTTTTAATATGAATGCAAGTGCAGTGACAACGCCCTTTGTTGTGATGTCAGCAAAGTGCTCATTAAAATGCGGGGACACAACAGGAAGTTGAAATGGAAGTGGAAATGGATGTTATTTGCGGGGTCTATGACCGCAAACATCACGCTTATTTATTTACTAGACAGCTTTAACCGCAAAATGGTACAATTATATACATATATATGTTTAAAGGCTACGAGATGCGCCTTTTTATAGGCACTTGTTAAAATTTCTGCATGCTTGGGTTTGTGTTAGCTTAACTTCACGAAGAAATAGTCTTATTATGCGAATAACTTGTTATTAGAAATAACAGTTTCGTAATAAATTTATATATAACTCATTCGCTATGGCATTTTATTAAACTAATGCACATTTTCCAGGCAAAATACAAGAAATATGCAACGGATGGTCCATTAGCGATCATCAGAATTATGCGCTGCAGTTCTGTGAACCCAACAATATGAAGTATGTGACGGAAAAGAATCGCAATGAGATTAAGAATGGCTCAGTGTTGTGTCTACAGTACTCACCTTCGAAGACGGCCAGCGATGCATTAGATGTCTTGATCAATGGTGACCCTGACGACAAAGCGCAACGTCTCAAGGAGTTGACATCATTGAGCACCGATCACACATTTGCTTTGGAATTTATCAAGGAGAAGGGCTTGGATATATTGATTAAAATGATTGTGGATGTCAGTCAAAAGAATGAGGATATACTCAAGTACAGTCTGGCCAGCTTTGTGGAGCTTATGGAGCACGGCACCGTATCCTGGGAGGTGCCTGAAAACTCCTTTGTCGCCCGCAACATTGAAATCGTGCGCTATTTCCAAAAATATCCAACCAAATGTGGCGAGAGTGCGCTTTCGAATCTCGAGAACATTGTGCAGAGCAGTAGCAAATATGTGCTGGTGGCCGAAGACATTAAACTGCAGGATCTGCTGCGTTTACTGCAGGAGGTCAATTCACCGGTGATGCGTCAGAATGCCATTGCGCTGCTCAATGCACTCTTCATGAAGGCGGACGAGCAACGCAAACGTGTCATTGCCAACACCATCAGTGCCAAACAGTATCGTTTGGCTTTAATTGGCAACGGACTGAGCACGGAGATGACACATCAGCTGTATGTGCTGCAGACACTCACGATTGGTCTATTGGAGAAGCGTATGCGCATGAAGATGAATGCCCAGGATCAGGATGCACATGAGAAAATAAAAGAATTGCGTCGCATTGCTTTCGATGATTATGCGGGCAATCTCAGCTTGAATGATGAACACATTCGACGTGGTGGCAGTGGTAGTGGAGGAGGCGGCGGCGGCTCTGGTGGTGGCAATGTCAACTTCTCACAATACTACAAGAAACTGGGCTTCAAGTGCGATATCAATCCCGCACAGGACTTCATAGAAACGCCTCCAGGTAAGCGATCATTTCAGTTTCATTTTGTAGAATTTGTATTTAACTTGTTTATTTGTTTCGTAGGCATCTTGGCGCTGGACTGCATGGTTTACTTTGCTCGCAACTACACGCAGCAGTACACGAAGATTGTTCACGAGAACTCCTGTCGCGCCGACGAACACGAATGTCCCTTTGGACGCACTTCCATTGAGCTGGTTAAGGTGCTGTGCGACATTTTGCGCATAGGCGAGCCACCCGCAGAACAATCGGGCGACTTTCAGCCCATGTTCTTTACTCACGATCAGCCTTTTGAAGAGTTCTTTTGCATTTGCGTCATTACGTTGAATCGCACCTGGAAGGATATGCGTGCCACAGCCGAGGACTTTCAAAAGGTGTTTAGCGTAGTTCGCGAACAAATTCAACGCACTTTGAAACTTCGCCCCGAGAACTTGGAGGATTTTCGCAGCAAGATTGCACTGCTCACATATCAGCAGATAACCACGCTGCGGCAACAGGAGCGCACCTCAAAGGAGGAATGCGATTCGACGGCTTCGGCCATTGTGAAGCTCAAAGAGAAAATCTCGCCGCAAATTGAGGAGCTGATCAAACAGCAACGACTTTCGTATCTAGTGGAAGGTGAGAAGTAGTTTAGTAATTTCTACTGCCAATTTTAATCATTAATTATCATTACAGGTACTCGCTTTTCTAAGTATCTACGCGGCACACGCACAAAGGACAAGTTCTGGTATGCACGCTTGTCACCTAACCACAAGGTGATACACTATGGCGATAGCGATGAGAAGAACATTCCCACGCTGGAAGAGTTGCCCAAGAAGCTGCCCATCATTGATATCAAGCAGCTGTTGGAGGGCAAGGAGTGTCCGCACATGAAGGAGACCCGTTCACGTAAGCCAGCCGTTAGCTTGGCCTTCTCTATCACATTCGAGAGCATGGATCACTCGACACTCGATTTTATGGCACCGGATGAGAGCGTGTTCAATTATTGGACGGATGGCATCAATGCGTTGCTTGGCCAGGAGATGTGCAGCAAGCAGAAGAAGGAGGACTTTGACACGCTGCTCTCTATGGAGATCAAGTTACGGTTGCTGGACACCGAGGGCGTGGACATTAGCAAGGATCCGCCGCCAATTCCCGAAGATCCGGAGAACTATGACTTTTGTTTCGAGAGCTAAACAAACTAAAGTATTGCAATAATCATTCGTTTGCAAATCAAATCAGAATTTCCATTAATTCCACACACGCCCAAGATACATACCAAAGTGTACCCATTATAGAAAGAGAGATTATCTTTCAGTCCGATCTGAGTTTTAGTATTAACTGTGCAATTTCTAAACGAATGAACAAATGGAGCGACGAACACTCGCGCTCCCTCTACATGTTAGCCATTTAGTCATCATTTACATACACACACACACACACATTTTGATTAATTATTATATTAAGTATATAGTATATATATAATATAGAGATTCATTAAATACAACGTTTTATACATGTAACAATTTTGTACAAAAAAAATTAACAAGAGAAGCGTATTCTTATTTAATATGCTAGAAAAGAAGCATTCTTCGAAGCTGCCGAAGCTCGAAAAATATCCTTACAGCAGAGTATTCTGTTCTTTGTCGAGATCATGATATATGTGGAAACTATAACTATTGGAAATTTGTCAACTAACTAATTGATTTGCTTATTATGCTAACTAGTTGAAAGTTTCTCGCTGGCAATCTTCTAGAACCGAACCCCTCTGAAAGGATAAATTGCAATTGTTTTGATAAAAATTGATAAACGAACAAATTGTGGATGTGATTTAACTATGCAAGAAGGATTGTTGATATTCTCGAAAATATTGTGGTGGCAGATTTATCATTTCTATATTAATTTAATAAGTTGTCATCACATTTTTTGTATAATTGCCTTATTCATGCGTTTTATTTCTATTGGAATCTAAATTTTAACTTTGTTCTTCAAATATAGCCAAATATACCACTTATTTGATAATATTGACTTACAACAATTGCCACTTTCGATAATGCTTGCATATCAACATCCCCAACTTGATAGTATCGAGTAAGCATAAAGCCTGGAGCAAAAATTAAAGCACAGCTGTCGCCATTTGCTCCTTCGTGGAGCGTTGACTGACTGACTATTATCCACGCACTGGAACCTTGCGTCGGCAAGGAGCTTGGGCGCGCTCCTAGCTTCTTAATCAAATGTTATCCTCAAGCAGCAGATCGGTGTCATCGCCTCGATCGGGCAGACAGACAAAGAACTCCAGCAGATTGAGGATGGGTCCGCGAGAGAACGGATTCTGATAGCGTCCGCGCTTGTCTCGCAAATATGGATAGCGCTTGTAGTTGAACATTTCGTTTGTGGTGAGATTCATGCAGGCATGAAGGATCTGAAAGGTGTGAATTGATATTAGTTGCAATTAAAGTGGTAACAAGAATAGAAAGTACATTTCTTTTTTAAATCGATAGAGATTACCATAAAAATTAGCCTCAAATTTATAATTCTTAAAACAATATAAAACTTTATTTGATTGATGTTATCGAATAATCACAAAGCATTAAATACTTCACGAATAAATGTCAAGGGAAAAATAAAATAAAATTTATCCGAATATGATTTTACTTTGAAGAAATTTTAATTAAGAATTAATTTTATGACCAATTATAATTGTTATTTCAATTTTATATCAATCAGTAATTCTTATAAAGCTCTAATGCATATTGACTGAATATTAATAATAAAGCAATTAATAAAACATTTAAATTTATTCATGAAATTGGGACACGAAATGAATTTCTATATACATAAACAATAATATTTTATATAGAAATTATCTAATAGATCTTTTATATCATGATATTTTATATTTATATAATGAAAATAAAGTAATCTGAACAAAATAACAAAAATAAACGGAACTGCAAAAATAGATGTTTTATTCTTACGGAGGTACAGGTGAGAATCCATCCGAGACCGCAGAAGACAACTGCCTCGATGAGTCCCAACACGTAGAGCAGCGTGAATCCCTCGATCATGACGCAGTAGCAAGCAAAGTATATGGTGAACGAGCAATTGACTGCCACCGACAGCACAAAAAGGAAGAACCACATGCGATTCCTCAGCCCAACACAATTGTAGATGAAGGGACAATGATGATCGAAGTAGGAGACACAACGATTGCACACCCGACAATGCTTGGCCCGCAACGGACGCAGGCAACGGCAGCTGTGGCAGAGACGCGTCAACATCACATTGCGCTTCTTGAGCTTATCGAAGTACGGGATCTGCTTGATGGCCCTATAGTAGGCATCGGAGCTGAGCGGAATATAACCGGGATCACGACGATTTGCAATGGCCCAGCTGACCCACATGACCACGTTCCAGTAGATGAAGCAATAATGCGAACGCCGCAATATGTTCCAGGTAATGGGAATAGCGCGTATCATGTACATGGGATAACCCCAGAGCAGCACCGAGAACAGAAACAGAAAGAGCGGTCCCTTCGAGTCGCCTGCGCCGCCAAAGAGCCAGCCCCAACTCTCTGAGACGGAGGGCATCCAGCGTGACTTCTTTTTCACTTCACCGTACAGCAGACGTACCACATCCTGATGCTGATGCGCCTGAGCCAACATAATGGGTGTCTTGCCATTCTTGTCACGCGGCTCCAGATCAAGCTGCGATTTCTCGCACAGCAGCCGCACACAATTTATATTCCCGGAGAGACAAGCGAGATGCAGCGGCGTCGAGCCAAAATTATCCGTCTTCTGCAGCTCCACGCCCGAGTACATGAGCAGACGCATCAGATCGCCATGACCCTTGTACGCAGCCCAATGCAGCGCCGTGTCACCATTGATGTCCGTCAAATTGTTCAAGGCACCCATGCCCAGCAGATAGGCTGCCGTTGCAGTGCGTCCATACATGCAGGCCAAGTGCAGCGGCGTCAGTCCCTTAAAGTCCGCTGCGTTGACGGCGACTCCCGCCTGCAGCAGCACCTGTACAACGGAAGCGTGTCCCTTGCGGCACGCCCAGTGGATGGGCCGCGGTCCCTGGGTGCCCAGGCAGGGGAGATCAATGGGAGCGGAGCGTTCAATGAGATAACGCATCAGTTGCACGTTGCCATTGAGCGCAATCCAATGGGCAGGCGTATAGCCGTGTCTATCCCGAGCCGACAAACATTCCATGCCAAACTTCTCCACCAGATTCTCCACTTCGCTGACCTCGCCGCTCTTGATAATATCGAAGATGTCATCGAGGTTAACGGTGGCCCCATCTAAGCCCTCAAAAAGAAGCATATTGCTGTCGTGCTCGCTGCCATCACCATTGGAGGCGCCACCATTGGCGCCAGTTGGTGAATGGGGTCGATGATGATCAATGTCGATATCGATGTCGCCATGCGCGTGTCCATCTTCCTCCATGTTGCATGATGAGGAGGCCGTCAGGGGCAGCGCCCAGACACTGCGCGCTGCCCCCGGACTCGGGTGTACTTTGCTGGAGGCCACGTTGTAGAAATCGAATTCTACGCCAAGTCGATCCGCTGTGCCACCCGATAGCGGTGGTTGGTGGTGCAACGGATTTTCCAGTAAGTGTGCAATTTTGTACGTTTTTCAAGTCACTCCGGGGTTAAGATAGACACTTTAGTCACGATAAATAAACTCAACTCTCTCACTGCAATTATGTCAGCAGGTTAAAAATCAATAACTAATTCGAATGTAGGACATTCGAAGTCGAATTGGCGCCTATTAGTAAACAACTGCAATCGCTCCAATAACTATCGACGAAGTAGCCTGTATCGCGTCGTCTCGATAATTTGTTTGGTTTATGTGTTATCGACAAGTTTCCTTTGAATTGAGCGGGGCAAAAAAATACTTTATATATATACTTTATTATACATTTTTAATTAAAACGATTATTTACAATTGTCGTAAAAACTGCATTTGTTATTATGTTATGTTATTATTTTTAAAAATGTAATAAACAGCATATTTCTGTAAAACCATGGTTCAGAATTCGGTGCAAAGTTCATTGAGCTGGCTCTATTTTTGTTATCAAAAGTCACAAACAAAAAAAAAACTAGAGTGCAACTGTTTTTTGTTTTTATTCAAAAAATTGAATTCTTAATATATATGTTTTAATAATATATGGAAAGCGTAGAGTATAAAAAAACCATTGCACTTTTAACTTAAAGTATTTTTATAACTATTAACTAATCAATTATAAAATAAGTTAAATACCTATTCCTTCATACATTAACTATTCAGAAATCTAGTAATTATTGATGTATTTAATAATATTGTAATCTCGCATACTTTGACACCGTTGTTCATAATTCAAGAGTGTCTCTTCCAATTTATTGAACTCAGCATTCAATAGTTTATTGTTCTGCTTTATCTGCGCCATAAATGTATCCACAGCTGACACAGGCACTGCAACTAAAAATAACAATTATAATTATATTTATTTAATCTAATGCAGTTCAGTATTGTTTACCTTTTGGCTTCACTTTTCGTTCAGCAGGTTGCTGTTGAGGGCTAGATACCATTTTACTACCATTTTCAACAAACTGTGCAATTACATTGCGAAACTTCTCCGGTATTAAAAATAAGCGATCTACATTCCCCTTTTTATAGCAAAGATATGCGGACTTCATCTGAAACCATTTTCGACGTACTTGCGTCGGTGACTTGTTGGGAAATCCATGTTTTTTCATTTTGCTAGCAATCTGAGTGAAGGTGTGATGCGTCGTGGTACTCGGTGCGGATCCTTGTTCCAATTTTACCTCCTTAATTAGATTTAGCATGCATTCTATTTCGGCAGTGAGCCAAAAATTTCGTTTCAATTTTGTAGATTTCATCTTTCACAACAAATGTTTTTTACTATTGTGAACAGTGTGACCACAGATCGAATTAGGAAAAATATTTGTTTTAATTTACATATTTAGATATTTTCAAAATGGTCACACCCTCGGCTATGCCAGTATATTCGACTTCGATTTTAAATCGATATTTTTTAGCGGTAACTTTCAAATATTAAAACATCTTTGTAGAACTTATGATATAGCCTTTAGGGTTATTTTAAATCCAACCAGTTTTTAAGTTGAGCGCACTGAAACAATATTTTTAAAACTAAATGTTATGTATTTTTGTACAATTCTTTAATGAAAACAAGTCTGCAATTTCTGTTTTTAAGAAAAAAGTAATATATTTATGATACATTTTAAACGTTAAAAATTTTTGATGAAGCAGACGATGAATCAGATTGGTCAAAATCAATTTTTGCATATGAATTTCGATTATCAAAGGAAACTGCTACTGGCGGAGATTCACACGATGCGTTGTTTTTAAGACATTTTGAGGTGATTTGTCCGCTGCTCTGAGGAAGATCTAAACTTGCGTAATACAATGCATGCTGCTCGCAGGGTCCTACTGACGTTGCCGATTCATTCTCATCTTTATTTAAAAGAGGCTCCGCCTTGGATTCCTTTAAATCTGTCGCCGCTATCAATTTGTTGTTTAACGAAGGTGCATTTGGGGGGTGCGCAATTGGCTTCAGAACCTTTTCATCTGCACTATTGACACCCTCGAGTAGAAACTGTCGACCACATTGTGGCTTATATATTGGCCTTTGATTTTTCTTTTTTGAAATAAGGGAACTATCACTTTTGATCTGTAGTATTTGGTACCCAACATCTTTACTGTCACCCGCCTCTTGTGGTTTATTCATGTTTTTTGAATAGTCCTCGTTACTTATTGAATGTATCAACTTTCTTCCGACTGTGGCAGCAAAATTTGATATTGTATTCTCACATTTGTTTTCCAATTTGGTATTTTCATCGAGCTGTTGTTGTTGCTGTTGTGTCTGCTGCTGATGTGGATGCTGGGGACTCTTTAACTTTTCATTAGTCGGCGACAAATATGCAGGTTTTGATAATTCTGTACTAGTATCTGGTGGCCTATTCTCTATCTTTCTATCCATCATAAATGATCGAATGTTGTTTTTGAGAGGACTTGTTGAACCTTGAGTGGGACTCTTTTCATTCGAATTCAAAGTGTCCATTGGCTTGCTCGACGGCACTGGCATGGCGGAAGAGTTTTGCAGCCTCAACCTTAATATCTGATCCTCAAGACAATAGTTGTTAGGTTTGGAATTTGAGGGTGTTATGCCAACCGGCTTCATTTCCAAATATCCATTATCAGTAGGAGTCTCCGCACACTTTGTTGGGGTTGGATAGGGTAAGGTAGGATATGCTGGCTCTTCTTGCCTTTGCAATTCCATTTGTTTGATATTTCCAGAGGACATTGAATAAGGATTAGGAGGAATATTTGTTGTTTGAGTTAGATTTGCTATTTGGAAATTTTTTGTAGAGGACTTTTGCGGTTGCGACAACAATGTGTTGGAGGAAGGTGTGCTGACTGGATTGGAGAAATCGATTTCCATTAAATCACTCATTCGATCCGTGTTAATATATTGTTTTGGATTCAATAGAGGAGCGCTTGTTGACTTAATTTCCCTTGGTGTGTTGAATCCAACATCGTTGTATGCCTGCATATCGACAGATACATTAAAATTACTGCCCTTATGTCCCTTTTTGCCTTTGGAAAAGAGAACACCTCGCTGAATATCGCAACGAGGTATTTTTGACTTCGATCCAACCGAATAAGCTCGAACTCGCGTTGAGCTATTATCCACTTCATTCAGGTTGCTGAGAACCTTATTCAACTTCGTATGCTCCGCTTTATTGCCAATCGAATACGCACGCATTGGACGTTCATACCTAAAAAATTAGAATTTAGTTTAAGGCCATTCATTGAATAATTTCCAGGACTACCAAGAAACTTACTGGTTGTCCACTTCCGCGTCTTTTGCCAGCTTCTCGGGAGAGTGTTCGGGAAAAGCGAAATTCAAGTCTTCGTCGGCAACACCAATCATGGCGTTTGATCCTACGCAATGGTTCACATGATTGGCATTGATGTTTTCATACGTCGTTTTCATTGGGGTCATAGAAATATAGTTTTCAAAGTTTTCTATGAATGACAAAAAGAATGTGAATTAAAAGCATTTTCCTCAATATTACCTTGACATTGGACACTACCATTGATTCGTGACATTTTGCTATTGTCGACAACAACCAAGTCGTCATCTAGATTTTCCTCTGGTATTATGCCCTTTGAACTCCTTGAACTGCAAGAAAATATTGACGAGAATTTAATATATATTAATTTTAAAAGCACCAGCGAACTTACTTTATTCGATACGGGTCAAACATGTCTTTATCGTCAGCTTCATCAATGCTAACTGAGGATTCTTCACTTTCCGAGCATTTCATTGGTGTAGTCATTGGAGGGCTATCACTGTGTCTTTGTGCTGCATGTGGCCGGGAACCCGATATTGTGTTGCATCGATGACCGTGCTTTAATGCGCTATAGGTTTGATTGCTGCATTCGCTCAGCGTCCGATTTCGCGTTGGCAAGCTGTCACATCTTTCACGTCCATAGCCTAAAAAGCAAATTGCGAATATGTTATTCGATTTGTGGGGTCTTCAAACTAAAGTAGAATTTTTAAAATATGCTAAAATTTGGTGGTGCACTGCCTGCATACATCTATCACTCATGACTGAGATTCAACCCATCTACAAATCAACGTTAACTTATATCTTTTCCTTAAGATTCTTTTTAATTAACCACGTCCTATTTACCCACTCTATTTCAAATGATCTATACATACTACAGATACCATCTCAAATATTGTATTTTTATCCTATTAATGTTAGTATTCAAAGGTACGCAGTGCAGCATTAATTTATATGGATTACAATGCAATATATGAATGTTTCTCCCTCTACTTTCGTCTTCCATGACATTTCAATTAAATGAAAAAACAAAATACGGTTTGTATACATGTATATAGCACATCTATTACTTAGAAAGTACAACTTAGATCAACAAAGGAATGCTTGTATTTGACTTACTGTTATACTGTGGCGAAAAACTGTTTCTAATTTCAATAGGATTTTGTCGTTTATGCAAAACATTAATGGGCTTGGACGCCTCTGTTGCTGATGATGAACGTTTCCTCATTGGTTCGTTGGATAAATCAGTTTTTCCTTTGTAAACGTTTAGCAAGTTCATGTTAGACTCGGTTTTGGCTGACATTGCTCTGCAAAAGAAATTCAATTAATTACTTGTACTTGGAAATATTAATTATTTCATCAAAAAAAAAAAAACATACTCAAGTCAACTAAAGAATTGAAGTTCTCATTTGACAAGAACTTCTACTTACTGTAATATAGTATCGTGCATTTTTTTTGCAATTGTAGCATCTTCTGTCTCCATCCACAGTTCTCCGGAACCCAATGCACTTTGACGTCCCAATTCCATAAAGAAAATGCACTGAGGCGAAGCGTGACCACAACTGCAAGCGACATAAAAAAAGTGTGATTAACCATAGATTTCATGAATATTGTAGTGTTTAGACTTGCCGTCTTATTGTGGTCAAAAGGATTTCGGCATTATCGAGACGATCCTCGCCATTAGGTAACTTTTCGGATCCCATGCACTTGAAGGTAAGCGACGTTGCTCTCAGGCAACAATGATAGCTGCCTGTGATCCTAGCACTCTCCGACATTCCTTTCCTTTGCACCACGACTTGCCAGACATACTCTAAAAGAGAAATAAATGCTTTTATTATGACCCAATTCTTTAAAGAGAGTTACTCACCATATGGTATAAAGGCTTGATCGGATCGAAAGGCGTGATCTCGTTGTATGGATAAGAGGTTATCTAACCACTTCTTTAAATCATTCTCCGAATTTAAGACAATCCCAAAGCCGCCTTCTCTCGACGACAGACCCAAGACAAATTGATGTTTTGTATCAGTGCGTCGATTAATGTTAAAGCAGCTCTTTAAATAAATAACTCGTTTGGGTTCGGCACATTGAATAAACTTCTTTTCCGTATCATAGTATTCCAATCGTGCTGCATTATTTGTGGTATCTTTATACAAAACGAAAAACTTCTTTTTCATAGTTTTCAGTTTCTTTTGGTAACCACTTAGAACTAATCCGTTGTCCGACATGGAAGCCATCATGAATGATCCACTATCCTATGTTAACTGAAAATAGCAACGAAAATTGTGATGCATATTAATAACAATTGTATATACATATATGTACTATATGTAGACCCATCCGAACTAGCAACGATAAGAGTTGGGAGGCTGAAACTTGTACGCAGATTAAATCACATTAATTAAAATCTAGCTGATAAAATGTTAAATGTTAATTCATCTCTGAATTAGGATTTGATGAAAATCTATTGTAATTGTAACTTTATCTATTCACAGCCAGTACTTTGATGATTAATTAGCGAATGTCGTTGTCTAATGCGCATTATGTATTTGTTCTATGTATGTAAACACACACCAACCATATGAATAAAGATTTCGTGGGAAATGTGTGACGGAAATATTTCCGGGTATTTCCAGGGGGAGTTTTGTTTTCATACATTTGCGTTACACATGTGTGTATGTATGTATGTATAAGTGCAAATGTAGTATATACAGTTATGTATTATCTATATATTCGCATAGTTCCAAAGGTAAACTCAACATTAATTTGCAATCTGTTATCGATAATTTTAATACACTACTATCACAAATTGCGTATAAATAAACATAATAAACACGCATCAATTGAATTGCAATTGAAGACAGCACATTTTCTATTTGCACATGCTTCAAACAGCAAAATACAAAATACACATGTTTGCGCTAATTAATTAATGTACAACGCACAACCACACACAAACAAAAATATCAAACATTGAGGAAAAAACAAACAGCGAGCAAATTGTAGTGAATGTCGTGTAAAATATGCTCACGAAGGACTTACTACGTTGTTACTATAATCACTATATAGACAATGTGTGCATACATACATACACATTATAAACACACATACAAAACACAAACACGCATGTACATATGTATGCATTCCGTTACATACATGTGCACATATAAAATATGTATAAGCATATGTACACACTACACATACGGCCGAGAATATTTCTTCGATATTGTACGTATTCCTTGCTCACGCGTTAAAATGTTCGTGCCTGTATTATGTAAAGACAGTTATGTTAAGACAGTTATGTTTTGTATTTCGCTATAAATAAATACAAGTATACATACTCTGTATTCAATTGGCATATATATATTTATGCATGTATTTATTAATTTATAATCTAATGATTTTTTTTAAATTTAGTGGTGACACTAGAATGAAATCGAACTTTTCATAGAACGCCCAATAACGAGTAAGGGTTGCAATTCTCTATATCGATAAATTGCTCAACATTGTCCTTATGAACTGCGCCGTAATTATTTCGATTTTTTCGGACTTTCCACGTTATGATTCACGCCATTCTTAAAGTTAATTTCAAATAAAAAATGCAATTCTTAAAATTTAAAAATTATTAAAAATCGAATTATTTTTCCAATTTAGAGCAAGAGTTATCAATTTAATTAATATTCTTAAATAATCTTTTAATTTAAAATTAGTACAGTTTTAATATTGTTATTTAATTTAAAATTAGAAAAACGTATTTTGTATTGAATTACGAATCTGATTTATTGAAATCATAAATAATAATCAATTGACCATTTTTATTTGTATGTGGCTTAGTTAATGCTTATGAAAAGTAATTAATCTTTTTTAAGCTGTAATATTATTTGAAAAAATTATTATTATTTTTTCTTTATATTAATGGTATAAATGCTAGAACATATATTACAAAATTTTAAAATTTATTATAATTCTAATCACAAAGTCGATATCACTCGCAGTTTAGCTTATCGATGGGCAGGTGGTGTGATCAGCTCGTAAATTGTACACTCATCAATGTCGGACATTCACTTGATAGGCAAAAAGAGAACGACTAGTTCGCGATATTATCGCAGTCGAAGAACCAGTGAATTGAATTATTTTCAGTGAGCTGAATGTGGATTGTAAAACAATGAAAAAGTGACAAATAGTGTTTACATTTGTTTTCTAATTTGTTTTAAAGTTATAATTTTCAAATATAACAAAGAATCAAAAAGTGTGTGTCAGATTGCTTGCAAGTGAAAACAAATACAAATAACACAATTAATTATGTATAATGTACCACATAAGTATCGTCAAGTTTGTCGATTGTGCCTCACATTGGTTAATGAGTGCGATATCCCAGATCTACAAATTTATAATCCAAGTAGTTGTACAAGTGAGACGTCGACAACAGGCCTACAAGAGCCTGAAAATGAAACAGTTGGCACTAGCCAATTGAATGCCACTAATCCGTGCAATATTAATGCGGCCAACAAATGTGTCTGCAATAATGCTCTGGACCCAAATAATACATGTTGCTGTGATGGTGATGATAACGAGTTATCAGCAGCAGAAGCAGCAGAAAAAAGCAGGCAGCAATACCAATAATTCTCTACATATAAAAAACAATTACAACACACCGAGTGTGCCTTCTTCTTCATCATCGTCGTCTGCTGCTAACCCGCCATGCACAACAACAACAATTGACAACAACAATATTAACTACGCTCGTCGCATGCTGCAAACTCCGTCGTCAACTTCTCCTCCAACAACATCAGCATTAAAATTACCAACAACAACAGCAGCAACACAACATCCGCAACAAGAAGTGAGAAATAGTGAAACAACAAATAATCCAATTGGCGACCAGCAGAAGGAGCAACATTTCAAAGTTAAGCAGCAGCAGCATGTTGGACTATTTCATGATATCGGCGAAAATACGTCAAGCAACGAAAATTACAATCAAGAGCATAAAGATGATTCATCACCGCACATTACAATTCAGATATTCAACTGTCTCTCTATTAAGGTAAGGCAAAGTTGTTTTTAATTCAACTCAACACACAAACCCACACACACATGGTACGTATGCGGGGCATGTGTATGGATATATCGATGTGTATATGTATGCATGCTTGCGTGCATTTGTATATGTGTGCTCACGATGTTTGTATGCACATTCATACATACATGTGCTTGTGTTGGTGATGGTGATTTGGTGATTGTGTGTGATTACGCTACCATCACTTTAAAAAATAAAAGAAATGTCTGCTCTGCTTTGCTCCACTCTGCGATTACTTTTCCATGCAACTTTACGACTTTTTCGCTGAATGCATTAATTATCTAAATGTAAAATAATCCACGCAAAATTCAACAAACATATATTTGTACTTTTAATTATTTATTATCAAAGCCATTCTCTTGTCACACGAATATTTTGTATACACACACATAAATATATATGTATGTGCATACATATGTACATATATTTATTTATTTATTCATTTGCTTCTTTAATGCTGGAATTACGTTCAAACACCTTACTTTTACAACACTCATTATCTTTCGTTGAACTGATAAGTGTGAGCGAGACAAAATGTTTTATTATTTGTTGCTATTGACAACATATCTTTTTTTTATTTAGCTAAGGTTTTATCAGTGATAAAAAATATATAAGAATTAGATAAAGGAAAGCATTTTTGTTTTTTCGGCATGCCGAAGCTTAAATACCCTTGCTGAGTTCACTGCAAATAAAGTCACCCCTCCAATTGGACACATTGGATAGCATGTGTTGAGTATTTGCACTGTGGTGAATTTCATTTGATAGCGCAACAAAGTGAAGTACTTGATTTTCACCGTGCGCTTGCTATGTTTAGGCTTTAAATGAATAACTAAAGTAAAAAAGTTCAATATAAAAAATAAAATTTTTAAATACATATTTTTATTATTATGATGTAAATGACATACATTAGTTAATTATTTTTTGTACGTTTATTAAATAACTGAATCTAAAAATCCAGCTATTTTTAAAGTGAATTGAAAAGCTGACAAGCGATTAAATGATTACTTTATATACCTATTTTATTTTATGTGTTACATATTATAACAATATTCCGTACCCTTCTATACATTTTAAAAAAGTTTCTGGAAAGATCAATGATTATGTATTTATCACACTATTTGTTTTCCCCCAACTATTTCAGCCATTGCCCAACGATGGATTTCCGTCAATCGTGTGCCTTGAGTGCCGCATTAAACTCGAATCATTTTGGAAGTTCCGCAACATGGCGCTTAATTCGCATATGGCCTTAAGAGAATTCCTGGCAATATCGGACTCTGAGCATCTTGTAAGTAAATACCTTATTAATAATGCGAAACTATATTTGTACAAATAAAAATAATACATTTTATATTTTGTTTAGGACACAAATGAACTGGAAATGAAACTTGATGAAATTTTAAAGTCCACATCGGAGGCAATAGCGGCAACGGCGCTGACTGAACTGAGCAAATCGTCAAAAACAAGGTATAGCCAACGGCAACCGAAACTTGATGGCGTTACCCTTGTCAATGCAAAGGAAATCATCGAGCGCCAAATTGAAAGCAACATCAGAGATATGCAACAAGCCCCATTATTGTATTCAAACCTATTTGAGAGTCCATCGCTATCATCACAAACAACATCATCGTCGAGCAATGCTATTATTGAGCATCGTGAGCCGATATTGAACCCCGATACCAATAAGATAATGACACCGCGAACAGCAATTAAAACGGAGAAATATTTTGAATTAGATAATGGGACGGCGATACAATCAAAAGATGCAAAAGATGTTGAGCAATATAAGAACTTGCAACAGCAACTAGAGACTGCCGCAGTGCTTATGGATATAAGTAAAAAAATTGTCATTTCACCACCATGCTCGAATCCCCAATCTCCTTGTCTCTCTGCACTCTCTGCGGAAACAAGTATTAAAAGTTCTGTGATAAAATCAAAACGTCCATCAATCGATAACGAGATGCTGCACGACACTGTTGAAATCGATTTGTCCGTGAAAAAGAAAAAGAATGATTATGAATTTGCTGCAACCTCAACATCAACATCACGTAACTTTGGCCAGCAACCGCCACCGCCACCACCACCACCAATACTTGATGTCCATGTGAATGCTCCTCTAAGGGGCTCTTGCGATGGCGATCTTAAGAACTATAGTATTACGATCAACGATGTTGGCGGCTCATCCATTTACCAATTGAACACAAAAACACCACAACAACAACAAACTAAACTAAATACCGAAAGTATTGCGACTTGTCTATCGGACTCTGAGGACAGCTCTGATTCGAATAAACTAGAAATGGATATTGCATCGGCAATGAATGACCGTAAGACGCCCGAGAGCGTCAATTCGGATCATGCAACAGATGCGGCGACGACACAACTGTGGCAAGCATTGGCACGTTCCGCTGGTAAGATTATTTTTAATCTAAATCTATTTTATATATCAAAATAATTGTCTGAAATTATAGTAGACTAAAGATTATGTAGATTGAACCATGATACTTAACGGTGTTTTCTCTTCTTTCAGCCAAAAACAAAGACGAAAGTCGAGCTACGCAACTAATACGCAGCATGATGACTAACACTTTTGTATTTCCTGCGCCGTCGGCCATCGCATTGACAAAAGTACCTGAAGAACCACTACCACTTTTAAAGGTAATTAAGACTCATTTACACCTACTCAATTGATACGAAAACACAACTATTTTTGTTGTTTTTTTGTGGTATTTAGGATATGTCTGAATCTCAATCGAGTGTTGTCAAAATATGTAGGCGTAAGCAAAGTTTTCCAACCAAAACCGATTGCATTGAGTCTCCAGATATTAAGGTGACCGATACATACGTTCGCTCAGAAGGTGTATCAAACACATTGACAGAGGGAATCAAAGACAAAAAGGCATGTATTTGATTGATTAATGTAATTAACTAATTCCAATGATTCCAATTCCCTCACAATTTCAGAGCATCAAATGCAACAGTAACAGTAACAGCGGCAGCGGTAGCAGCAGCAGTAGCAGCAATGCTTTATCGACAACGTCGCAAAAGGATATGTCGTGCTCGAATTGTGGTACCCTGACAACAACCATTTGGAGACGCAGTGTGCGAGGCGAGATGGTTTGCAATGCTTGCGGATTGTACTTTAAGCTGCATGGCGTGAATCGACCGCATTCAATGAGACGTGACACCATTCATACTCGACGTAGGCGGCCCAAAGAGTGCGAGAAATCCAAGAAAAGTGAGCTAACAAATTGAATTTTCAATTCCATCTACTTACTAATTGTACTATATTTAAATAATCTCTAGGAAATCGACAATTACCCTGCAACTCGGCGACAGACTTTGAGACGCATAACATGAATAGTTTCATAGATCATAAAAAGCTGGATTTGTCGATAAGTCAGGAAACTCTCAGTATTTCAGATCAAGTATTTAACGTGAGTATAATTAATTGATTATTAACTATTTCACTTAGGTATATGGATTTTGCTGGCACATATTGCAAAAAAAATCATAGAAATGTGGCAGTGGAATTCGATTGTCATTGCTAGAATTTTAAATTATGTTGTCAGCATGACAACTGGATGAAAATCATTATTTATTTGACCATCATCATAATTTTCTAGAAATACAAAACGGATTTATCTGAAACAGGAGGGGGAGCGGCAGCAACACTGAAAGATGTTATTTTGAAACGGAAAAAATCACAATCTTTGCCTGAGTTTAACGATACCTGCGAAGGCGAGGAACTATCTGTACCTCTTAACCTTGTTTCCAGTGAAAATAATGCAAAGTTAACATACAACGCCAAATAAAACAATTCAAGTAATTCAAGCCTTCAAGCGCACACAATTTTATTTATGAACTCAAACAAAAACAAATACAAAAATACAAATCAAATGCAGAAGATAACAAGAAGAGAAAACAATAATATAAAATCGAAGAAAGTAATTGCAATATGTGTTTGACATATATATGAATATATACAGATTTATGTATATGTTTACACATATATAGAATTATATATACATACATATAATGCACGTAGAGTGTCACACACGATATATACTTACATATGTATATACATACATATATACTCATACTCATATTAATTTGTATTCTTAGAAACTAATACCAAAATACTAAAACAAGAAAAAACTCGGTTCAAAGTTTTAATTTTATGGTGTGAAATAAATTAACTTAAGCACGGACAGAATTACTTAATGCTTTTTATAAATAAAATACAATTTTAAGCAATTAAAGAGATATTGATATTTATTGAAATACATGCTTCAGTATTTTTAACATTTAATGACACCACTTAAGTAAAGTAGCTTGGCATTATAAAACGACACCATCGACAAAAACAATATTATCACAAAACCAAATGCACTCATTCAACCACAAGCATTATTACACAAAATTCAAAAGTTTTTAACAATTGAAACTGATCAAACATCAATACACTAAATTATGGGATACTCCAAACTAAAACTTCCTTTTCGACATCTTTCTTTCCCACTCGGACATATCTATAATCAACATAATCGAAATATAAAAAGGAATGCAAGTTTTTGACATTAATAGATATTTTCCTAACTATGTAATACATTAAAAATTGACCAAGTTTTGGGTATCCCTTAATTCGATTTTACTAATTAGGTATTTCGGTTTACTAATCAAATCAGTCTCTAACTTATATAGTCTAGGAACTTGTGCATTGATTTTTATAGAAATGAATTTACCCAAAAACAATTGATTTATACATATAAAATTAGTATTGAATTCATTTCTATAGAAATCAATATGTATTAAAAACAAAAACAAAATTTTCGAAATGATTAAAAAATGCTCGACAATAAGTGATAAAAAGTTTATAGTTTATATTGTCGTTGCCAGATTTAGCCTGTAAAACAAGTATTTATAACCATTGTAGGCTTTGAAGCTAATATGTATATTTTTTTTAAATCAACTGCTTCAAAAGAATATTTTTTGTAAACAAAAATGAAAAAATTATTGTCAGTTTTTGTAGTTCGAAACTCATTTAATTTTAATTCTGCAAACTTGTAAAATTTGGTTGTCAGAAACAAAACAACAACAAAAAAGATAATATAAATATATCACAAGAAAAATGTGCTATTAAGCTAATCGAATTTGTAATTTCAATTACGTTTTGAATTAAATTCCTGTCTTTCAAATTTGTATAAAAAATCTTGAGTATTGTGTTGCTTAATTCATGAAAAGCATTTTGCAAAATTATTGTTTAGTATACTATTTAAATTATATAATACAGTATGTTTGGCAAAAATATATATTTTGATCCAAACAATGTTTAAAACACAAACAAAAAAAAAAGAAACAAAACAAAAAACAACAAAATAAACATTTTATTGTTTAATCAGCAGATTTATATAGCTAGAAAACATTTGTAAAATCTCTTGCCTGTAAATGAAAATAATGTGATAATAAAATAATCTCCACAATTTTTAAATAGTTAAACTATGCAATTTAAAGCAATATTCATAATACCATGCTAAAGTTTCAAGCAAAATATTGAACAAATATTTATATTTCTAATAAGAGATTCTTAATATCAAAAGCAAATGCAGTTTTCGATCTTATTAATGTAATTATAAATAAAATCATTAAGCTAAGACAAAGTTACACATTTATTTTTTCGAATTTAATAATCTCAAAAATCTTCTAACGGTTATAATAAATTTATTAATTGAATTAAATATGGGCTTTGACTGACAATTGGTTGTGCTTGGCATTTGCTCAGCGGCACTGTCTTTGAACAGTGGAATCGTTGGCAAAGAGATAATGAATGACTCATTATGAGTATGATTCCAAGAACAAGAATCACCGGAAACTTAAGCTGATGGCGGATTACTATTTCGTCTTTGAAAGGTGGAATATGTAAATAGTTAATAATTATGCTAACAAAAAAGCTGCACAAAATGTTTTAATTCATATTAATAAATATAATATTTTATCCAAGCTATTTTCTAGTTTTACTATTTGAAAATAAATTCGATATTTCAAATCGGAATAATCGATAATATCCGTTGCACATAAATAGTGTTAACAATTTATCGATAGTATCGATAAGGCGAGTTGGCCAGCTCTATTGATGTGGAATGAACAACTCATCAGAATAATGTATGTTTATTTTTATCTGGTGAATAAAAATTATTTGCTTTAATTTGGAAAGAAAACTACGTAATACTCTGCAGAATAAGCCATATAATAAAACACTCAACATGACAGAGGTGAAGTGATTGCTTGCAGTAGACTTTCTGTATTAATTGTACTTATTTGCAAATTCTTTTGTCTACATAGAGACAAGTTTCACCCGCATTAAAGAAAATCTTGGAGCAAGATGTGAAGCTGACGGATCGCTTTGTTGCCTACCTGCTGCAGTTCTCATCCTTCAAGTCACTGAAGATACACTGCAAAATGCTGGAGGTCTCATGCGATGGCATCGCTTGGCTTGCAACATGGGTCGCCTTCATCTGGTTGCTCAACTCTAGCGATCTGCACCAGATGCAAGTGAATATGCTGATAGGATTGTTGCTGGACATCGTCGTGGTGGCACTCCTCAAAGCATTTGTGCGCAGACGGCGTCCTATGCCGGCCACAGACATGCTGACAATTGGACCCGATAAATTCAGCTTTCCATCGGGCCACGCATCGCGAGCTTTCTATATCCTCGTCTTCTTCACTCATCTGTATTCCCTGCCCATTATTTTCTGGATGCCATTGACTGCTTGGGCTGTGAGCGTCGTGCTTTCCAGACTGATATTGAAACGCCATTATATTTTGGATGTTTGCGCTGGCGCATTGATTGGAGTTGTGGAAGCCTTGTTCCTCGGTCTGATTTGGCTTAGCGCTGATTCGGCTGCTTGGTTCGTTGGTTTCCTATCTGAAGACAAAGTGTTCAGTGAACCTAATTAAATACTTTGTTGGAAACTTGTCATTTTTGCTTATTACTTTGTATATAATCGCAATGCCAAAGCAGCAGTTGGTAAAGTTAATTTGTTGAATTTGTTACCTTTTTGAAAGGTCTGGGAAAAATATGAAATAAAATCTCAAAAGACATAGGTTTTTTATTGCTCGTTGTTCTTTCAATTATAACTACACTAAGATTGTCGTCGATCCAAAGCACAATTGTAATTTTACTGTAAAACCTTGATTAGTAATACTTTATTAATAAATAACACATTGATGATTCGACAAACACGCATAATTATTCGATTATTGAATCATTTTAAGTAGTTTACGGTTATGAATTTTCGACGATCTACGCTATAAAATCCGATGCCATACCTTTGTACCAAATCGTCTTCTTGTTCATAGATTGTTTAACGGTTTTAACTTTAATCGTTGTAAGAACTCTTAGACTTTATCATAAATCAGCTGGAATTCGCTTCACCACATAGGTATGCAGTGTTGCCAGTTTAGCCTATTTCAGGCTAGATCTAGCCTATTTTTAAATGATCTAGCCTATAAAATTTGTAAATAGCCTATAGCCATAAATCTAGCCTATTTTTAAAAATAATTTAGCATATTTTTTTAATGTATTTGTGACCAACGAAAAATTTTATTTTTGGTGTTCAATGTTTTGCTGGTTCTTTTTTGCCGATTGTTACGTGAACTTTATTCATAAGATCGTGCTTTCTGATCGATAGATTTTTCGGATGGTGCGATATGTTATCGCATTATGTTATGTGATGAAGAGCAAGAACCGGAAATAAGGCAGGTTTGCGTTAATTTTGTGAAACGATTAATAATGCAACTCCGTGAAAGGTACGAATAAGCTGCAGTTGATTAGATTATCACTATATTTATAATACACTTTTCCATTTTAGACTTCCCGACAACTTCAATATTTTAAAGAAGGTCAATATATTTGCAGTAGATAATATACTGCGACCCCACAAAAATATATTTGATTTCATAAATATTTTTGAATATTTTAAAATAACTGATATCGATAAATTAAAATCACAATTGGACAAAATTCACCTGATAAAATGGGGAAAAACAGAAGAATCGATGCAATTTTGGGCAGAGGTGCTAGCGTATAGAGACGCAGGAAACAACAACCCCTTTAAGGCGCTTGCATTATTTGCTATCCAGTTGTTTTCCCTGCCATGGTCCAATGCAGAGGTGGAACGAGTATTCAGCCAAATGAACATAGTGAAGTCAAAATTGCGCAATAAAATGGCATTAAAAAGCTTGAATGTAATATTGAGCATAAGGTTTGTTTTTA
Organism: Drosophila kohkoa; assembly: GCA_019972355.1. Lineage (NCBI taxonomy): Eukaryota > Metazoa > Arthropoda > Insecta > Diptera > Drosophilidae > Drosophila > Drosophila kohkoa. The sequence continues at coordinate 378,829 of BJEL01000033.1, read as the reverse complement.
AATTGTGTCAAACTTATTTATATTTTAATAATAATATATTTCAATGTGACAGATATGGGTTACGAAGACACAATGAATGCCGGCATACCTATTCGTTGCCACAAAAGTATCTTGCCCGAATTAAAAACAAAGACAAATATTTGAATGACGGGGAGAACGACGATATTGAAAGTTTGTTAACTTGTTTAATATAATAAAAACATGAAAATTACTTTAATTTGGTAGATATCATTGGATTTTAATATATAGCTTATTTTTCAGCATATTTTTCTGAATTTTAGCCTATTTTAGCCTATTTTTACTCAAAATCTAGCCTATTTGCGAGCTCAATACCTGGCAACACTGTAGGTATGTATAAATATGCATTAGGAGTGTCGATTGTTCATTTATAAATTATTTGTAAAACAATTATCAGAATATCGTCAGATCTGACGACATCGATATATTTACATTCCGCAACCAATGTCCAATCATCGAATTTGAAAATGTTTCAAATCGTAAGAGAAATGTTCAAGCTGAGATACGAAAGAAAACTTTAAATTGGATTTAAAAAAAAATTCAAAATAAGGAAAGTTTAAAGAGTTAAAGGCACCAGTTAATCGAAAAAATATGATACGATAGGTTGAAATTCAGGAAAAATAGTAAAGTTGAAGAGAAACTGAAATTGTTTAAAATCTAATTTATTATTGTTTGTAAACTATAAATGTAAAGTAAGTACCTTGTATTTATATATTTACAATAAAATTACGTTTATAATTATTTAATAATCTTATACATGTGCAAAAACCATTATAAAAACTAGCGCATTTAAACTAAGCCCGACAAACGAGTTGGCTCCTTGAACCGCGGCCGGGTGGTCTCCTAAAATCAATTAAATATCAATTAAATAAATATTGAATATTTTTAAAAGTTTAAATTTATGAAGAATACACACCATTTAAAATGTGGACATTAACCGATTTGGCATTTGCATTCGATGGCATGCAGGAATATCTGCCAGAGTCGGATATTTGGGCGCGTTGTATTAACAGATATGATGTGGTTATATCACCCTTCTCGGTAATAACTGATACTCCACCTCGAGGTGAATCGTAGTTGATCTCCTGCAAAAATATTCACATTTATATTGAAGTATATAGTAGAAGTATATAGTATTTGTACTCGCCTGATTATTGTGGGTCCAATGCACCATTAGCGGTGGATCCGGAAGATGCTTCACAATACAAGTCAGGTTAACTGTGGAGCCCAAATCAATGTATAGCTCGGGACCTCCCGGAATACTTGTGATGGGCTCTGAAAGTAGATGTATAGCATAAGTTTCGTATTTACATAATACATTAAAAGTAACGCTAATAATACCACTAAATTTCTTCATAGCTTAAATGTATATAGAATATTTCAAAATACACATACCAACAACTGAAAATATCATTGTATAGCCAACAGGAGGTGTCGTTGAAACTTGACACTCGTAAACTCCCGAATCTCTTAATTGGGGAAATTTGATCTGCAAAAATTAAATACAAATTTGAATTTATTAATATTATCTGTTTGAAATAAATACAATTAAAAAATTATTTGAAATAATTGCTTAAATAAAGTAAGCCTTATAAGTCATTTATATTGAATATCTAAATTGGAAATAAGTTAGCCTTCGCTATATGAAATAAATTTAAGTATTAAAGTTAAAGAAATAATTGTTTAATGAAAGAAAGATTAAGACTGTTAGTTTTGTGGGATAAATATAAATTAATTAACATTAGTATGAATAAATAAAATTACTATTATATTTGTTATTTATTGATAAAATGATGACTTCGATACATTTTTAGGAAATAAATGCAATGGAGTTGAAATAGTTTCTTGATAAAATGTAGGTTTAAAGGTTTAGAATACATAAATAGATGAAAGCTTGTACTGACTGCTTAAAAACTCAATACTTATAGCTAAAATTCAAATCTTTAAACAATTTTAATAATACTTGATAATACAAAATTATAGTTATTATAGTTTCTAATGTAGTGGATTCATTTTAGTATTTACCTGCAAAGACCAATCGCCAGTTTGCTTATTGTAGATTGAAGTGAATCTTTGGTCCGATGTGTACGTGCTCTCAGCCACAGTCAAAAGATGTAGGTCCCTGTGCCGTATCCAGGATACCTACAAATGGTAATTAGCACGTGAATGTGAATGTTAATGATGTTTGCTGTATGTATACACAGATACAACTTGAAAGCCAGTCAGCCTGCCAGCCTGCCTGCCAGCATGCAATACGAACCGTTTTATTGCCCAGATTCCTGACACGACAGTTGAGGTGCCCCGTTTTGCCCACCAATGATGTCACATTCTTGGTGGCTGATGTATCGAAGTAGGGCCCCCTGTCGAGAGGCTTGATGAACTTTACAATTTGGTCGTCGTTCATATTGAAGCCATTATTGACATCGTCGCCCATCATAAACATCTCTGTAATGTTTATTTTCGGATCGAAATAACTCCGCTGACAAAGCGTGGCTCGAAAAAACACTGCAAAAAATAATCGAAATGTGGATTTTATGTACTCATATGTTATCACTTTCTCTCCTCGAGGTACAAAACAAATCACATTAACTAGCGGCAGTTAGCCCAGATAATATCTCACACTTCAGTGTGTCGTAATATCCTTTTGCACAACTTACAAAAATAAAGTAAAATCCGACATATTCGTGACCCATTCATCATGTGATTTGTGGTCTCCAAATTGTTTTTTAATCACACATCAAAAACACTTCAATTAGTTTAGTCGCTGTAGCTATGTAATTTTTCTGCAAAAATGCTTATCCTTTTGCCTTTTTGCCCCGATCCCTTCCCGCCGCGTTTCCCTCCACTTCTCTAGGCACACTTCATTAATATTCGCCATGCGCATTGGGGGCAAAAATTCAAAAAGATGAGCAAGTGTTTACACAACAACTTTTCCAGTAATTATTTGAAAAAATACCAAAAGTATTCCCATCTGTATATACACACAAGCGAGTCCTGCAAACACTCGCATTCGACGAGGATGCTCGAGTCGCGAATGCCCCTCCAGTGTGTAGGGTATTATTAGCCCAGATGCCCAGGGCAAACACATCTTATATGCAAGCACATTTAAATAGATTTCGGCGCACGCAAAGCCGTTATACTACCGCCAGGTGGCGCCAGTTTCTTTCCATCTTCGACCTTGTTTGGAAACTATTGAGAAACGACTTTTATTCAAAACTGTTAAGTCAAGTTACGTTTTATATTTTTAATGCGTTTAAGCCAATAATGAATCTTTGCACTTAACATTTTTAAAAACTTTGCATTTCTGAGAAAGGTTTGTATATTCAGGATAAAGAACCTTACATTATAATGCCAGCATTTTCTTATTTTATTGAATGTTTTATTGAATTAAAACTAACCAAAAATCATATAGAATTTAAACCTATAATGTTTTTATGAATTACAGATTCAATTTAAATTTTTTTTTGTTTATATACACATATATTTTTGTTCTTTAGGAAGTTTTTTCATATAACAAGATTTTCAGAAATTGTTTTTAAAATATCTATTTGAAGTATCGAAAGCAATTTCGAACTTTTATTATATTTCTTTGAATAAAATCTAATGCTAGATTTTCTGTATATTATTAATTAAACACAACTTGAGATGATCTATCAGTTAAGAAGCAATAATGTTATTTCAGATAAATTACTCAAAAATTGTGATAAAGAAATGACGTAGTAAGAAATAAGGTTCAGCAGAAAGAAAGAAACAAATCCTATGCATGCAAATACTACATAATATAGACAGAAATATTATCCAATGCGAGGTGCTAGCCAATATTGAAAAAGAAATGCAAATTTACGCAATACTATATAGAAGAAAGTAGAAAATATAGTAAGAAAATGTCCCCCAAACAGGCAACAGCACCAAACAGCACCAAATAGGGGTAACAAAAATGTCAAGTGCGCAGTGAGCATGCTCCGTGTGGTGGGCTGGAGATGGAGGAGAATGGAATTCCAACCCTTGAGAGTAGATTTTTCGCATGTGAAGAAATCGATTTAAGGAATATTTCGGAAGTTCTTTAGTTAAATGTGTTTCACAAAAATAATGTAAAATATTCATAAATCCACTTGTGAAACTTGCAAAAAATGTGTGTAATCTGCAAAGCTATAAACTAAATGTTAGAAATAAATGCAATTAACGAAATTTGTATATTCAATTGGACAACTACTAGTAAAACAACATAGGAAATAACGAAAGAAAAATTCAATCAATTGAGTTGATACTAAATCACGAATTTAGGTACGTGATTTATAACAAAAATTCCATAGGATCGCAATGCGAATAAAATAAGTAACGAAAAGTAGTAAAACAATTAAAAAAGAAAAGAGAAGGAACAAGAAAAAAGTAAATATAAATAATATGTATACAAAAGTGAAGTCTGGATGTGGATGGATGTGTGTCTTAACTAATCAATAACTTGGAATACATTAAATACGAAAAAGAAAAACAGAGAGAGATATTCAATAGCAGAGTTTAATAACAATAAATACAATTGTACTTATATAATTGCAGTCAACATGGGCACGGTGCTGAGTTTTAATCCAAGGGATAGACATCCCATCTATTCGTCACAGCCCAATTTTCCATACAATCAATCCGCTGACTTGCAGGCGGAGAAACTCAACGAGACTGCGGGCTCCATCGATTCGCATTTGAATAACTTCTCGTATGAGCAGCTGAACAATGCCAAGAACCGCGAGAATAAATCGGGCAAATCCGGAATGTCGTCGCACCAAATATCGCGACATGGCTCCGGACACAATCAGAACAGCTGTGGGGCAAGCATGCAATATAATTCAATGCACACGCAAATCAATTCGCACAACAACTTCAATAATCTGACAGTGTCGTCGAAGGACACGATCAACAATGATTTGGACTCGCATAACGAGAACTCGATTGTCATCTCGGAGAAGAGTTCGATTGAGAAGAGCTTGAAGAAGCATTCGCTGTTCATCAATGCGCTCTCATGGAAGAAGCTATCGACTTCGCATAACAAAAAGAAGGTCGACAACAAGAACAAATGCGCCAATATGCCGTCGGCCTGCTTTAAGGCTCAACTCCTGGAGGCATCGTACTCCACATCGGGGGCGGTGAATGCGACAGCCACAGCTGATAAGAATAAGAATATCCAGCTGCATTGCAATCACATCGAGGAGCATCAGCATCAGCAACAGCATCACTGCAATCAAAATCAGGTCATCAGGGATTTGCCATTCTTCCCCACGGCCGCCAAAACACAGAAGCCATCCACGGCCAAGGAGCTGGGACGTGTCAACAATACCAACTCGATAACCAATCACAACAAACTGATCCAGAAGCAGCCTTTAACGTTGACACTGCCCCAGCAGTTGCAGGCTTCGTCGATACAGATCAAGAACACTAATCAAAATCACATTCCACGCAAAACTGTTATACAGGTAATTCGGTATAGTCTGGGAACAGTCTTCGAACTGGAACAGTTTCTATTCTAATTGGGAAACTGTTGCTAATGTTACACATTCGTTTTCAACTCTTCTCCCACAATAAATAGGCTTCTACTTCGGAACTACTCAAATGCCTGGGCATGTTCTTGCACTATCGTTGCCATCGGTTAAACAACTTTGATCCTGGCGACGCCGTCATGTGGCTCAGGGCTGTCGATCGTAGCCTCCTCTTGCAGGGCTGGCAGGTAAACAAACTCCCAATTTTAATATAATCAGACAGTTACCATTATTCACTTTTAAAGTCATAAATTTAAAAATTCTATGGCAAACTATTTTATGATATATAGATACAGCAGTAATATTGTCACCAAAGTTCATAAGTTTAAGCCAGCGACTTCAAACATTATATTAAAAAAAAAAAAATTAATTGCTTTAATTACTTTAAACTAAAGCCAATTTTTTATTTAAATAAATAACAGACAGACGGTTGTGATATACTATTTCGATATTTTCGATTAAATTATACATGAAAGCTAAAATTTATTTAATATATTTCGAATGAATTTTCGAATTTTCCATGAACTTAAACTTAAATAAATTTAAAATAATTTTCAATGGACTTTTTGTACTGTAAATAATAATTTCAAATTTATAAATAATATCATTTTGCTGCACTGAAAAATATTTATAATGTTTGAAAAGTATTTACAGTTCTCCTTAGCGAATAAAAATATCCCTATTCTTATTAGAATCTCAATAAAGCAGCTACAACACTGAAAGTTTTATTTAGACCCCGAAAACAATTTAAAGCGTACTTTTCTGACTTACAGGATGTGGCATTTATAAATCCAGCAAATGTTGTATTCGTCTACATGTTAGTTCGTGAATTGGTCAACGGAGAGGAAACAAAGGAATCTGATCTTCAGGCATCTGTGCTCACTTGTTTGTATTTGTCGTATTCATACATGGGAAACGAAATAAGTTATCCTCTTAAGCCATTTTTGGTCGAGGACTCCAAAGAGAACTTTTGGGACAGGTAAGTGAAAAAGCGCAATATTAGCATAGCATTAAAATTTGATCGCACTTTTCTTTATTTGCTTTTAAAGATGCCTGGTGATCGTGAACAGATTAAGCAATAAGATGCTTAAGATCAATGCAGAGCCAGCATTCTTTACTGAAGTATTCACTGAATTAAAATCATGCGGTCAATTTCAAACCAACTCGAATCGAAGATCATCTTGCGGAGGCGCCTGACGGAAAGATAACCGACAGGTTGTGGTCCGACTTTCATTGTCTACACATCAGCAGACTTTTCCAGATAAAATAAAACCAACAAAATAGTGCTAAACAATGAAAAAGAAACAAAATACAAAACAAAACAAAACCAAAACCAAACATAAACACTTCGTAAATCATTAGAAAATTTCTTTATGTCACCATCACACTTGTTCAAAATAAAAATGTAAAGATATTAAAAGACATTGTGCAAATTCGGATAAAAAACAAAACTAAAACTAAACTAACAATTATGAAGTGTAACGGCGTTGTGTTCTCTATTTAAATGGAATGCAATAATGTTCAATAAACTGAATAAAATCTTAATCTTAATGCTTTTCCATTGCTCCATTTCTAGCGAACATTTTTAGGAATAAAATGCAAATAGAATTTCAGAATTATGATTTTCAATCTCTAGATTTTATTATAGTACATTTTATGATCACACTGCTTTTATGATTGTTACTCGATTTTATTATATAGCTTACGATCGCACTGCATAAACTGTTTCACATATCCCCAAACCAAAAATAAGAAAATATGTGCACAGCTTACCACGGAAATAATTAAGGGCCAAATGTCTGGATATCTAGCAGAGGGCTTTATAGCTAAGGACCCAACTAAAATTAACAGCATCAGAATTTCCGATATGGCAACGGTCGTATTTAAAAGTTTGTTTTCGAGCATCTGTTCCTTGTTGGACTTGAAGTAATTGCATTTAAAAACTAAATGGAAGAGGACAGTTGCTGCCACACTTGGAATTAACAGATGATCACGCTTTAGAAGCGGAATCATGCTAAATACTGAGACTTCTAGGAACCATAGCATCTCATTTGGCCACCATTGAAATAAACAAATTGCTGGCAAAGCAACCAGTAAAATTGACTTCTCGTGAACCTGCAGATTACATTCGATAGTTATAGTTGGCATTTAAATATATAGTAAGCGTAATTTCTTACTTGAAATGAGAATAGGAAAAAGGCTGCTGAAGTATTGAATAGAGTTAACAAAAACATCGGTTTGCTGCGTCGCCAGAAGAGAATTATATTTGTTGGTAGTACAGTTAAAAGAGTGGTCCCCAAACAGATTAAAGCCATCTGATGATTTTGGAAATGTCTCCTGCAAAAACCAACAAATTAATTTCATAATTAATAGCTAGTTATTGATTTGCCTACCTTAGTTTAAAAATCACATTGATGCTGCACCAAACATTGGCCACTTTGTCCTCAAACACACCGCGTCCAAGTGGAAAAAGACGATGCAATACCTGGGAAGCTGATTCTATGGAATGCAACCAAGGTAACCATAGAATGGCAAAAACCGTCAATACAATTGAGGCAATGGCTGTCAGCTCAATTGCAAAGGACTTAAAACTGAAAAAGAAGAGTTTTAGTGAATTAATAGTTTTTATGAGTAACAATATTTAATGGTAAAATTTGATTATAACACGTATAAAAAATATAATAAAAACAATAACAAAGTAATTAATGAAATCTAACAATCAAGAATCATCTGAATACTTAAGTTTTATATGGAACCACAAATTATTAGTTTGTATACGTTTAATGTATAATAATTATAAAATTATTAAGAATTTCATATAGTATAGAAATTTCTATCAATCAAGTATTTATCTGATCATATTTCTTCGGAATTTGTAGAACAACTTAACGTTTATAAAGAATTATAAATTATGAAAGTAAACAGTGGATTCATAGAATAATTACAAGTGTTCAATAAAATTGTTAGTAATGCATAGATTCGAAAATCAAGATTATTAATTTATTTAAACAACTTTAGCCGTAGGATCATTTGTCAATGCTAAAGTCTAACAATAGAATATCTATTCCGTTAAAATATTTGAGCAACTGTCGAGCTTTTCAAAACCAATTTACCACTCTCAACTATTGTTATTTGCCCTTGTATACAATAAATAATAGAAATAAATGAATGCAATTATAAATATTATACCTTTTGTGCGACAAAGTGGTGCCAAGAAGATATGAAAAGAATGGAAGCGCATGATACAATTCCATTTGTTTATAGTTCAGGGCCAATGTGAACGTAAAAGCGGCTAAATAGTTTTTATTGCAGAGAATCGCAGCAATTGCCACAGCTGCCAATCCGAGCGATATGTTGTTGTATTGAAAGTGTCCATTATCGATGAGCATTTGCCCCGGATATAGAGCGAGCAGTAGAAATAACAACTCCTTGATGTTGCTCTGAAAAGTTCGATCGATGGCAACACTTAAAATCCAAATTGCCGGCAAATAAATCAAAAGATCGACAGCCAAAACCGTGAGACGCATAAAACTCTTGTGCTCCTTGCTTTCGATGCCGCGACTCGCGTGCAAGGACACAAAACTGGCATTCTGCGTTTTGGCGGCAAGACCCACCAGATAGCTATGATATGCTGTAAGAGGTGGATAATCTAAGCCCCAATATTGCAGGTCGTTGTGTGTGCCATTTGTATACCACGATTTGGCGTCTAAATTGACAGTCACTTCTTGCCAATGCCGTTGTGCCTCATAGTCGCCGAACATCGGCGGCTTGTTGTATCCAGAATATGCGTTAAGTGATATAATTGATCTCAGCGATAAGGCGAGAAACGCCGTGGCTGCCAACTCAGACAGCATTTTTACAATTGTTTGACGTTATCATTGCATTCCACTTTGCGATGGCACCGGCACTGAACTAGTGAATATCGATGTCGTATAGCACAAATATATCGAATTGAGCACGATGTATCTCTAATTAATTGTGGCAAGGCTTATCGATACGATGAAAATATCGATTTCCCATAATTGTTTCGATTTGGAAACCTTGTCTGCTTTGTAACATTTTTTAATTTATTTTGACGTGTTTTATACACACCCAGGCCTTTGTTATTAACTAATTACCAGTATTGGCTACTAATAAATTGTGTGGATAAATGAAAAGTTTAACTGGGATATCATCCAACATAAACACACCGCGCTTTTGCATAATTACAATATTTATTATTTAATAGGACACTCAGGGCGTATTTTACATGATGGGGATGTGGATTTGTATTTTATGCCTTCGCAGCAATGTCCAGAGCCTGGCTCAGATCATTGATTAAATCGTCGGCGTCCTCAAGACCAACAGACAAACGAACAAGACCGTCAGTAATGCCCAAAGTTTTGCGATCTTCAGCAGGAACGGAAGCATGTGTCATAACGGAACTATAAATAACATGAAAGTTAATTTAAAAATCAATCATATTAATCTATGTTGTAAAACTTACGGCAATTCAGCCAAGCTTTCATATCCGCCAAGACTTTCAGCCAAAGTGAAAATCTTCAAAGCCTTCAAGAAAGCTGACGAATGCTTCAGGTCGCCCTTGATATAGAATGAGAATACGCCGCTGTAGCCATAGGTCTGCTTAAGGGCAATCTCATGCTGTGGATGGGAAGGCAGAGCCGGATGTAGTACCTTCTCAACGAAAGCATGCGAATCCAGGAACTTGGCCACTTGCAGCGCGTTGCTTTGATGTTGTTGCATACGCAGAGACAAAGTCTTCAGACTGCGGTTCACTTGGTAGCAATCAAATGGCGATGGAACAATGCCAACAGCTACAAGAAAGAATATTGCTTAAAATCTATGTCTATAGAAAGAGTGTCAGACATGTTTACCATTTTGCAAGAACTTCAATCTGTTGTAAAGATCTTCAGAATCCATGGTTATACCGCCCATAACAACGTCTGTGTGTCCATTCATGTATTTGGTCATGGAATAGCACACCAGATCAGCTCCCAGCTCAAGGGGACGTTGGAAATACGAAGTCAGGAAAGTGTTGTCCACGGCCACAATAATATTGCCAGCGTCATGGCTGATCTTGGCAATGGCAGCAATGTCAGCAACTTTAATCAAAGGATTCGTTGGAGACTCAATCCAAATGAGCTGGAAATTAATGAAATTATAGTATATTATTATAGCATATCTTTAATAGATGTTCTATCGTAAAATACCTTAGTTTCAGGTTTAAATGCTGCTTTAATAGCATCCAAATTGGTGGGATCAACAAAAGTTGCATTTATTCCCAAACGAGAGGCCACTTGTCTGAAAATATTATGAATAATTTATTATCACTATAATAAAGTTTACAAAATTAAAATATACAATTGAAGTATTAAAAAAAGGAATTTTATAAGAATAAATAATAATCATAAATAATAATAATTATGCAATAATAAAACTAAAGATTACCTGATAAGTCTGTTGGTTCCACCGTAGACGTCATCGCCCATAATAATGTGATCGCCACTGTTGAGCATAGTAAGAACAGCAGTTGTTGCACCCAAACCAGATGAGAAGGTCAATCCATACTTGGCGTTATCGAGAGCAGCGAAACATTTCTCCAGGACATTACGGGTTGGATTGCCACTTCTAGAGTACTCATAACCCTGGAATTAATGTATACAGGAATTAATATCGCACAATATCTGTTGTTTCATTCAAATTTTAAAATCTTCGAGGGGGTATTTTGAAATTAATTATATATAATGAGTTTGCATCTTTTTTGTTTATGTTAAATCTACAATGATTTGGCAAAATTGGTTTGGACAACAGGGCTCGCCTGTTTACTAAAGACACTTATCTGCGAAATAGTTCAAATCAGTTCAGACCTATGACTTTACATATTTTTCGAATTTTCTAAATATAAACCGTTTTCCCGTTGTCGACTGATGGTCAATAAACGCATAAGCAAAACATAATGTCCTCCAATCTGAATTTATAACATACGATTAATGATATTTATTATTATTGTTTAATTATATTGATAAGCCAAAGTGAGCTGCATAATTAAACGATAATAATAAATATCACTATCTCAATAAATCTATGTAGATAACTAACACTAACCACGCAATAAACCAATTAGAATTTAAGATTTATGCTTTAAATTATCATTGTTCAACTATCATATGATTTAACATATTTTTTTTTTAATTCACTTTTTTTAAGATAAGTGTTTATTTTTACAGGCTTAAATAAAAATTTAACCACGGTATGATAACACAATCAAAATACGCAATGTACACACACATTCGTACATATGTACATACAAATGTAAATTTTAAATGATGGAAAATTTATCTGCCGTTTACCGGCTTATCTATCGATAGCACTGCTAATGCGTATCTACTTATATACACATATGTACATGAATTTCCGCATATTTACATGAATATGTAGATTAGTATTTATCAGTTGTGCCAACAAAGCGTTAAATATTTATTAATAGGAAAAACAATATTGCTGAGGTGGGAGATATAAATACACATTTCTTTTGCACATGTTTGCATCATAAAATTTTATCTTACACGATGCTCTCCAGGGGCATCCTGTTTGAAGGTTGTGCTCAGCGAAATGGGAGGAATAACACTGGCACTCTTCCATTGCTCTGGATCCTGTCCAGCGTGAATGGATTTGGTGGCAAAACCTTTGGGTTGACTCTTGAAACTCATTTTACAACAGCTGAAAACGAACCACACGCGACAAACACTTGTTAATCACTGCTTCATCAACATCGATGGTTTTCTGTGATCGATAGGTCATTCACACTTGCTTAGAACCAGAATAGATAAGCGATTGGTTCGACTATCGCCAAATATTATCGATGGTCAAATTTCCATTTCAAATTTAACTTTTTCAACGGGCTTTCAAATACTCTAGTTTTCTAGACTTTCTATTAACTTATTCTATTAATTGACTATTTTTATATTTTAAATATAAATAATGATAATATTTTACTTGTTAGCATTTTATAACAATTTTGATAAATACTTTAATGCAAGCATCTATTTTGGCTATTGATATAAATAAATACATTTTTATTGTCAACCCTAACATTGCACTTGTTAAATTTCTTTTGTTGAGAGTGCAGTATGAGTAATAATCCTATAACACTATTAATACACGATATAGTAAATAAAGTTGCAATTTACAATTTTATTTTGTACACAACATTTTGAAAATTAACAATTTAATTAACGTAACTAATAGCTATTTTTTCATCGTTTTCCCAAATACTATGACAACTATCCACAACTAACTGTGGAGGGGAAGACTTGTGTCTCATGAAGAACCCTTGAATTTGCGCTGGACTCACAGTGCGACCTGTGGCAACGATTCGTTGAGCGAACTCCGTCGATTTGGCGACTTCTTGCTCTCCAAAGAATTTTTTAAACATTTGCTCGAGCTGATGTTGAGTACAATAGCCAATGTATTCCTTTAAATCGATGCGACCAGGTCTAATTAAAGCGGGATCTAAGCGATCGAGGTAATTGGTGGTCATAAAAACAATGCGAGCTTCTGTGGAAGCAACGCCATCGAGGCAGTTCAACAAGCCACTGAATGTGATGCGATTCAAGCCGTCATAAGCCGACTTCTGCTGTAAAGTCGCTTCTCTCGAAATAAATGCAGCATCAATATCCTCAAGTAAGATTATAGTTTGTTCTGGGGCCACGTTCATTAGATGATTTAGCCTATCATCGGTGAGTCCACGCTCCGACAAGTTTAGCAAACAAATGCCGTACTCCAATTCGCCAGCCAAGGCAGTTATAAAACTTGATTTGCCACATCCCGGAGGACCATACAACAAGTAGCCTCTGCGGTATGGAATTCCTCGCTGTGTGTACCACAAGGAGTTTCCAATGAAATCTTTACAGTCGGCAATGATTCTACTCGAAATACCCTCGTCTAAGACAACCGAACTGGCAGGTCTACGTCGCCGGGGATGTCCAAATGGTCGCCATTCCGAGCCCATTGCCGTGTACATAAGTGTTTTTCCTTCAGTCGCCTGCAAGGCCAATTGCCTTGCCTCCTCCAGGATATCAAAGTAGATTTGTTTGTTGTTGCCAAACGCAGTCAACGTCACAGATTCCCATGGCACGCCCATGTGTAAATCTAACGTTTGTTGCTCCCTTGTGCGCTCCACTTGAATCCAATTTCTTTTGTATTGAAATAAATGTTTTCCAATGCTCGGTATAAAGTCATAAGTGGTTCGAATTTTTCCGTTGTCATTCTGTAAGAATGTCGTCTCCACACTCAAATGTTGTGTCTTTCTCGCTCCCTTAATGGTGATCCATTTTAAAAGCCATTGGTACGATTTGTCTCTGCAGGGCACTTCCAGAGTGATCATCATATGCCGACGAAATAGCACCACAGCACCCTGAAGACCTTTCCTCAGTATCGCTGCACTGGCTCCTACTCCGAACAGTCCGAAGCCAGCCCCAAAATATGGGTTAGACGATAAACTTGAGATAAGTTCACCGATGGCCATCTTCACCTGTAAAAATATTGAAATGATATATGAAATCCGACAAAATATTGTATGAAATGTAGAGATCGTAGAAGCGTTTAATATTTTAAAGACTAAACTGGTATATTGGTACTTAAGGTGGCACTTTTGTACCAAAATACTTTTTACAAACATGGTACATTTCTACAAAAATTTGCAGCAACGTACCAATTTAAAAAAAGTACACTAATGAAAACTGTGGTGTGTCCTTATGTAAATGTATGTGAATTTATTGGCACATACATTATTTAAAATCATCACTTTTCCAACAGCAATTTAAGAGCTCTTATAACCGGCAAAACTCTTGGTATGTAATTCTATCAATCTATCACTTTGACATTGTTTTCTTTATGTCCAACACATAAAATTGTATGTAAGTTGAGATTACTATGTGGTATCTAGCTACAAATAGTAAATAAATAAATACATAACAATGCATTTGTTGTTTACTTTAGGCCTTCATAATTTAATCACGCACTCACTTGTTATGTTTGCACCCTTCTCTAAACAAAATACACGTTTAACAAATCTACAATCTCATATTGACAGTTTAACCATTCAATTGCTTCGTTTTAGACCAAATTTTATTCAGCTTTTACAATTTCTAATGTACTTACGCAAACATAAGCAACTACATAAACACGTTCATATAATAAAACAACAGCTGACCTTTATCGATTGCACTATCGATAATAAACATCGACTCAGTTTGTATAAAATAACAAATTGGACTATTAAATTTATGTTATCGAAAATAGACGTTCCTTTATATTTATATATTATCCTTTAAAAGAATTAATTTTCCGTCTGTTGTGAATTATTAACTTTGTTTTCATTTTTTTTTTAACGGAAATCCAATTTAAATGGGGCATTTGAAATATTTTTAAGATTTCCCGATTTAGTCTTTTTATTTAATTTGAACCATTCGAGAATAGCAGTAGTAATTAAATTAATAGGCAGAAATTTCTTTAGATGCAAAGTCACTAACAAAAAATATTGAAAAATGCAATATTGATATTTAATGTTCTAGAAATAGGAAAACATTGTTATATATTTGTATTTACAAGAAAATATCTATGTCTATCACAAGAGTTAAAGAATGTTCCCATTAGTTAACAGTATCTACACCCTTTTGATAAAAGTTATCAAATTTTAACTAGTCAAATTCATTAACAACATAATATAATTAAGAACGCAAGAACCGTATATAGTACAAATAGTTATGTGATTCCAGCGCTCATGTCGATTTGGGAATGTATTTCTTCTCAGCCTTTTCGCTCGGTACCATTTTTGCCTCCTCATCTTCCTGATTATTAATAGGTCGCAAAGCATTCCAAGGTTGTATTTCAGCGGTGGCAAAAAATTGGTAGAAAATATAAGTCACAACAGCAATGATTCCTGAGATCACAAATATAATGCGCCACTGGCTGATTGATTTCTAAAAGAGGCAAAGATTATAAATAAAAAATTATGAATTGATTGATTTCAAAAAGAGTTTCATTAGACTTACTTCGTCCGTAACTATGTATCCAACGGTTAAAGGTGAGATGAATGATGCAGACATATGAATTGTTTGACAGAATGCTAAGACTGCTCCTGAGTGTCCATAATTCGGCGCGAGATCAATAATGTTTGCCATTGCACCTGCATACGATGCTGTGATCAACATGACAGCAATAAACCAAAAGGTCAGAAGAACTCCAATATTATCAATGTAACCAAGGGCAGCAATTAACAGTCCAGGAACAACTTGCGAGAGAGCCGTAAATACTTTTCTCACATTGGTTAAGGTCATAATCTTGTGCAACAGCAGCTTGTCAGCAATATAGCAAAAGAGCACGGCGGAAACGTAGGATCCGAGGAAAGGCATTCCAGACACAATACCATTAGTCGAAACCTTGAATTTGAGAATGGAATCCATAAATGTGGGTCCACTCGTTATGAACACGTAATGCACAAATATTCGACCGAAGGTTGTTATTCCAATCGCCCAGACCGGTAGGGACAAAAAGATTTGCCTCCATGGCACTTTCATGGTAACTGAATTTAATACTTCCTCGCCCACATTCAGCTCAATATAGTTGAGTTCTTCCTTCGTTATGCGAGGATGCTCCCTGGGCGTGTTGAAGGCCAATGCGTACCATAGAATGCACCAACTGACACCCAATAATCCAGTTGTATAGAACACAGGTGGCCACCCGAACTTGGTAATGATAAATCCGCACAGCGGATACGTTAATCCTATTCCAATACTGAATCCTTGAAAGCTTGACATGAAACGCGAACGCTCCGCCAGTGGTATCCAGTATCCAACAATGGCGTACATGGCAGGCCACGTCAATCCAGAAGCAAATCCCTGAATTGAACGCAGAGCTATCACGACCGCATAATGCACTTCGGCGGCCAAAGGCATTAGCAGACTACATAACGCAGTTGCAAGTTGTGACCATCCAAATACGGATTTCGTTCCCAGAGCTTCAGTAGCAATGCCCCCCACAACTTGGGAGAGCACATAACACCAAAAGAATGAACCTATGATCCAAGATTTAATTCCAGATATTTGATCGTCACTTGCGCCACCCTAAAAGGAAACATCAATGTTAGATTAGATACAGTTCAAGAACGAGTTCGAAAACTTCAGCATTACCAAGTTCAACTTGGAAGTATGCTCATTGTTCAACGATTCTGTCGCATTGCTATTAGAAATCATTGCAACCAGCGCAATGTTCATGTCATTGCGCATCATGAAGGACACCAGGAACCCAGACCATGATAGGAAATACAAAACCAAACGCGCTGGAATTTTATCTGTAATATAAATTTGAAAAAAAAAAAACGATGTAACAAATTGGGATTGAAGGCAAGTTGGTTACTACAAATCTTACCTCTAAAACTTGTCCGATTCTTAACCGGATGAGGTTGTTTAGTGGGAGCAGAATACATTATTTTGTCGTTATGGAATTCTAAAATCGCAAAGATAGTATGGATTGAAATTAAATACATGAAGTTTTTATAAATAAATATTTTATAGGATACAATTTACTAAAGCTTCAATCTTCCTATTAATCTATTGCAAGCCATCTGAATGTAAGCTGAAAGTAATATCCGAATAATTGCAAACATTTATATTATTTTCAATATTGTGTGTGGAGGTTAGTCGATAAAAAAATTCGCTTTTTTGCCTTTGCTTGATTTATACAGAAGAAAGCAACCCAATTAGAGGGTTCCCAAAATTATCCATATATGTAAATATATTTTGTCGTTGCCAACTTGAAAGAAAATTAACATTCACACATCCTTCAAGGAAGTTAATAATAAACTGCGGCTGAGACTTATCGGATAAATAATTAGCTCCAGAACCATAATAACATAACAATTAGTTCACCAGTTAACTTGTGGTGAGGTTTTATTCCAATAAATGCATGATTGTGTTGATTACACGTCACTTGGTGCAACTAGTGCTAAATTTCGTATCAATAAATCGAATTTGCATGTTTATCGAAAGGACTCATCAAAGATTTTATCGTTTCATGAAATGATTTGGAATTGAAATAGCCAATTTATTTCACTGCACATACATTTACTCCTAATAACATATATATAAATGAATTATATTAATATGTTAATAATCAATTATAAATATGTACACGCAATCACAGCATTATTAAATGTGACAAATCACCAAAGTCAGTTAGACCAAAAGCATTTGTAAAAACACATGTGACTATTTATATACATGTACGTATGTATGTATGCGTGAATGTACATACTATATGTTTTGATTGAACAAAAACACACACACGTACTCACTTCTGCCGTGTTGTTTTATTTACTCAGAGACTGTTGTCAAAATGGTTTAGCAGATTACAACTCCGTTTAGTTATACCTTTTTATTATAGTTATATCCATTCATTGGCACACACATACGCATACGTAGGCAATGTTCTTTTATAGTTATTCAAATTGTTTTGAATTTATTTGTGAGTTATTTCACCACTCGCTTCGCTCGTTTCAATTTGTCTATGTAAGTACATTCAATGGATGTTCGTCGTAAACTACTCGTCGTATAAGCTTTTCTTGCCATTTCGATAAATGTGGAGCAATCAATCAATAGCTGATTTATTATGGAGTATTCACACATGTATTTTTAGTTCATACAACTTAACTTAAGATCGCAACTTCATTACTTGCTTAGCAGTGAGTTTTCACTAATCAGAGAACATTGTTAAACACGGAAGTCTCGCTTTATTTGTGATTTTCTTTCATTTCCTCTTTTAATATCTAATTTGAATAATTTAAATTATGCGTAAATTTATTATTATTATTTTTGATTTATTAACAAAGTTGCAACTGTTAAATGGTCACTGATTGGAATTTTAATCCATATGGAAAACTGTCTTAAACAGTTGTATTTTGTTTTAAGAAAAGTTTGTTTAATTTATGCTTGATCCGTCTCAAACCCCCAAACTACATTAAGTGTTTATCGATAATTTTATATGCGAAACCAACCCCCACATATAAATAATCGATGGAAACGGTGGGTAATGTTTTGATCCGTTTCGAGTTCAATTTGTTTTGAATGAATTCAAAAATTCGTATTAAATTTTATTTTTCAGCATAGCAATAATTTTTGATAACATTATTTTTAATTTTTCGTTATATATATAAAAATTTAAGTATATAATAATAAATTCAGTGGATCCCTTACAAGAAACACAATATAGCCGCTCCAAATATAAAACCAATTAAAGGTAACCCAAAAACACAATTTAAAATCGTTTTACACTTATCCATCATTTTAAATTAACACCAAACACGCTTCCCACACTATTAATAAAAATGGTACATTTAAAATACGTTGGCAACTCCACACTAGTTAGTACACACATATGTACGTCTGCAAGTTCGTACTTTTCTTCAGGGTACAATATCAACATTATGTACAATAGTACAATTAAATGGTAATTATCATTTGGGACAAAGTTGAATTTTATGTTTGTGCAACGATATAAAATAAAAACACAAATTGTTACCCTCAATATTATAAATGTCGCGTTTTCATTTTAATTATAAAAGTAAGAATAATATTTCATACACCTTTATTAGATGACTATTAAATATTAAACATCGGATAGTATGTGTTACAATTAAGGATTTTCCATGGTGGCCACAGCAACTTGTGGATCACGAGCAGTCGAAGGTGCTGGTTCCTCGCTATCTCCTGGCGATGGCTTGTCATCGTCGTCGTCGTCCTTTGAGACGATTATTGAGCCGCCGCGCTTTTTGGCCATTTCCAAATAGTGCAGATTTTCTTCATCGGATAAGATTTTGAACGGCTGATCCTTGCCAACAATTGCCACAGTAATGTTCTGTTATATGGTAAATCAGTTTACAATTACATTAACAATAATAAATAATATTGTATAATACCAATTGAGATCCGCCGTCGTCTTTGGAGACGAGTTCATCATTGGGCAATGAGCTGCGAATAGCGTGAATGCCATGGCAAATAATGTCATCCTTAGAGCTGGCATTGAATGTGGACAAGTGACGTTCCAAATAGGTGCGAGCGCTTTGAGATCTCGACCCAATGGTCATTGCCTTGCAATTGAAGAAATTTGCGGATGGTTCCACCTTATAGATATGCGGACCCTTCTCATCGTAACCAGCGATGAGCAAACCCACTCCGTAGGGACGACGATCATAACGTTGCGTTGTTGTCTGCATTTTGTTGCCCAAATTGGTTATCAAGCGCGACACTGGATATGTCGAGCCATACGAATGCTTATAGCTTAAGCACTCCGAGCGCAAATACTTGCTGAGAACTCGTGCATCGGCCGTAATGCCAGCTATAGAGATGCCCAGATGATCATCAATGGGAATGATTTTACGCTGCGAAGCGGAGAGCTCTGAAGCCGGCTTGCAGAGAGCAACAAGAACGGCGTAGTCACGATTTTTGAGGCCAACAGTTGCGGTGCCGAGTTTTACAGCCGCCATTGCGTACTCTACTTGATGGAGGCGCCCTTGGGGGCTCCACACTGTGACATCGCTGTCGTACTGATTGCGAAACTGCAATTATAATATAGATATTATATTCTTGTTATTACTGCTACTTAATAATGTGTACTTGCCATTTTCTATTTAAAAATTGTCGGTCAGGCCAAGTTGTTGAATGCTGAATATTGAATGATGACAATCCAAATGTGTTAGTGATGGGCAACTCGAGAAGTTCACAGCACATATTGCACGAGCCATTTTGAAATTGTATCGATATATTCATTGATTAACGATAGTGCATTTATTATACTTATCATGTTTAAAAATAAATCTTAAGAAAATAAAAATTAATTTTGTAATTGGTTTTTAATAACAGTAGCTAAAAAATAAATAAATATATTAACAAAAGACATGAAATGAATTACCATAATAATTTCAAATTTCTTGCATATATCGCAGTGTATTTGAAACAAGTTTTTAATTTAAATGCCAAGAATTTACTTAAATTATTCATTTAAAATAATCATATTAAATTTTATTTTTAAGGATTCAAAAGATTTTTTCTTGAGCTGTAGATGAAATATTTTTTCTTTCAACTTGCAAGCTCAGCTTGACCTGCATACTAAGTTCACAATAGAACTTAGACTTTGGAGAATTTCCCATATCTAAATCAAGTTTTAATTGTTGCGCTCGATTTTATTATTTTAAATATGTAAGAATCAGATTAACTAAACTAAAACTAAAAGGCTTTAAAAAAGAATGTTTTTATACACAGATGTAGCCTGATATCATCCAACAAAATGGGTATTGTGGTATCCCATAGGAACTTGAGTTTGTTTTGGATTTGCGAGCTTTGCTGCACAGCTGGAATCCTGTGTAGTGCTGCACTAGAAGATTATTGTGCGGAACTGTCACCAAAGTCGCTGAGCATGATTCTAGGACAAGCGTATAACCCACGGTATATGAGCATTGAACCTCCTTCGGGTCGAAATGGTCCCAAAGAAGACCCCACTAAAATCGGAGCGAAGAGGTCATCGATTGATGTACCATTCTATGCGGATGATGATGTGCTTTCATTGGGCAGCTTTCCAGCCTGGGAGACAAATCATTTCACTTATCACGAAAAAAAGGAAGAAGACTCATTGAAGAGGAAAACCATAAACGTGAGAAATGTATTCGAGGGAGGCGGGCCCGGAAAACATGAGATGTTTAAAACTCGGCCTTGGGAATGCTCTTCAATCATCAACTGGATTGATTTGGGTTTAAATTATTTTCCGCGCTATATTCGATCGATCGAATGTATTGCAAAAAAATGTTGGTACGGTCATTTCAAGTGCAAACCCAAATCATTTACCATCAAAGTGCTGCGTCGAAAGCCGGGATCATGTATTCACGTAAGTGATAAATTAATTTTGATCACTTCGGATGAGTTCATCAACGATTATACCCAATTGTGGATCTGGGAGGAGATCGCCGTCAATTTTTGCTGTGAATGTGTGATGTTATATTAGCTATTTATGCGTGTATG
Organism: Drosophila kohkoa; assembly: GCA_019972355.1. NCBI lineage: Eukaryota > Metazoa > Arthropoda > Insecta > Diptera > Drosophilidae > Drosophila > Drosophila kohkoa. The sequence continues at coordinate 357,213 of BJEL01000033.1, read as the reverse complement.
TCCCTCCAATTAATAATTATACAATCATTACTAGGAAATTTCAACAAAACACTTTAATTGCATTGGGGACAATGGACACTTTGATTGGTCGTGGTTCGTATTCCTCGCCGTCAATGGAATAGAATATATTTGGTGTATTCGCCGATGGATAAAGCTTGATCGTTCTGCTCTTAACAATAAAATTAGGCTCTATTGTCTTATTCGTAATGTTGGGAATATTCTTGATGAATTCCCATCCTGGTTGTAACGAATTAATAAATTTGCTTTCTAGCTCGTCAAAGTTTTCGCTATTCTGATTGAGCGAAATATTAATTTGGTTCGATGTAATAGATCCTTCCTGATTTGAAGAGCACTTCTCATTCACCACTAGTTTATACGATGCATCCACCTTTCCATTTTGAGGGGACACAAGTTTCTTTGTAAAGAAACCTTTATTGGGCGGCGTTTTGTCCCTTTGCACGCGACAATTGCTGCATCCGCTGCACGGAGGTGTGTAGACATAATCCGTATCCAATTGCCAATCGACATTGCCGGAAAATGATCTGAGAAATGCAGCAATGTGATGCTTGAGGGGTCCCAGATACCAATATTTATCCTTCTTGTTGTCCAGCTCTTTCAGCAGACCCCACGAGAAACCATTTAGGCCAAAAATGGGTTTCAATTGGGCAGCACCTTCCTCACTAGCAGCATCGTTAAGAACATCATATTGAATAACGCTCTCGTATTTGGACTGATTCTTCAACAGTGGCACCAAGGAATTACACAATTGTATCACATAGTCCAGCTCATGCTGTTTGCTCAAGCTGAAGAATGACGACTTTGGCTGTTTGTCGCGACCCAGAGGAATAAATGAAATGGGACAGGAGCTGCCCTGACGACGCAAGAGACCGGTTATAACCTCAGATTTTGTGCCATCGCCACCGGCAACAACAATCACATCGGGCAGCTTATTCAGCTCCTCTACATAGGCCTTGGCATGGCCTATATAATTGGTGCGCAGCACTTCAACCGAATAACCAGCTAAATGCAGTATGGGTTCACAATACTTTTTAAACTAAAAACAAAAAATTATGAATGAAAAAGTAATTATAAGCAATAATGCTATTTACCAAATTTTCGGCCCTTTTATTGTTGGCAATAGGATTCATCACAACCAGAACATTTTGTGGAGTTCGTTGCGTATTTTGCCCGACATGCATAACATCATTGGAGAATTCATTCATATATTGTTTAATTCTGCAAAATAGTTGGTGTTAATAAACAAACACATGGGTGAATTTTTATACTTATACTATCTATTGCATACTCGATGTTTGTCTTTAATGTGGATATGCCATATCCTAAAAGTCCTGAGAAGAATACACTTTTTTTCCAATTGTTTCGAATAGTTCGTAGCACATTCATCTTTCCAGTCTGTTTATATAAACTAACTACAAAAACAATCCTTATTTTTGTACTCTGGCCACCAACAATTTAAATCGATTAAATAGCGTCAATATTGGAATTCTACGGAAAGAAACGTAAGAGTTAGATATTAAAACAAATTCGATAAAACTACACAAATGTAATCGAAATGAAATAAAGGCAATCGAAAAGCATTTTAATAAATTTCAAGAAATATCAATTTATTAAACTACGCACATGTTTAATAAATATAATTAATAATAATTGTACAATTTGAGTAGGATAAATAATCTTACAGTCTATGCGATTTATCATATGTTTTTCCGCGATTATCGATACCTACTGCAGTGACTGACCACCATCGAATTATTTTCTGTTCTGATTTCACAGTTCCGATTGCAGAACGATTTGAGGTAAAAAAATATTAAGAAAAACAACTCATATTGATGGTGTAAAACATGTAATTAGTTTTGTAATTTTTAAACCAGAAGCGACATTCAATTACGTTTTTAAATACGTTTTTTTAAACGATTTGTCATATATGACAACGTTGACTGTGTTTGCAAATGAGAAACTAAATAATGTGTGAATACATGCATGTGTATGTATGTATGCTGGCACAATTGTGTCTGGATAAACTAAATATAATTTGATAAAAAGCTGCCACCACTAAATTAAAACATTCAATCCACAATTTGCTCAGTGCTGTCATAAAGTTCTACATACGTGATTAAAAACATATATGTGTACGTATAGCATTAATGTAATCTCAATTTATGTATATGGACAAATTAATTCTTGTGTGTATAAGTATGTGTGTGCTGTGCACAACGTTCCCATGCCTAAGCATAAAATATTCGATTTGATTCACAAGTAAAAATGGGCAACAACTTCATGTTATAATGTACCCCTATATATATATATATGTACATATATAAAAATATACAACAGCATATTCTAATGTATACTATGTATTTTATTTTGAACACCACATACATATTTATTTCTGTATGTATTTATGTATATATTCTTCAAACAACATGCGGATTTTGGAGAGTAATCGCATTTGTTATCTTCCTTCCCACAAAAAAAAAAAATTCTAATGAACTGTAAAATATTAACATTTCTTTGAAAGTTCGCTTGGGATTTGTGGCAGTGTGCTTGGAAAGCTCTCGTTCCCATCACCTTTCCAAGACAACTTTCCACTAGTGTGTTCTTGTCTCTTAAATGTAGTGATATCAATATAGAAATCTGCTCAGCGAAAATGGTTCCTTTTCGCTCTCACGCATATACATACATATGTACATCCTTTTATGTAACAATCTTGTTGCAAAACTTCTCGTATTTTATGAGATTTTCCTAAGGAAATTGGGAAATTAATAAATCGAAATGTCCTATCCTCAAATTGATCGATAGCATGCATGTATTAATCGACTTCATCAAAAGATCGCATCATTGAAGTCGCACCTGAAGAGAAGAACCTCAGCTACTATATTCGCGTACCCCTTAAAATAGAAGTTGCGCGTGAAAGGTGCGCGGAGTGACCAACTTTCCCCCAGAACAATTATACCCCTACCCAACTCACATTAATGCATGCAAGCAAAACGTACACTATAGCAATGCTGCCTGTAAACATTGTACAGTGTGCGCGTTAGCATCTGCGCTGCTTCTTCCCTCGTTCTCTATGCTGAGCTTCCCGCCGCTCAAATACACTAAATATATTTTTTATTTCTTCGATCGTTCAAAAGATTTTGAGGAGTGATAAAAGGTAATCAACATTATTTCAAGATCGCGGAACTTTCGCATACATATACATATTTATATTTGGGAATATAACACGATTTAATGTCTTGTCTTGAATGAGAAAGCAGAGTATATAAGTTACGTAACTGACTACTTCCCACTTCATAAGCATAATTTTTAAGAGCCCCTGGCGTATAGAGTAAATTTTGTGGCTTATTCGAATTGTCGATTTTCGAGGGATTTACGATTAAGTGGGTACGAAAATTAAAGTTAGTGCAGCGAAATTAAGAAAGAACTTAAATAAATTTTGTAAATGTGTGTATATAGTAGCTGCTGATGAATTTCTACCTAGACCCGTTCACTCTTGAAAATAGTCTATTTAAGGCTACCTATCTAAACGTGAGTCTCAGGTAGAAGGATATAAGAACTTCAGACTTTTTTGATGAACAATAAAAGTCTCAAAACTCGCTACCGGAGAGAAAGATATGGGAGACGTGTTGTAATACCCAGAATTTATGGCATCTAAGCAATAGGAGCACTGAGAGAAAGTGCCCACTGATGTAACCTCCTTTTTATGTTCAGAAGCGGATCAAGCTGGGTTTAATCACTCTGATCGATTTGGCTTAAACGTAAGAGCTAGGACAAAGAAATGTTTTATCCAAAGATAATTTCAAGCTCACTTGTAATCACTGTTTATGATTGGGTAATTGCGGTCTTAAAGATATAAATTAAAGGATAATAAAAGGAGCATGAGTTCCTGAGTGATACAAAAGAAAGCAAAGATAAAGCACAACGATCTCTCACAGATACGACACACATGTTCATGTTATACATACCCAAAACGCCATTTTCCATTTTCAGCGAAATACGCTAGCAAAGCGGAACCGAAAAAATAGTTCCAGTATGTAGCTGAGAGAGAGAACAAAGAGTGAAATGTGATTATTCGCTCCCTCTCGTCATCTGTTTAAACTCTAACCATTGCTCTGAACAGTGTTTCGTTTAAGCTTTGACTGCATCAGACCATAGACTTGCTTACTGTAGTGTGGAACAGAAAATTATTAAGACGTCGAGGTTACGTTCTGTTAAGTTGTAACTGAAGCCGATCGAAGAATCCTTTTTCTACTTGCAATCTTTTTATTACATTTACTGCCGCTTTTATGATTACTTGAATACCATATTTGTCAAATGCAAACCTTCGTATATTTACCTCTGATTTGTTTTCGCTTATTTTGCGGTTCGGGTACTTGACACAACCCGAACAGAATACGCCTTCAGTATATAGGATTAGCCACCATCTTGCGAAAATTGGTGTGGTAGGTAGGACAATATAAAAACATCTTCGCGATCGCGATGGTGACACACAGTCTGCTGAGACGTTTGATCGTGCACGGTACATTTTCGGAAGATTTACTTTTATAACTTCAGTTTTTTGCAAATATGTTTGATTTAAAGTTGGGTAAGTGTAGTATAGAAGAAAATGGAGACGAGATCGTTATACTCATAATATTAAACATTATAATTTATACTATAAAATTATTAATGCCAGGCGATTTTTTCTCTGCAAAACATATTTAGAAAGGTAGGCACATTGTCCGCTTTTTTATTCTCATCAATAAATCAGTATTTATTGATTCAGTTCAATATACGCTATATTTTCTTACCTTAGTGTAGGGTTCATAGAAACCTGTGTTTCATAAGCAGAAACGATGGGAATTGGAACACATCGATAACAATAATGCGGCAAATTGACGCAACTTTTCTTAAATTTAACACAATATTAAACTACAAGATTAAACAAGAAAGCTACAGTCAAGTGTGCTCGACTGTGAGATACCCGCTACCCATTTGGAAAAAATCAATATATTTTGCGGTATTATTCTCAAAATATACCTAATTTACTACAAAAAATACTAAAAATATACCGAATGGTATATATGGATATCGATATAGTACCGCATTCCAAATATACCATAGACGGCAAAATATACCAGATTGTCAGCCAAAGCAACTAAGACCCCTAGTAAGTAGGCGTTTTTGGCCATACAAAAGTATTTCTTTAATAACTTTAACAATTTTTATCTGATCGCAACTAAATTTTCAGGAATTATAACTACTATAGTTATTATTGTATATACCATTTCATTCGCAACTCTAGCTTTAAAATTAGGATTGTTATTCGATTGTTTTTATTTGCGGGGGCGGAAGTGGGCGTGGCAAAATTTCAAACAAACTTGATCTGCGTGCAAACATAACAAATGCTGTCGAAAAAAATTATAGCTCTATCTCTTAAAGTCTCTAAGATCTAGGTGTTCATACGGACAGACGGACATAGCAAGATCGTCTCGGCTTTTGACGCTGATCATGAATATATATACTTTATGGGGTCGGAGATGCCTCCTTCTACCTGTTACATACATTTCCTGACGGCACAAAGTTTAAATACCCTTCTACCCTATGGGTACCGGGTATAAAAAGGATTTCTCTGCAGTTTCTTTAAGACTTTTTCTTATCCGCGATTAAGGTTTTCCCTTGCTGCTCTTTTACCTGGTCATAAAGTTAAAACTGGATAATTCCGTTTTATGAGGACCATATGTTGGGATTTATGTATAATCGTCGCGATCTCTTTATCATCATCGATATACAAAGAGATCACATCCTCCCAAATTTTTACTTTTGCCAGATGCAATAATAAATAATTGAACAATAACAAAAACTCCCTTTTCCTTTTCAGTTGCAATGGACGACACGGACAAATCGCAACAAAATATGATATCGAACCTACCTCTTTTGTTTGCAAATGGGTATCCAACTTCCTTAGACAAGATCACCGAGTCGCAGTTGGAAAATTTCATACCATTTATGGTTCAATGCTCTTTGGGACATATTAATTTGCCGAAGAAAATAGACTGCAGCGAGCCGGAATGGTGGCCAGAAAATGCGCCGTTTGGAATACCACTCAAAAAGCCGAAAAACTTTTACGGGGTAAGTTTTTAATTGTTATCTTTAAAGTTGATCATAATAAATTGTATTATTCGCAGAATTGGATAGAGAAAATGAAGGAAATTGTTGTGATTTGTTATCAGTTTCACAAAAGCCTCTTTTTATTACGTTTCTGTAATGATTTGGCCGCGTACGAGCATGCTAGCTTGAGGTTCATTAACAACTACAACTCAACTACATCGCTTTATGATAGACGCAATAATAAACTGCTCGTAACGTTTCGCAATGAGAACATGGTAAGGCAAATATATAAAAAATTATAATTTCTGATTTATTGAATTCGTTTTTATTTCCATTCAGTCTTATGATCGAATGCTAAAGGGTAGAAAATGCTTATTACTTCATAAAAGTAAAAACGATACTCATGATGACAACACACAATACATGATGGTCGAACCTGCTCCGTTCGATATTTATCTATGCGATAACTGTGATGCTGAACTATACTCCAAGGAAGCTATTCTGGTAAGATGAATATTAATTTAATAATTATTGAAGTTCATGCATATATGCAAGTTTTAAAAATATCTTATTGCCTTTAATTTGTTTATTACTTTATCATCAATCATTATAATTTCATTTTACACACTCGCACTGGTGAAAAATGATCAATTATCGACTGACCATAATTAATGCAATTGAATAACATGTGTTTTCTTGCAGGAACATGAAAAAATCTGTAATATAGAGGACGATGTCATATTATGTGACTCTCCGGAACCAGAAAGAAAACTTGAAAGTAAAAATGAGAATACAGAATTAAGGAATGCATTTCTGCTTAATTTTGCTCTTCAATCAAAAGAATCCGATCATAATTTTGTAAAACAAAAACAAGGAGGAGGAGCAAGCTCATGCAATGAAGAAATGGTTGTGGTTACAACAAGCAAAAATAAACGCATATCAGCACGAAGGAATCGAGCTGTGCCTTCCCTCAATCGATGTGCATTTATCCCAATATCGTCTCCAGCTGGACAAAAATTACTGAAGACAATGAAACAGACAATATCGCTAGAGTATGTGTCTGAGCGGCAAGAGCGTTTGGATCGTTTTTGCTACACGCCGTTAGTTGTAAATAATAAGAATAACTGCAAGTATGGGAAACCATTTGAGAAGAAGCCAACGCCAAGTAATGTGCACATTACATTCAAGAAATTGCATGAGAATAGCGCGCACATTTATGCATTTCCCCGTCGACAGTTTCAGCAACGGCGAGATACTACGCAAAACTTCTTGTTTCTCAATTCGCCGCTGATTAAGCAGTGCCGTCCAATCTCGGTTCGATTAAAAAAGTTGGGCGAGAACATTGGTGAGCAATTACTACCTGGAACTGTAACGAACACAAAACTTAATATTAGATTAACACGCGATACTTCACTGAATTCCCAATGGCGAATTTCGCCAACAAGCGAAGTTCTTGTCGATACGATTGATTTGTGTTCCTCGGACGATGATGATCAATGTGATCAAATGGCACCACCCAAAATCCTCAATTCATATGCAATAATTTCTGTGTCGCATAAGAAAGATATCGCTGCCAGCCAACAACATAATCATCAATTGGTGGAAAACGCTGAATGCACAACCCTATCCAGTTATGCGCAAACAATAGATGACAACTCGCTGAAACCGCTGCAACAATCGGTCTACATATTCTCAAATTATAAGACTAATTCTGTATTAAACAGATTTAGTCTTGAACCGAAACAAAATGGTACGGATAAAATTAATCAAACATCAAACACATTTGCGCAATCCCAAAACCAGGAGAATTGCAATTTGCCCAAGAAAGTGGTGGCCGTTTCGGACTGGTGTGCCGCCCATCCAACGAGTACTGAGAAAAAAGACATCAATCAAATAATTTCCATTGATTTAACAACATAATTGATATAACCGGCTAGCATTGATTAATTAATTAAAATAAACTATTGTTATTTTTTACAATAAACTTCTTAATTTATATTGTGTACAATTATTTGAATTGTTGAAGACTATTTTAATAAGCATCAATTTCAATTAGGGATGCGATTTAGTTTAAGCGTGAACTAGCTTATTGGTTGAGGAATGTTAAAATTCACAAATATACTCGGCTAGATTACTTTTAGTAAAAGTACATGAAATCAACTCATCATTTTCAAGTTGTTTTATTGTAATCAAAATTTGGATCAGTACATAGTATTACGAAAAATCTGTTTTTTTTCTTGTTGTGTTTATCATTAAATGCACATCGAATGTATGTATAATAATCAGAACTCAAAATATTGTTAAAGTGCATTTTTATTTGCTTTTCGATACAATGAAAAGTTACACACATTATTGTAATTAAGGAATTACTAATCTTTATGGGAATGAGATGTAATCGACAAATCTAATCGCAAGAAAACAATGGTGAATAAAAAGATGATGTAAATGAAGCCAATAACTAACAAGGGCTCTTGCAGCAAGGATACCTTTGAGAAAGAGTACTTCAGAGTGAAATCAGAAATGTGATTTTCCACCAAATTCTGTTTCGAAAACGAGATAACAGGACGTCCGACGGTATCCAAATAGGTGTACATCAGATCATTTTGGTGACGTTTTACGCTGTATGGCGTTATGAGCTCAATATTTGTAGATCCCTCGGGTAGAATAATGTTGATAACAGCTTCGTCGATCAACATATTGTCATGGATATGATCGATGAGATGCATCTTCAGCATATATTTGTTGCCTGAACTGTACAGGTACTCATAGGAGGGCACATTATAGCCAAGAGTATACTGTGTTTTCCAGCCACCGAACAATGGGAATCTTGGACGAAGATCAAGATCAACAAAGTCGCGCATAAGATTCATGTTAGAGGTAGAAATGTTGCCATTGGTATCGCGATAGTAAACACCGTTGGCTGATGCTGGCAAATAGGTTTTGTAAGACTTAACAGCAGATTGTCCTGAACGGCCGTCTTTCTGGAAATCGTAGCGAGAGAACGAACCCTTCAGTTTAGCTCCAGAATGTGTCAATTGAATATCTTCCTTAACAGCAATATTGCCCCAGTGTGATACTTCGATTGTGCGTTCCAAAGTATTGACTGTGAGGAAAGGCGTTTGATTTTCATAATGCAGCACCAGTTCATCTTCCGATTGTGCTATACCAATAAAGAATTATAGTTGGGCATTGTTAGTAATTTAATAAACGCAAATACCATAGTAACTAATTACCTCCAATATTTTCATAGGGTCCAAAGAATACTTTATTGGACGATACTGAGAACGGTTTGGCCTGAGTATGCGACAGTATGTTGGACGAACTAAGAATAACGTTGGTCTTCTGGGTACTTGTCGAATATTTCGAGTAGAGATAAAGCTTGCCAACAAACTTAACCAATTGTTTATCGTTTTGTTTAATTTCCGATGGATGTGGCAGTATATTTTTGGTGGAGACTGTTTCGATGACAATGCTTTGCTTCGACGAGGGTGAGCTGAATGTTAGTTTGTAGGAAAACACATTGCTTGCACCACCTTCTTGTATCTTTTGTACTTCAACTTTTTTGTTCAATCCATCCTTTGCCGAAATATACGACAGATTTGGCTCGGTGACAATAAACACATACTCCTTTATGGGTTTGCCGGTAGTCTCCTCGGCGGTGATTTTATATGTCGTTTTGACGAGTTGGGACGACAAATCGAGGACTCGTTCTACATTCTTATTAATAATTTCAGCATTCGCTGCACTAAAACATAAATATGTTAATGCTACACAATAAATTATCCGACTTAATTCCATTTTCTTCATTCTTTTCGACACGTATTGCTAAATGTGAGAGATTATTTGGTTGCCAACAAGGTTGCAAATCATTCGATTAATCGATTAATATCTCTGGGTTCTTCGAGCTTATCTTCGACTCGTTTATTTCCTCAAATAAATTCAGAATTAATACTTTTGTACGACAAAGAAAATGCAAATGATTTTTAATTTAAAAATGTAATATATTTATATGTCGATAATTTCAAATATTTTCTCCGATAAGCATATTAATCTAGAACTCCAGCACATGACTAATGCGATTGTTGTAGCTGTGATGTGGCATTAAATATCGATATTCCTTCACATTTTCAAGAAGTGCAACAAGCACCGATACACTTATTCTTGGTGCCGAACGTCTGTGGAGCGGTGTTTTTATATCTCTTTTTATATATTTCAAAATATGCGCGTGGAAGCTTTGGAAAAAGTTTGGGTGGATAAGGCCCGCTACGATAATGCAGAAAAACTGTACTATGAGAAGTTATCCGACGTAAGTTCTGTGAATTTAGTTTATAAAATTTTCGCACACGTACACATGTTTGTATGTATGTACTTGTGGATTATAAGCATAGATGTATGTATGTATGTACATTCGGCACTATCTCTGCGAGCACGTTTTCTGTTACCAAGGGTTACAATACCATATTATATTATAAGAAAATTAACCCGGGTTCTGTAAAAGATTGCGATCAATTTGTTGAAAGGTCAAACAACAAGCAACAATATTACGCAAATAACAAAAAATATAGTTTGTTTATATTGAATGAATGTACTTATTGTTTATAACAATTAGCTAAGTTTTTAATTTTCCAAAAAAAAAATGTCCAATAATCCTTACCAACTTTGAAAGAAAAACTAAAATAGCGGCTCAAGGCGATTTCGGCTTTATTTTATTGGGTCGTCAATATTAGAAGTCTTGAAAAATACATATGTATGTATGTACATGTATGTAATACAAAATGTTGTCAAAATAATATATACACTTACAAATAAATATATGCACCTTCCTTCACTTGCATTGAAATGAAAATAATCTATTTATAAATATTATTTGTTGTAATTTGAAGGTCGCGAAGCCAAATAGCTGCAGTTTAGTAACAGAAATTGCAAAAGCCAGGGAGCACTTACAAAATACTTTGGAAAAGGTGAGATACTCCAACTTATTGTGCTGTAGTTTTTTCTTTGAAATTGTCGGGTCGTATTTTGTTTTAGAAAATGTTGCTGTTTTTTGTATTCCCAAAACCAATTTGTACACGTACAATGTAATGTAAAATTATTTTGCTTTTTCAGATTGATGGCATCAAAGTCGAACCATGCGCGAACACTGAAGTTTTGAGCCGACTTGCAGCTCTGGAAGCGACTACCAAGGAATATCAGGGAATATTCCAGACCATCTTAAGTCGTGTCTCCCAATTAGAGAACCAACTGTCAAGTAACAAAGTTAACTCTACCGCCCCCGTCTCTAATGCTGATGCCAATGCTAAAGTCAGTGCAAAGGCTGATGACGATGATGATGATGTAGACTTGTTTGGCTCAGATAGCGACGAAGAAGATGAAGAGCATGCTCGAATTCGCGAAGAACGCTTGACCAAATATGCCGAGAAGAAGGCAACTAAAACCGCAATTATTGCCAAGTCAAGCATACTGCTAGATGTAAAGCCATGGGACGATGAAATCGACCTAAAGGTTATGGAAGCCGAGATTCGCAAAATTACTCTAGATGGCTTGCTTTGGGGAGCATCAAAATTTGTCCCGGTTGCCTTTGGTATTCAAAAGGTAGTCATCTCATGCGTTGTGGAGGATGAGAAGGTTTCCATTGATTGGCTTACCGAAGAAATTGAGAAAATTGAAGAATTAGTGCAGAGCGTTGATATTGCTGCATTTAACAAAATTTAATTTATAGTTTCAAATGATTTTCAAATTAACGAATGGAGTGTACTAGAATGTGTAAATTAATGCCCAACACGAAAAAATAAAAGGGTTCTTTTTTATATGCGTTTGCACGAAAATAATGGTGATTTCTTTTTTAGTTTCTTTAAATTAAATAGTGACTGCTTGGATTCCAACAATACAAATATATTTTAAGTTTTGGGTGGAAACCATTTCATCGAAATTTACCGCGCAGCCAAAATATCAATGTTTCAAAGTAATCGATAGATTTTCCGATATCTTTTGATAAATTATATAATCTGTTTTTCTAAAGTGTAGACTTTTTATTTTGGTTCGGTTTGAATGCACTCAAAGGTATGTGATTAGCACCTAGTATATCTTTTTTATAATATTTATATAATTCGCGAAGCGGCTGAACTTCCAATTAGGTTGCTCTGATTGGAAACTGCTGGCGTGTCCAACTATCGATAGATAGACCATTTTACCAACTAGTTTTTAGTATATTTTATAATTGTGGTATTTAAAACAATAAAAGTCCTACTTCGGTATAAATCAAACAAAATTTAATAATTAAACAAATTTAAAAAACGAAGTATCAAATTATTTATTACAAAAAGTACACCGAATTAATTGTATTGGATTTCAAATTTGGCTCCTGTTTGTCACATAATGTCTTTCTTATGATAAATATCGATTTTTAGTCCCAATCTTAGAGGTGGAGAAACATCGAACTATGTATACAAAGCTTTAAAACTTTGTTTAATTGTTTTAATTTCATTATAAATAAGAATTATTCAGTACAAATTTATTCACTATAATGGTTATAAATTATATGTCTCCAAATTATCTTGATTGGTGCCATAAAAATCGATTTTTACCAAATCGATAGTGCCATCAATGTTTTTCCACCTCTAATCCAAATCTTTCGCAACGATTGTGCATACATACAGTTATTTATTATTGATGAACTAAACATATGTACATACATATGTAAAATTGTGTTTTAAAGTTATTTTTTTACTGATAATATGCGTAAGTTAACAAAAAATAATATAAATCGCTTTGCATTAAAGTAAACGCATGCCCGAAAAAGTGTGTACATATATATTATGCATTTGTTTAACGAGTGTTCGTATACATTTTGAGCGACATTCTTATGTTTGATTCTAATAGACTAAAATATAAAAGTAGAAAAGTATCTACATCTGCGCATAAAAGTGTACGAAATAAAATGATTTGTTAAAGAAAAGATACACACCGTGCAGCCTGACAAAAAGTAACCCCGCAAAGTAGAAATTACTTTATCGACATTTGGACACACACATACAGAGGATGTACATACCGACATTTGTATAGATGTGTGTGAGCATTATATTATCTACTAATGTTTAAACAATTTCGGTGATTTTAAATAAATATTTATGTTAATAGGCATGTAATTCCTGTTACATATTAGTTGTAAAATGGATCAATACAATTGAAATGTATGTATGCCATCAGAATATCGATCCACTTTCTGAAACATTTTGATGTACGTGCATTTGCATAGTACAAGTGTGTGATTGTGGGTGTGTGTGTGTTATACAGTAAATTTTGACTAGTTTATTTGGTGGCCATTAAAATACTTATATTTACTATCATATATTGAGTTATTAACTAAAATTATATTTTTGACGAATAAGCATTTATTTGTGGACATTTTGATAAAGTGAAGAAAATGGCAAAATCAGAAACTTGTTATAAAACTGGTTATTTTCTTGCCAACCACATTTTATCGATTAAAAATTATTCGGCATTTTGCTGCCTTGGGGCCGAGTCCTTTCTTTCTGTCCACCGGCAAAAGCACCGTATTATGGTCATGCGTCATACCACCAACGAGGGAAGTTTCTTTAGTTCGAAGAGAGATTATTGTTTGTTTACATAATCATGATAGTAATACTTTTTAGTATGTAATAAAGATTTAAATAAATAAAATTAAAAATTGAATGAACAATAATAAATGTATAAATAAATGAATTGTTGTTTTATAAAAAGTAAAGAAAGCACCATTAACTGAAATTATAATTAGAAAATTTTGACAAATAACAGTATTAATTAAAAAAAATTAAAGATATGTTTTGATTTGTATTTGTAAGCATAAAAACATTTTCTTTTTTGATTTCAGGACGAAATGGTCAATAATTGTCTTTAACGGAAATAAGAATTAAACACTTTAATATGGCCACCCAGCATCATTATACCGTTGAAGTCGGTGATACCAATTTCACAATCCTCAGTCGGTACATTAAGTTAAGGCCAATTGGATCTGGAGCCCAAGGAATCGTTTGGTAAGTCAATATTTTTTATTATCTTTAATGAACATGTGAAATTGGGATTCAATCATAATTTCTTATTGATTTTTCAAACTCAGCTTTAATTTTGGATTCTTTGAAATATTCTATTTCGATATTAAAACTATAGAAATTTAGTAAAATAAAAAATTGTTCAAATTGTCGTTTAGATTAAATTCTAATTTCGTTTAAGAAAAGAGTACAACTTTTAAAATAATTTATTTTGGATTACTAAAATGTATTTACTAACGCATTATATTGATTATAGGAGAGGCTGTTGTAATTTTGCAAGTAATAACAAAAGTGGTAGATTTATATAATATAAACATTCGTAATTAGGGCATCCAAATAGGTCGATATTGGCATGTCCGTCAGTTTGTAGTCAACTAATTTGCTTCGCCATGAACGGAATATTTAATTTTCACCGAGTCTAAAATAGTTTTGTTTGTCTTGTTATATTTATCTTATCTTGGTTGTACAATCGATAACATGGCGTTCTGAGGGAGGGTCTTTAAAGAGTCTTATCTAATGATTTTGTTACGAATCGATGTATTAATATAAATTGTCACCAAGAAGAAGAATAAGTTAGAAAGATTTTGTTTGCAAACACTAGAAAGATTAAAGAATGAGAACAATGATGAGACGGGTTCAATGGACTTTCGGAAGAACTAAATGAATGATTCATGAATGTATTTGACTACCAAATTTCTGATTTTCTCCTAACTCGTTTTCGTTTCAGTGCTGCTTACGATACGATTACCGAACAACACGTCGCAATTAAAAAGTTATCTCGACCATTCCAAAATGTGACGCATGCTAAGAGAGCTTATAGAGAGTTCAAGCTAATGAAACTTGTGAATCACAAGAATGTATGTAACAACAGATCATATAAGGATGCAAGTTGCATGCAATATCATTGCTATATTTTCCTATTCCAGATTATCGGTTTGCTTAACGCGTTCACGCCTCAGCGCAATTTAGAGGAATTCCAAGATGTTTATCTTGTAATGGAGCTGATGGATGCTAATCTATGCCAAGTGATTCAAATGGATTTGGATCATGATCGAATGTCGTATTTGCTTTATCAAATGCTATGCGGAATCAAGCATTTGCATTCCGCTGGAATTATACATAGAGTAAACTATCAATTTTCTCAAAAGGTTCCAATTTCCCTTAATTGTAATAACACATTCTTATTCATTGTAGGATTTAAAACCTTCCAATATAGTTGTTAAGGCCGACTGTACTCTAAAGATTCTTGATTTTGGACTTGCGCGCACAGCGGGTACTACATTTATGATGACTCCCTACGTGGTTACCAGATACTACAGAGCTCCAGAGGTTATCTTGGGAATGGGCTACACCGAGAATGTGGACATTTGGTCTGTTGGTTGCATTATGGGTGAAATGATTCGCGGTGGTGTTCTCTTCCCCGGTACTGATCATATTGATCAGTGGAATAAGATAATCGGTAAATTGACACAAATCAATTTATATTGCGAATCTGATTAACTTATGCTGCATTTGCTTTGCAGAGCAACTGGGTACACCATCGCCAAACTTTATGCAGAGGCTGCAGCCAACTGTACGCAATTATGTTGAAAATCGTCCAAGATACACTGGATATTCGTTTGATAGGCTATTTCCTGATGGCCTGTTTCCTACTGATAATAATCAAAACAGTCGAAGGAAGGCAGCTGAGGCCAGGGATCTACTTAGTAAGATGCTAGTCATTGATCCAGAGCTGCGAATATCCGTGGACAAAGCTTTAAAGCATGAGTACATTAATGTGTGGTACGATGCTGAAGAGGTTGATGCTGTAAGTAGATCACAAATCACATTTCTGTACCACCTTGAACTCTAACAAATACTTTAAATAACTTTAAATAACAATTAAGAACATCTATTTATATTCGAATAATGTTGATGGAATTCAAATTGTCAGTCCGTTTTCCACCTAATCAATTCCCGTTTAATTCTTTAATTGTTTACTTAGTTTGAAAAGGATTCGGTAAAAGAAACCTAAAGGTTCTTTAGTTTATTTCCAAAGTTGTTTATTTACGACCATAATTTGTAATATAAATTCCATGATTTTCTTTTAACAGCCTGCTCCAGAGCCATATGATCACAGCGTTGATGAAAGGGAGCACACAGTCGAGCAATGGAAGGAGTTAATTTATGAGGAAGTAATGGACTATGAAGCACACAATACAAGTAATATTACCCGGTAGGACAAGAAGTATTCCTTAATAAGTCAATAGCTTATCAACAATACAACAATTTTATTAAAAAATATATAGTAATCACAACTACAAATAATAATAAACATAAAGTTTAATGTATCAAATGCTTTATTACTCAACATGGATCTGTCTCCTCTTTATATCAGTCATTTAAATAGGGCAAATATCACGTTAACTGGCGTTAAAGTGTTTTTATTTGTTTATTAATCAAACGCAACAATACATTTACATTAAGTTTGTTAGAAATGTTACACATTTTTAAGGTATTGGGTTTCAGCTTTCAACATAACGACGCCAGACGGATTCACCTTCACCTTGATTTTAGTATGTGGATATAATATTCCATAGTCCACGTTTTCGTATAGATCCTGAAATGATAGCGTAGAAGTAAATATAATATTTTGTTTATATAAATAAAAAAATGCAAGCAACATCAATATCGTAGTCTTAATGACTTGCTATTAAATCAAAAACTTTTAGTAAGGTAAATATGTGGATAAGTATTATCAAAAACAAATATCCTGGCGTTATTGAAATACTCTAATAAAGTAAGTATATCGGTAAGTATTATCAGAAATAAATTTCCTGGCCAAATATACCGATCTGCATCAAAAATAACATAAGGTCATCTAAGAACCAAAAACTTGTAATTTTTTGGTCAGAAGAAGTTGAAATTCACAAATTTCATTATAACTTAAGAACTACAAGGACGATTTGGATGTCCTTTGGCAGGTTGATAGTGCTCACCAGGAAGTTTTATTCGACACATGATTTGCAAGGATCAGACAGGATATGCTCGAGATAAACGTTATTTTCGGTATATAAAAAAGTCCTTTTAACTTGGCTGTTTGCAGGACGTTCGTCCTTTTTAATATGTCAATCAGTTTGTATTGATTAGTCCTATCATTGTATAAAAGGACATCCAAATCGTCCTTGAAATGGCCGAGATACGGCGGATCTCGGTGCAATTTAACAATTTTTCTATGCTACCCCCTTTGAAAAATTTGAGTTTAATTTTTTAAGAATATCTAGCGAATCCTTGAATGCCAATCGATAATGTTAATTTTTGTGATTACAAAAAGGTATATCCTTGCCATATCCTTAAGGATCAGACCAAGTTATGGCCAAAACACGAATATCCTTTTTCGAAAATAAGCTATATTTTGACTATATCGTATCGCATTTTCATGGGACAAATGTTGCTAAGATCACAAGGATCAACTCTATTGATCGGCATCAAGCATTGGGTCCTTGCAAACAGCTTTATATTCTACATATATTATTCCTTTTTATTTTAACTTACCTCAACTCTGTATCCCGACGAGTTTATCAATCCCAACTCCTTCAAAGTCACAGAGATATCGGAAGGAGTTCCATCCGTTCTCCGATTGATGAATGCAATTGCATAGGAGTAATATATTTGATAAACTGGACTGATGGGCTTCGACCAAATTTCGATGCCTTTGTGCTTGTAGATTCTGCGTCCTTGAATTCCCAACGGATCTTGATCGACAGCAATTATTTTTCGATTCAGTAAAATATCCTTAAATTCAGGACGAATGGTTCTCAGATCGACAGACATTAAAAGCGGCGCTGCGAGAATTGCCCACACAGCAAATTGGGTTTTTGCCTGCTCGTAGCTGAGCCCAAAATTTCCAATTATTAACTGTAATAAAGCAAGGCTATAAAACTCCAAAGTTGTCATAGATTTATCGAAGATACTCATACCATGTCAGGATCGTTCCAGTGACCAGGACCCGCATTAGGCGCAATTATATCCTGATTATTGCCATAGTAGTCGATAATATTCTCAACCGACGCCCAAGAGTCCTGAATATCATCATAGTTCCTCCATAGATTGCAGTGACTTTGAATGGCTGAGAAGTTGGGCTGAATACCCGCATAGATCTGATAAACAGGCCAGCTGCAGGAATAAACCATGGGTTTCCCTGTACTATTCAGATATCTGCCGAATTCCGAATAACCCCGATCCATATCATAGGGTTGAGCATAGCATCCATCCAACTTTACGTAGTCGACATTCCAAGCAGCGAACTGATGTGCATCCGATTCCTCGTAGCCAATAATTCCAGGATAACCTGCACACGTATAGTTACCGTAATCCTCGTATATTCCGAACTTTAGACCTCGGGCATGTATCTAAAGATAATACAAGAATGACTAAGGATTCTTACTGGTTAATCTCTATAGCTTACATAATCAGATAGCGCCTTCATGCCATTCGGAAATCGTTTGTGATCAGACAGCAACTGTCCTGCAGGACCCCGATGCTTTTCCAGCCAACAATCATCGATATTAACATATTCATAGCCCGCCGAAGCGTATCCTTCCGAAACCAGCAAATCAGCCATGACTTGAAACAGCCTTTCACTATGCCAAATATGATGATTTAATAAATGATGATCTTTAACTTAATCGATATATAGTACCTTATACAATTGTAGGGATCATTTGTGCAGTCGGTGTTGCAGCGAAAACGCTCCCAGGACAACCAGCCCATGGGAGGAGTCCTTGCCAAGCCATTTTCTAGGCAGTAACAAACTGCACTAAGGCTGCTTATAAGATAGATATATATAATCTGATTCAACATCTGTAAAAAGCAAACACAATCATGAAAATATCTAGAACTCTAGTAAGATACTCTTAAGATACTCTTAATACATTTTGTTTACCAGATCGTCTGCTGTTGGATCTATTTAAGCTTTACTCACTACATACTTACCTTTGAGTTTATTGCATGCATTATCTTTGAAATATCCTCTGATACTTGTTAATGGGTTTAATTAACAACATGGTTGCAGCATGCGAAATGAATAGCTAAACATACTCACTGCAATCAGAAGAAAGCACTTTGTCTTAATAAACAATTAGCACAGTTTGTTAGTAGAGAAAATCACTATAATTAGTTGGGAAGTTAGTCAACCATATTTCGAAAATGATTACATAACTTAAACACACACGAATTGCATAACCAAATACATATAATAAACCACTTTCCAGTTAGCTGAAGCTGTTTTTGAGGCTTTTCTTGAAAAATAATATTAGATCTTATCTATTTAAAATAGTGTTAGCATTATATAAATCGAATAACGTTGATTTTATATAATTTTCTTTGTTGCATGCACAAAGCATACACACACACACACATGCAAACATTTGTATAAATTTTCTGCGTTTAATTTCCGCATTATTCTTGGATTTTCACTTTCATTCTTGGTTATATTCTCATTAGGGGTCTAAGATCCCTTTTTATTCTCACCTGAAATACCAAAAATTGTCGAGTTTTATAAGCAATTCGTTAGGATCGCATTTGCACAAAATGTTAATTGGATTATGTGGAGTGTAATGTACTGTACAAATAAGAGATTTATTTGGTCTAATTATAAGAGTGCACGTCACAATCTAAGTAAATACCAAACAAATGCTCCACCTCAGCAATCACAACTCTACACAATTTGTTTAATTTATTCAAGACCAAGAAATGCTAATTCTAAATGGGTTTGCGTGACTGCGAGATACCCTATAATTTTTTATATTATAATAAAAAAATAAATTTACAAGATTGATTATTTATAAAATCCATATCTAAGCTTTAATTTAAATATCGTTTGGCATTAATTTACAACTAAAATTATTGGCTTTGTACATCTTACAACAATAATCCGAAAAGATCCATTACCAAACTTAACATAAAACCCAAGTGGATAGTTTATGGTAAGTAAGCTTCTTCGCTTCAAGGCCGAAAAGGGAAAAAACAGGTCTTTAATTTTAATGTGAAAGGTCCGGCGGTGTCAAAGACCTGAAACTTTAATGACCAGCTCTACAAGTTTCTCATACGTCAAAATATTCATAAATTTGGGCAAAAGTTCAAAAGAATGAAACGCTTTCATTCATCGCTGTAATAAAAAGGCAAATAAAAAAAAAAGCGATTGGAGTTGAACTTACCAAGTTTTTACAGCTTGATAACAATAAGACTCGTATTACTCTTAATTCATTAATATTTTATTTAGTCTTTTTCCATTTCTCATTTTCATTTTCATATTCATGTTGAATTTTCTTGTTGTTGTTTTCAGTTTGCAATCGTTTTAAGTGTGAGTGTTGTTTCTGTTGCTCTTGTGGTTGCTGTTAATGTAATGTTAATGTTACTGTTACTGTTAATGTTGTGTATTGTATTTCATTGTATATTTAATTTATAATTAATTAATAAATTTAATTATTCATAGATTTGTAAGTATACAAACATAAACATAGCCGTACATCGTTTTAAACATATTCTTTTTTTTGTTTTGTCTTGTTTTGTTTCATGTAAATTCAATTGAAGGTGCTTTTTCTTACATTTTACATTTACACATTGTACATACATTTTATTTGAAATATATAAGTGAGAACACTCGACTGTGAGATACCCTGTACCCAGTTCTGAGATACCCTATACCCTTTCATTCCCTATGCTTTCCACTGATTAAAATATCTTTTAAAATGCCTTTATTCACTCTTCAAATTGTACTTGAATTTTGATTTAATCTTTTTCGATAAGCGTAGGTTAATCAAGGGAAATATCTTCAGACATCCATAGAAGAGGAGAATTCAGATTACTATGATACCCTTGAAGAAACAATGGGCACAGGGTATTCGATTAGTTATTTAATTAATTACTTATACGCATTTTGTTGGTCTAAACAAATGTGTTCGTAATTCAAGTGATTACTTGTGTTTGGTATAATTGTTCTCTCCCTCTTCGATTACATTGAGTGTGAATGAGTGCGTTAGGGTGTCTGTGATAGAGAGGGGGTGTGTCTCCCATACATAAAAATACAATACATAGCAGAACGGGTAGACTTACACAAAACATGTCTCAAATATGCACAATATTATTATTATTTAATTCGTATTCCGAACAGTGAGTGGACAACAACACAATATAACATTTAGTTTGTAACATTGTACGAGTAAGGTTTAACCATATTTTTCATCGATCCCGCCAACCCGAAAATAACAAAGGACAAACAATAATAAATAATAATAATGATGTGTTTGACAAAGAACTTAAAAAGTTTGTTAGTACTTAGAGAATATGAGTAATTGTGTTTGAACTGATCTTACTTCCGTCGAAAACTAACCTATCGAGACTCAGTTAACTAGGCGTTATCTGAACGCGTCTAACTACATTACGCTTATTACATACTTTATCCTCCAAAACCCTTTTAAACTCGACTGTTCGCATTATCAATTATTCATTGTTCATTTCGTCGTTCCTCATATTTTTCTTTGTCTTTTTTTAAACACAGCCAATCAACAAGACTTTCTATCCATCCAGCTTTTTCCATGTAAGAGACAATATACAGGATCGCCTAAAATGAACTACAACTGAAATAAAAAATACTACAAAAGTGACCGATTCAAAATTAACGTTCATTTCAATCGCAAAATACTTAAAACTCTTATCGGTTTTTTCGATACATTTTACTTTACAGGCCAAACTTGGAACTAAAAAATACTGCAATGTGGATATGCTCAGCAACGCAGAGAAACAAAATGGGAATGGAACATATGAATTGAATATTGTACAAATTGCAGTTCATTGCAGTCATCCTGTATATGTAAGTTCATATGTGTATGTGAGTGAAGAGTGGTGTCATACTTTTTGCAATAACTGTGAAATGGTTGCTAATATTAAGTGTTCCTGCCTGTACTAAGTATGATGTCTAACGGTTGCTTTGTATTGAAATTATGCAATGGTTATTAAGGATAATTTTATACAAAATTGTGCTATTTGTTTTGACTATTTGTTGTTTATAGCTAATTGTTTAGGCTGTTGGTTTTAGAATTTGTTATAACTTTATAAATGCTATTTAATATACATATACTTATTTCGTTTTAATTTATCGATTCGATTCGAATTTCGTATAAGTTTTTTTTTGTTGTATTATTTTTTGTTTGTTTTGTATTTTGGGCACTACTTATTACGATTCAGGGCATCTTTGTATTTGTAATTATTAGTAAATAGTATTTGTTGTTATACTTGTATTGTTTTTTAACCAACTCTGGTTGTTTTGTTTCTTTTGTAGGCTTATGCACGGGTACAGGGCGTTGCATTTGTTTTGTTTTTGTCATTACTGTTTCATGATCTTATTTATTTTGGTACAAATTTATGGTACTAGGTTGCATTATAAGTAAGAGAGACAGAACGAGAGATAGACTGAGAGAAAACATACGTATATGTACAGTGGAAAGAGTTGGTAGAAAACTTAATGAAAATCGTTAAATAAATATTTGCTTATGTATTATATACAATCAATTGTAATTAACTTAACTGTAGATGTGCTTTTAACTTATTTCAATATATTTATCAAAATGGAATCTGTACTTTTTCTTTTCTTTTATTTTATTTTTTTTTCTTTTCTCTTATTACTGTATAATTCATAGCTAGCTTCAATATCGTATTAAATGTATTCAATTAATTATTATGCATATGAAAGTGATTTCATTTTTTTTTTTGTAAATATTTTTTGTTAAATATATATATATTCGTATATATATATATAAGGGCGTGTATAACTATATAATTTTGTATGCTTATAAATTAATTAATTTCATTAAATGCTTAAATTCATTAATGCACTTTATATGTACTTTTTGTGTTGCTGTGTGTCTGTGAAATTTACTATAACCTTTAGCCAAGTCACTTAATTATATACTATATATGAATATATACTCGTACTTGATAATCTTTGAATAATTTGGGGATTATTCAAACCTATTCTAAATGCAGTATACGTGTGTATATCATTTACTTTTTCGTTCTTCGCCATTCGGTTGAGGTTTTATTCAGTATAAACAAATATTATCTATGTGAGAACCGAGAGTGAAGTTGAAATCATTTTCCAACTTCCAAAATTCCCTTAAAATAAACCCCACTACTGACACCTTGTCAAAAATCTTGTAATTTATACAATCGTTGTGGAGTCCGAGGGGATTTCGAGTACTGCAGGTTGTTATACTTTTTTTTATTTAATTGCATTAAATGTAGCCTCTTAAAAACTGAAATTTAACTAGCAGTGTCTTAAAAAAATGTAATGATCTTAATTCTTATTGAATTATTCAAATATTTATATGAAACTTTCAATTTGCAATTAGCTTTGAAATATATACAAATCCATATTATTAGAATACGAATGCGAATACGAATTTCTATTCAATATTCTAATTGTAATCTATTATATTTAGTAATCCTTAATTTGGATTTCATGAGTTAATATGTATGTATGTATATAAATTTGTATTTGTATTTTTTAATTATAGGTTTTTTGAACTTAACGAGAGGTATTTCTATTTTCCCAAGTGTTAATATCTTCACTTTACACATTAATTAAATATTTTTTTTTTACTTTTTGTTTTTTTTTTTTTTTTGTATTTTTTGCAAATTTTATAATAATTATCGTTGTTGAATTTGTTGATTTTTTTCAGCATCATAATGAAGAAACGTTTAATAAATAAAACTTAATTGGTTTTTATATATTGTATATAAATTTTTATTTACGTTTTTCTCGTATTTAAAACATATTTAATAAAATTAAAAAACTATATTTAAAATAGATATTTATATAATATGTATATAATAATATTTGTATAGCATTTTTAAAATAATAATAATAATAATAATAATATTTATAACGATTGAACCCAACTACATATTATAGTTTATAGATGCATTTTGCGTAAACAAAGCAAAATATGAATAATAATAAGAATAATAATAAAAATAACTACACATAAATAAGAGAAACATTTCCCACATTTTATTTTATTTTTTTGTTGTCGCCTTTGTCTGTCGCAAACAAATTGTGATTTCATTTGTTGCTGTTTGTTCTCGTCAAACGTTGCAGTTGAATTTGAATTGAATTGAATTGTAATATCCTACATAATGTACTGTGTGTGTGTGTGTGTATAATGTGTATAAAAGAAGTATTAATATTATCTCAATAAAACTGTGTTACAAATTAGTTTAAACAAAAACCTGTAAAATAGCCTTCACATAGACACTGACATGACTGCTCAGTGTTTGCTTTTCATGTTGCTTGTTATATGTTAGAACATAAACATTATCAAATAATTACGTGTAGAGCATTAACTAAATTATCAATTACAATTTCGAAACGGAAATAGAATTTTGAAAGAGTAAAGGTATGTGTGTGCTAAAAGGTTGTATATGTATATGTGTATGTACAAATATATATATATATATATATATATATATAGTTACAACGTTACAGAGCGGCATAACAAATAGTAATTATTATTGTACAATATATTTTGTTGTACATAACTATGCAAATCGCTCGCTTTCAAATTTCAACTAATTGAGTTCATCGATTGTTTGGTTGTTTTTGTGATTTAGCAATTTGCATTCGCATAAAAAGCATATATAGTAGTAAAAAGAACTTGAAACTTTTGGAAATCATATTATGTATGGGGGTAAGGACACGCTCAAGAGCAACAAATAATATAAAATTTAACAAATTATCACACTGAAAAAAATTCAACACTAAATTGTAGTTATGCGTACATATATTTAATATATGCTAGATGTATTTTTGTTTAATGTGGGTGTGGGTGGTGTGGTATGTGTTTGTGTGAGTGTACGTGTACGTGTATGTATGTGTGTCTGTGTGTGTGTGTGTGTTACATTTTATAGTTCGTTCAAATTGTATACATTTTGTTATTTTTGTTGTAATTAAAACTAATTAAATTTAAAGCCTATCAAACTGCTGCCATTCTCATGTCTATATATAAATATATATAGAGTTTTACTTTTGTTAGTTATACAAATATCAATATATTAAACAACAGCTTGAAACGTTATACATATATGTATGTACGTGTGTGATTTTGTATATATATATATTTATATACTATATATATAGCATCTTAGCCTATGCTTTATACGTAATAAATATGTTTGCTTTGCTTTGTTTTGTTTTACTTTTGTTGTATAATGTTTAGCAGCATTTCAAAATATTTAACTATAGCGTGTCTGTTATGTAATATTTATCTCGTTTTGTTTTTTCTCTTCTTTTATGTATGCATTACAATTAATATTTGCTAGTGTTAATAATAAATATATTTATGCATATATATATATATATATTTTTGTTATATATATAGATTTATATTAATTGTATTAACGTTTTGGCTTATTGAAAGGTGCTGCTATTTATCGGTTTGAATTTTACATTTATATTTTACGCATTTTTAGGCGTTCGCTTCTCATTTTTTTGTTTATTTTTTCATATTTTTTTTTTTTGTTAATTACTTAATGTTTTTTTACGCCTGCGTGGCTGTGTGTGTTGAACGAAAGTGTGGCAAAATTGTTGATTGGTATTCATCTTTTTTAGAAAAAGAGAAACTTGGGCGTGCCAACGTTATAAATGCGTTTTAAAGAAGATATCGAAATGATCTATTTGCTGTAGCAGTTTGTCGTAGTAGTTGTAATGTTGTTTGCCATTGCTGTTGTTCTTCCTGGATTCCCGGATCGCTTGAGTATCTGGACACGCCTTAGGGTCACCTGGAGGCGCTGCTGGTGTAGAAGTCCGCTGTAAATGAAGGTTAATTCATATATTAGTAACAAATTAAATGAAAATAGATTGAAAGTTATATATACTCACGCGTCTCGAAGCTAAATCCCATTATCTCATCTGGCGGCAAGTGAAGATTGCCGGCATTAACGCTGCCACCGGGCGTGGCATTGCCCATCGCATTTGTACTATTGCCGCCACCAATCATTGGTCCCTGCTGCAACGGACTCTGCGGCGTCTGGCCGCGTTGCGCCACATTTCCTCCACTCACACCGCCTCCCGTGGCCGCCGCCGCCGCTTGCTGGGCACGCACACTGACCACAGCTCGCAATTCCTGCTTGACAAACTCCGAATTGGCATTGCCACCAGCTCCGCCAACGCCAACATTATTGCCAGCTGTAAGAACGAGAGAGAATTTCCAGAGCATTAGCAACATTATTTAAAGCAAGTCTAAAGCAAGTCACCCACAAAATAAATATATTATTAATTAAACGGAGAGTGGAGATTTTTAGTCACAATATATGGTTCTAACATTTAACATAAATATAATTACACAAAAGACAAACAAGTGTACAAACATACAAACAATAAACATAAACATAATTATACATAATTCTTTTCATCGATTGCTCTTCATAAACATAAATATATAATTATAGTTTTTGGATAATTGTGGGGTTCCCTTTTACAATGATTACATATTTATCATTTTATATGACAGATTCACAGCCAAAAGATTTGCTCTTCGTATTTTCGCATCCCAATCAAAGTGTTTCCACTTGTTTCTATTTATCGAATTTTCGCTAGGGTTAATATTACAGCGAGGGGGTCGGGTTGGGGGTTGGTCGGGAGGGTGCTGCACCTAAGACTATGAATATATTATATACAGATGGAGAGTCCTAGCTACTTAGATCTATGGGTTATATACACAAGATCGATTACATATACATATATAGCATTTATTATATTACACTTTTACAATTAAAACACGCAAATGTGGTTAGGCTTGAGATGTGTGTGTGTGTGTTGTATACTGGTGTGTGTGTGTGTTAACCCAAGGGGTGTGGTGTGTGTGTGTGGATATCGCAACTGGTTTATGTACACAATGATTAGCTTGAATTTTGGTTTTATATACACAGCGTTTTTATCGCATATCGTTTATCGAATATCGTATATCGGGCATGACAAGTGTGTTTGTTGTACAACGAGCGCATGAGAGAGCGAGAGCAAGAGCATGAGCGAGAGAGGGGAAGAGTATTCAAGAGAGAGAGAGAGAGAGAGTATTCAAGTGTGAGCACACACTCGGCTTACCGGTCTGCACTCGACCATAGAAATCATTCGCCGCCGCCGCCGCTTGGCCGTAGGCAGCTAGGGCCGCATAGCCACCGCCTCCACCACCGCCCAGCCCTATGATGCCATTGCCGCCGCCACTGCCCATTCCTCCCACACCCATCATGGCCGGATGGGGCGACATGCTCATGCCGTTCATCAGCTGTTGCTGCTGCTGTTGTTGTTGTTGCTGGTGTTGTTGCTGCTGCTGATGTTGCTGCTGTTGATTGGCGGCGGCGGAATTCTCATTGTGGCTGTTGTGGTTGTTGTTGCCGCTGCTGTTACCGTTGTTGTTGTTGTTGTTATTGCCCGGCGATAAACCGAAGCGCGTTGAGCCTGTTTCGGTTAAGCGTTTGATTTGTTTGTTTGCATTGGTTAAAATCTAGTTCAAATATTAACAAATGTCTGTGTGTGTGTCGAGTGTGTGTGTGTGAATGTATGTGTGTGTGTAAAGCTGTTTATGTATTGTTGATATATAACAGTAAATTGAGCCAAGCTGCATTGCGCTAAAACCGAATCTTGTTCGTCCAAACGTTCTTGGAACTAGTTCATTTGTTCAGCTTAACCATTTCAGCCCTCTGTCATTTAAGGAATTTTCTCAATTTGGTAACTAGTTGGCCATTCACATTTCTTTATCTAGTTTATAATGCATTACTATTTCTAATTCATCCATTTATCTATTTTATTTTCAAATTCGCGAACTAGTTGCGCCTAATAAGAGCTCGTGAGCTAGTTCATATCAGGGTTGGGCTGTTGTCTTTGGGGAAGGTATCGCTAAGAACTAAGTCAAGGGTCGAGCTGCTTGCTAGGACAAACTCTCCCATCAAAGGGGAGATAACGTTTCTGGGTTTCTGCCTCATTCACTGTTCGACTCGACTCACCTGGTAAATGCTGTGTGGCCTGTGGCACGCTGCCCTGCCGCTGCAGACGCTGCAGTTGTTGCAGTTGCTGCTGCTGGAACGCATTCGTCGGAGCGCCTCCGTAGGGCGACTGAGGACCGCTACCACCGAAGGGTCCGCCTCCCGGTCCGGAACTGCCATCGGGTGTTGTGGCTCCACCTTGCGCATGGAAGGAGTTCTGCCTCTGCAAGGCTGCTGCATTGTTGCCCACGGGTCCCACAGCGCCGGGGGAGTTTAGGCCACGTCGCTGATTTTGCTGGTACTGCTGTCGGGCATTATTCTGCTTGGTTGGAAGGGCAGAAAGTTGGGAGGATGTTAATTGTTGTTGCAGCTGATTTGGCAATGTGCCGACGTTGTTGTCGTTGATACTCACCTGCAGCTGCGCAATGAGCAAGGGGTTATTGTGCTGCTGTAGTGAGCGTCCCGCATTGCCTGACGGCAGCGGTCCACCTGGTCCACCGACAGCCACACCTGGTCCCCCAGGTCCACCGTTGCCACCGCCAACGCCCGCCGAGGGCCATTGCTGAGGACTGTTCTGCATGCCAGGCGATTGCAGTCCCGAGCCACTGGCAAATGGCGTATTAGAGCGTCCGCCATCGCCTGCTTGCTGCTGTTGTAGATAAGCCAACTGTTGCTGTTGCTGCTGCGGATTTTGCTGCTGCTGTTGCGGCGACAACCGCTGCGCACTTTGCCCAAATTGCGGAGCATAGCCTGTTAATGAACGAAAGTAGTAGTAGTTGTAGTAGAAGCCTAGCTTTCCTTTACTTACCTTGACTCGGCTGCGGACTGTAAGGCGCACTTCGTCCGGGACTGAGCTGTTGCTGCATCAGCGTTTGTGCAAAGTTCGGACTTAGCTGCGCGTCCGCTGGCAGATTTGTGCGCGAGAGCGACACATTAGGCGCCACCGTCGTGTTCAGCAGCGAGCCAATGTTATTGATGCCCGCATTGATGCCAGCTGTAAAGGGGAGAAAATGACTGGGGGTTAATTTTATTCTAGATATGTTATTATAAATTAGTCCCCGAAAAGCGTTTAAAGATACAAGTCATAGCATGCATTTCAACCAGTGCTTATTGAAGACACGAATCGGTTATAGCTTTCATATTTCCGCATTATTGCGGATCAAACTAAGTAGTAAATATGCATATAGTTTACGGCATTACTCACTGGCATTCTCGGGCACAAGCAGCTGCTGCTTCTGTTGCTGCTGCAGTAGACGCTCCTTCTGCTGAGCTGCCAGCTGTTGTTGCTGCTGCTGTTGACGCATGTTGCGCATCTGCTGATTGGGCAATACAACGCCACCGCTGGCCGTGGCCACCGCATTCATAGGGCCGCGTCCACGTACCGGATACATGGGCGGTGGACGTTGAAAGCCCTGATTACGCGTCGCCTCCAGTTGGCGCATTAAATGCTGTGGTAGCTGCTGATTCTGCTGTTGCTGTTGTTGATGTTGATGCAGATTGAGCATGCTGGGATAGGCTGGTGGCTGCAAGTGTTGCTGCCGTTGTTGTTGCTGCTGCTGTTGCTGCTGCTGATGCTGTTGCACTTGTTGTTGCACCAGCAACTGCTGCTGCTGTTGCTGCTGTTGTTGTTGCTGCTGCTGCTGGGACATGAGCAAATGCGAGTTCATCACATGCCCAAAGCTGGCAGATTCAACATCCATCAGCGATTTCTGTATATCGCTGATTGCCGAAGCCTCTGAGGGTGCTGCATTCACAATGGGCGTATCATCCGTATAATATTCCATCACGCTGTCCAGCAACTTGGACAACTCCGAGTCGGCAGCTGCTGCCGCTGCAGCTGCTGAGGTCGAGGCCGCTATGGTAATTGAGGTAGTTCCTGTGGTCGCCAGTTGATGTTGCTGCTGCTGCTGCTGCTGTTGTTGTTGGTGCTGCTGTTGTTGCTGCTGCTGCTGCTGCTGTTGTTGTTGTTGCTGGTATGCCAGCTGCTGCTGACTGAGGTAGACATCGTTTTGCAGCTGCTGCTGCTGCTGAGCTGCAGTCGATTGCTGTTGCTGTTGCAACTGTTGTTGCTGCTGTTGTTGTTGCTGCTGCTGTTGCTGCTGCAGTTTGCGTGCTCGATTCGAAGCTGCTGCTGCCGCTGCTTTGGGTCCTGTACTGCCGGCACTAATCAGATTACCTGGCGCTGCCAGCGAGCTGCTCACACTGTTCACCGTTGAGCTGGTAATGTCCGGCAATGTTTTCACCTTCAACAGTTGCTCGGGGTTTGGTGCTTTGGGCAATTTGGGTGGATTCTGCAACAGTTTCGCCAACATTTTGTTCTGTGAGCACAGTTTGCTGGGCTTATCCTCGGAACGCTTGGCGGAAATATCATCATCGGGCTCGTTGAGCGAACGCTTGCGACTCATCGCTGGGTCACTTTGTATTTTCAGCATGCGCTTGAGATCCTCGTTGCTCATGTTGCCTCCTCCTCCACCAGGGCCACCGCCACCGCTTCCACCGCCCATCATGCCATGTCCAGGACCATGATTGCCGCCATCGTCCTTCTGCAGTTGGCGCATTAGCTCGCTTTGTCGTGCATTCGTAACGACACCGCCCGGACCTCCTCCAGTGCCGGCTCCACCGCTGCCATCGTCGTCCTCACTCTTCTCGTTTAGCAGCTGTAAATGTGAAATGGACTCAAATAAGTATCACCGATAAAGGCACTTCCTTGGCTAAGTAAAATTATTCACCTTGAGCAGCATGGGATTCTGTGAGTTGCCCGCCTTCTGCAATAGCGCATTGGCATTTGCTGCGCCCCCGCGTCCGAGTTGCCCAAACATTCCCATCGGACCCGGTTGGCCGCCCATTTTGAAGCTGCTGCTTGCTGGAGCCCCGGCTCCGCCGCTACCGACTGGTCCCATTTTCAGTTTCTCATCCTCGTTGCATTCCTGCTTGAAGTACTACAATACAAAAGAGCAAAAAAAGAACCGCATTACTTTAGTGCACTACTAGACAGGGAGACAGAGAGGAAACTACCCAAACGAACAGACGGACAAAAGATCAACTCTACTTGATAGTATCGGAAAGAGCTCTTAACACGCTTTAGTCCCTGCGTAAGGGAACGATCTCTTACCTTTTCCTCCTCGCCTAAACCGCTGCCGCCTTGTCCGCTTGCTAGGCTCTGCGTCTTAGTGAGCAGATGGCGTAGTCTCTCCGACGATTCCTGTTGCGGTGGCGTCTGCTGTTGCTGACCCATCAGTAGTCCGCCCATGCCGCCACCAACTCCGACTCCGACGCCATTTGGCAGACTGCCACCCATCAATGCATTGTTGTTGTTGCTGTTGGCATTGTTTCCGACCTGTTGCTGCTGCTGTAGTTGCTCCTTATCGGGCTTGCTGTCCGCCGGGTCGTAGGATTGAAAGTTGAAACCATAGTTACCGCCAGCGCCGGCGCTGGCATTTGACTGTGGCGAGGGCAAACTGGCCGCCGACTGTGAGGACAGCTGATACGGCGTCGCTGGCGAGGCGCAAACAGCCGGGCTAAAGCCGTGTCCCGACGGCGGACGCGGCGTGCTGACCGGTGTGGCAACGGATGCCCGCGAATTGGGACGCGAATCGGTCCAGGCGCCGACGCCACCGCCGCTGGGATCCATGTCGAACGAGGAATGTGCAATATCAAACTCGAAGGCATCGCTGCCATAGAACGAGTGCTCCACATGAGCCGGCGATGCGGTGAAGGCATTAACCAGCGTGGCAGCCGAGGAATTTGATGCCGAGGCCGAGCCACTGGCGTTTCCCAGCCGCTGTTGCATGCCGCTGCCGTTGATGATCGCCGAACTCATCAGCGGACCACCGACATTGGTCGTTTGCGTGCTGTTGCTGCTGCCGCTTCCGCCATTATTGTTGCTGTTGTTGTGTTGTCCGCCACCGACTAGGCCGCCCAGCAGATGGGTTGGCAGTAAGCTGGCACTAGCCGCGGATGTGGAACTGTGTCCCAGCGCCTCCATGGAGAGTGTGCTAACCAGTGAGCTGGCCAACGAGGCACCCGGCGACATGGCGCATATTTGGCTTAAGCCCAAACCACCTGAGCCCGTTCCTGAACCGGATCCGGTGTTGTTGCTGTTCATGTCGTTCTCCGAGTTGAGCAGCGTCTGCACGGACATGATGAAATCGCTCTCGCCGGGGTTTTGGTTGAGGAACAGTCTCGAATTGGCCTTCACATGCACATAGACATCGGGAGCGCCGAGACGCAAACGAAATGGACGTGATATAACATTCGATATGGGTGCATTATGCACGGGACCGCCGCCCGAACTGCCAGGCGAATGGACCGAGGCTGACTCCTGAATGTCGCGGAGATGTGACTTGAGCATGGATAGATCGTGTGGATGACACAGATCCTGCCACAAGCGACCGATCCACGTCTGCAGATGCTGCTTAAACGGTTCACGCAGTGCAGTCGAGTCCAGGCTGAGTATTTTGCCGTGCATGTCCAGTTTGAATGTCATTTGCTCGATGGGCTGCTGCTGCACATGCTGCTGCATGTTGATCTCCAGCGGCGACTCGTCTTCGGGTCGCGTGATCAGACAGAGCACCGAGCTGCTCGCATCGGCATCATCTATGGAGAAAGTATATTACTGATTAGAGAAAGTCCTTTGTTGATTAGGCTGAAGCCACAAGAAGCAAGCAATATACAAAAATCTGTTTTCCCTGACATCATCAACCTGAGAGGTTTTACTTACCTTTTACTGGCGCCGCAATCAAGACAACTTCCTCGTATTTATCCTGCTGACCTGACGGACGCAACGGTTTGGTATCCATGCCATCGCAATTGGACGAGGTCTGTGTCGCTGGCCGCGTATCCTTGACTAGCATGCGCACCTTGGTCGATATGCTGCGCTTCGATTTGCCTGGCCCACTACCATTGCCTCCTCCTCCACCACCGTTGCCGCCACTCGAACTGGAATTGGAGCCTGCCGACTGCTGTGAGGCGTTGCCATTGTTCAGCTCATCGAGATCGCCCCAACTGCTTCCTCCAGCTCCTGCGCTCCCAGAACTACCACCTGCTCCTCCTCCACCAGGTCCTGCTCCTGATCCTCCACCGCCTCCTCCACTATTGCTGTACATGTTGTTTATGATCGGCTCCAGTTTGGCGTGATCCCCCGAATACAGGTACATGTAGAGGGGCTGGTGGTACAGCTCCTGCTTCTCATAGCCAATCAGTTCGCGTATGTTCTGCGTACAGGATTCAATGATGCCGTTCGCGTTCACTTGAAGCAGCACCCAACCAACCGAGCTGATGTAGTGCTCGAGTGCCTCGAAATAGGCGGAAATCTCCGGCACTTGACCGTTGAGTAGCGAAGGTTCGGGCAGCGGTGGCTCTGTTGAGGATACTTCACCCTGTTGCACAGGGTGTATCGAACAGTTGTCTGTGGCGCAGCGAGAGCAGCGTGTTGAGGTTGCTTGTGGTTTGTTGCTTGTGTTGTTATTGTTGTTATTATTGTTGTTGTTATTGTTATTGTTGTTATTATTGTTGTTGGTCGTTGTCGTGGAGTTGTTGTTGGTTGATGTTGAGGATATATCACGGCTTTGGCCTTTGTCACAAATATCACGATACTGCAAGTAAATACGAATTCATTCTATAAGTCTCAAAGTTGACCGATAAATAAATAAACAAAGACTTTATACGAGAAATCAAGAAAATTATAGGGAATCATATAGTCAGTCAATTACAACGTTCTGTCTGAGCTTTAAGATATCGTTATCGCTGCATAAAACTTTATTTGTGCATAAATTCCATAGGTTCTCTCTCATTCCACTTTCCACTTGTTCATCCCACAACTGGATCAAAATGGCGTCTCTACACAACGCACACATTAACAATGCATTTGCACACGGACGCACATACATACATGTGTATGTAAGTTTTAGTGCAAGGCTAAAACGAAATTGTTTGTGATGCGGAAGCAAACACTCTAACACACACGCACTCACAAAAGAAATAGCAAGCCGCGTTTAACAGAACGCAACTCCAATCATCGCAATTATTGTGATCGACGACATTGTCATCATCTTCGCACTTTGGTTTCTCAAAAAAAGCTTTTGCGCTAGTAGAGAATGACTCCCGACTCCCGAATGTCTGAGAGAGCAAAGCTTCGCCGATTCGTTTCACACTTTGTATGGGTGAATGAGTGAGGGATTGAGAGTGTGTGAGTGTGTTTACACATGAAGTGCAATAAACCGCATTTCATCTTATTTCTACTGTGTGAGTTTTTTATATTTTTACATCGCTACGAAAAATTTTCGCGCGCGTTTGAGCTTTGAGTCATTGACATACACGCAGCGCACTCACGCACACAAACACATACGTAATACTAGAGCACGACGCACACAACGCATAAGCTTATTGAAAACTAGACGAAAAGGCATTTGAATGAAAGCTCAACACGCGCACACACACACACAACTGCATGTAAGCTGGCATGTATATAGGTGTTACAATATTATCAATACTATGGTTTGTTTGAATACTTGAAAGACGTAGTGCAGGCACAAATTTCACATTTCCCCCCGCCCCATAACAACAACAATCTCAAGGTCAATCAACTTGAGGGCGCGTGTTCTGAGCGTGTCAA
This sequence comes from Drosophila kohkoa, assembly GCA_019972355.1. Classification (NCBI taxonomy): domain Eukaryota; kingdom Metazoa; phylum Arthropoda; class Insecta; order Diptera; family Drosophilidae; genus Drosophila; species Drosophila kohkoa. The sequence continues at coordinate 322,428 of BJEL01000033.1, read as the reverse complement.
TGGCTTTTTGCCATTCGATTTCATTGTTGTTGTTATTGTTATTGTTGTTGAGGATTGTACCGCATTAATTTTGACTTGTATTCACATATGTATGTGTTATTTACAACCATTTACATACATGTTATTTATCACAAAATTATGGTTAGTTTTCACAATGAGAATTAATCACGTTTAAAAAGAAATCGGCAAATCAAAATCAAATCACAGAAAACGTTGCGCACACTCAGCACTGTCACAAAGTTGCCGAAATACTAAACATACATTTTGATGCAATTGTATTATTGTATTAAAAAAAGCCCGAAAACACGGCAAATATACACACGAGTACAACAACAAAGACGGCACAACACAAGCTCATCATCACACAGGCGATGTTCTCTTTCTGGCGCTCACTCACTCGCACGCTCTCTTCGCACGCTGAGCGAACATGAGTGCGAATGCGAATGCTCACAGTCTGCTCTGGCTGCCGTTTTGTTTACCGGCTCACGTGTGGGTATGAGATGGTATTTTGGTATTTGTATACATTCCATATGCGACTTGTGTGTGTGTTATCACCCATTTGAATGAGTGTATGAGTGAAGCGGGTGGCGCTGCTACTGCTATTGCTGTTCTCGGCTATTCCTGTTGCACACTCAAAGTAATAACAACAAAATATGAAATTAAGAACTGCGACGTCATCGCCAAAAAGCGAACGCAGTTCGTTGATCTGCCCAGTGCAAGCAAAGCAAGAGCGCAGCAGCGAGTGGCAGAAAGAGAGCGAGCTTTTACTTCATTTTATTTTTGCTGTGTTTTGGAAGGAAGCTCCCCCATGTGTGTCGGTGAGTAAGAGTGTAAAGCAGCTCTGCGTGAGTTTGTGTGTGTGAGTATTTACGCTAGCCAACCAGGAAAAGTTGCTTAAGCAACGGGCGTTCAAATTTTTGGGGTGAAGGCACTCCGAAAAATATCAGTCAAATGATAAAATAAACAACAACAGCAACAACACGAAGCAGAGCATGCAGTGACGAATGTGCGAGCACATACATTCATATGTATTCACATGCATACAATTTACATTCGTATGTCTAAAACGTGTCTGGGCTTTTTGTTCTAAATGTTTATGTGTGCGTGTGTTTCATGTCTTTTTATTTTTTTTGCGAGTTTTGTTCTGCTTCTGTTTGGGCTTCAATTGATCGCATCAGGTAATGTGCGAATTTTTAAAGCTTCCAAAAAAACGCAGATGCGAAGCTATGCAGAGCAGACAACTACAAAAGCTGCAAAATATCCAAAAAAAAAAAGGGTAAGTATCACCTCACCAGACAACAAGAATATTCGGCTAGAGAAGGAGGGAAAGAGAGGCATAGTGTGCCACAGAGACAGCGATTTAGGTGGATGAAGTGCAATTGAGAAATTAATTATCTCACTTCTATCCTTTAAATGTATTTTGTTATGTTTAAAGAATGTTCTACATTTATTTTTTTATCTTGCTGTATCGGGTATTATTATGGAATTGAATATAAATATATCCCCCAATATTATTTCAATTAAATTTTAATATTAATTGAATTTATTTTAACATGTACTAAATACACTATTATTATTTGAACTTATTTCGTTATTTGATAGAAAAAACCCCCTAATATGATTACCTTTTATTTTACAATACATCTTCACTAATTTATTCCCTAATATCATTTAAATTTTATATGACATTAATTTCAGGTTCTGCAAGAGTCTAGAGTCTAGACTATAGAAATATTTGAACGATGACATCAAGTTTAAGCTTTTGAAATTATGGTTTTCTAAAATCGCCACATTATACACTTTATTATTTTATAATTTATTTAATTAGCTGCGTTGTCTAGCCTGTGATTAATCATATAAAATACGACAATATGAGAATTTTATTTGATGGTTTTGCTGTGGTCAAAATTTGTTTTTAGGCTGGAAATTCCAGCCTGGAATGAACGCTCATTGCCCATAAATAAACTATCGTCATCGCCATCGCCATCTGCATTTAATTTCATTTATTCATTATTTATGCGAGCAGCTGGCTTTAATTACATTAACTAGTGTTTAGTTTAAATCAAATGTTGATGTACTTTGTTTTTGTTTGTCGTTGTCGTTGTCGTTGTAGCGTTTGCGTTTGCTTTTGTTGTTGTTGAGCTTGGATTATGTTGTTTGCGCTGCTGCCGCATTTCATTTAAATTTGTTTTTTGAAGTTCGGCAAAGCGTGGCGCTTATAATTTGCATAATAAAGTGCTTAGGCTACCTGAAACTGATGCTCACAGTATACGACTAACAGAATACTTTGTAAACATCACACAACATAATAATGAGTGACATGAGGAAGAATAAAAATAATAATATAATAAAAATTATTCCTCACAATACATTTTAAGAGAATAGAAATAGAATTTAATAAAAATTCTTTCCAATTGATAACAATAAAGAATGAACAATTATTGTATATATCTTGAACAATAACTAAATTTCTTTGGAATTTAACTCAGACTTAAAAGTTTTTTTTTTTGCCTATTACCAAACAAGTCGCGCATACCCTCAGCTCTTTTTACAGGGTAATGCTGCTAGCCACTCGCCCTGGTGTCATTGAAACATAAATAAATTTATGTAAATTAAATAAAAATATTAATTAAATTCAGGCATTGCGTCAGCGAGAAAAGACGAAATATCCCCGCGCCTCCATCGAACTCTTTCCCTTTTCCCCAAATTTCGTTTATTATTTTAAGCCCCATTCGATCTGATTTGAATTTGAACATAATTGGTTTTTAATTGAGAAGCGCGTGTCACCAAATAGCAAAAGGAAAAAGGAAAAACGAAAGCAGAAAACTGCAGGAAAATTACATTGGGGACTTGTGTCTTTGCTAAGTACAAAGTTCCCTCTGGATGCTGTGCAAAACTTGTTTTCGCTTATTAGTTTGATGAGTTTTTGATTAAAGTGTGTCGACACGCATTTTGTTTTCTTTTCTCATTGCCTTTGTCTTTTACATGGGGAATTTTTTCGAAGGGATTTACTCACCGTTCGAACCACTTGATTTAATATTGCCGCCTTATCCGGTTTCGTTGATGTCATATCCCCGCGTTTGTTGAGCTGCAGAAACTCCGAGAGCTGCTCGATGTAATTGTTTTCCATTTCCCGACGTCGCTTCTCATTGTTGCATTTGTTGATCTGTGATTGCGGCTGTTAAAAGAAATACAAATCATTAGCACTTATAAATTACAAAAATATTAAATATAACTAGATCAATTGCATTTATTAAAGCAAAAAAGTATTACATAAATCCTCAGGTGAAATTTCAAGCTAAATTTCGCTCACTAATTTATCAAGTTTATTGACAACATGTCAGTCTTAAAATGATAAATTTATTAATCATTAGACTTTTCGAATGTCAAATTAGGCATTTTAAGTGCTGTATTTCAACGACTAATTATGGATACAATTGATAAAGGTTTAAAGCGTCTTGTTGATACATCAATATAACATGATATTTTGAGAGTTTCTCTTTTTTTAATACTATTTAGCAGTTAATATATTCCTTGTTTTACTAATTTAATACTAGATTTTTTTTAGCATTCGAATTAGCAAATAATAAATTCCTTGTTTTGCTAATTCAATACTTAACTTTTCAGCGAATAAATTGAATAAAAATGTATGTAAAGCTGGTTTAAGTTATTCATTTTTAGCTATTTAAGACTTTTTTATAGCTTCACTATTTTTAACGATTTTTATTTGTTGTTGATATGATTTGTCAGTTTAAAAATAAGTTGTGGTAAGTGGTAATCTTTAAATATTTAACATGATTTAAAACAGTTTAATAAAAAAACGGTCTGGTTAATTTTAGATCCTGTCTAGCAAACTACTAAAATAGAAACTAATAATATAAACTTTCAGTATAACTTTTCTAGTATTTTATCTCAGGGATCGTAATTATAATAACATGTTTTTTTGAAATTCCAAGATATAAGAAATGCTTTATTTAATTCGTTGATTCTACTCTTTACTTTTTTCTAATTTTCAGTCTGTAATTATTGCAATTCAAATAACAATAAATAAGAAATGCTTTATTTAATTCGCTGATTCTATTCCTCACTTTTTTTCTAAGTTTCAGTCTGTATAGTAGTTATTGTAATTTTTATTTTAAATACCAAACGCTTTATTTAATTCGATGATTCTATTCCTAATTTCTTGTTCAAATTTTCACTCTGTATCGTAATTGCTGCAATTGCAAAATAACAATACATAAGAAAAGCTTTATTCGATGACAATATTCTTCAGTTCTTTTTATGCTTTACTGTTCAGTCTGTGTTGATGGCAGGTGTGACCGCACTAACCAGCTGACACAAGGTCACACGCACAATATACCAACTGTGTCGCTATCGATAACCATTCGATATGTGGTCCTTTAGGATCGATACATTTTAGAACTTCAGTTTCAATTCACTCACCAAATTCACTTTCGTGTCCGTCTTGCGGCGAATTTTGCGAGCCGAAGTCGCCGCGTTCGCTGGAATCGGCGAAGCGACCGCATTCATGATGGCGGCCGAGCGCTGCAGCGCAGCTGCAATGTGCGCTGTTGCAGCAGCTGCAGCCGCTGCTTTGCTCTGATGCGAATGATGCGAGCCGAGCTGCTGCTGCTGCTGTTGCTGATGTTGTTGGTGTTGTTGTTGCTGTTGTTGTTGGTAGAGCAGTTGTTGTTGCTGTTGCTGTTGCAGCGTGAGCAGATTGTTGGCAGCTGCTGCTGCGGCGGCGGCGGCGGCAACTGCTGCTGGCGTTGGTGTTGCCGCCGTTCGTTGCTGCGGCGTATTGGGCGTCAGACCGTGATGCAGCTGCGCTCCTCCTCCCGCTCCCGCTCCCTGTCCGCTTACCACGCTACCGCCAGCGGCCGGGATTGTAACTGCTGCGGTCGCAGCGGCCGGCGACGAGCGCGGCAGATTGCAACCAGAGTTGCCGCTGTTGTTGATGTTGTTGTTGCTGCTGCTGTTGCTGCTGCTGCTGTGCTTGCTACTTGAGGCTGTTGCTGCTCCGTTTGTTGTTGCTGTACCTGAGGCCCAATGATCTGGTAAGTCACCTGGGCTAAGCCTGCAAAAGTCGAGAAAAAACAAATGCGAAAATTGATTAAGGGAAAGTTAAAAGAAAAGTTTAACACTAATTTAATTCAGTTTTTCAGGGGAACATTTTGCACACAAAAAATATAATATTTTAATACTATGATTAAAAGATATTGAAAACTTTCAATTTTATATTATAAAATTGTATAAAATTCATTGGTAGTAAATCATCAATATATAATATTACGAAACATTTTTTTGTATTCGCCAGTAATTTTTTTTTTCTAGAGTTTTTAAAACTCACATTAGCGAATAATAAATTATTTGTTAAGTACCGAGATTTCCATATGAATGGAAGAAAATTGAAAGTTTTTTAAAGAAAATTATATGATAACAAAAAGAAAATGTTTTAAAATATGTAAGAGAAATTGGTTTAAATTTTCATTCCGTATTTAAAAAAGAAAAATTTTTTGGAAGATAAGTTTTTATAAACTTTATAGTCAATTAATGTTTTTGGACTTGTTGGCGAAATAATAAAATAGGTCTGGTATTATTTGCATGAAGAATTAATTAGGAATTGTATTATATACTTTTCAGAAAATATAATCTATAAAAATAATAAAATATAAAATAACCAGGCATTTTAAAACACCTAAAAGTATGCAGTAGATTTTTCTATTTATTTACTCATTAAGGATATAAATTTAATAGAACTGTCTGTCTGTCTGTCTGTCCGCTGTCTTCAGCATCTATAGCTCTAAAACCATTAGAGTAATAGCTACCAAAAATGTGGACAATATTTGTACAGATTAAACGCAAATTTTAGTGCGCTCCTGAAAATTAAACATTTTTATGGAGTCTGATAAAAATTACTAAAGTCATGGCTGCTTTTGCTTTTTTCATAGCATTTTTGATAGCCCGTATCTCAGAGTCTAGCAGGCTCGTTTGTAGCTTTATTAGCTACCTTCAATTGTATTTGATTTCTTTGCTCTGCGGCCTTGAGCATTGTCTCTAACCCCACGCGCCTTAAGTGAAATGTAAATGCGAAAATGATTTGCAAATACGTTTCTTCCCCTTTCCCTATTCACTGTCTATCTGCACACTTTCTATTTGTGATAATGTGCTGCCTCGATTACAAACTTTATAGTATAGTGTATAGTACTTCTTTCCTTTTTGTTTTTATCTAATTCATTTGCATTTGTCAATCGCATGCAAAACAAAAAGAGGAAAACAAAAGGCCTACAAAATTTTCCATTAAATAAAGTTGATTTTAATATCATTCTAGGTTTAATTTTAAGGGTGTAATTAATCAAATATTTAGAATTGACGGTTCAATCACAATTTTAGCGAAAAATAGAACAAGATTACAAAAAAATCTGTGCGGAATATTTTTGTTTAGCAACTTATAAGTATTTAAAATTTGAATGACATTAAATGGAAAAACAAATAAACATTCACTTTATACTGAAATGATTTTACAACATGTTTTTGTTAAGCTCACATTCGAATTTTGCTTAAGGCCTAATCAAAATTTTAAATTTATTAAACTTTTAATGTTAACTTTAAGTTTCAATTGTAAATGAAATATTTTTTAAATTGTAATTCATAATTTCAACTATCTCTTCGTTTAAGTTATATTTCTAATTATGATATTTAATTTATCTAATTAATTGTGCTCTTTAATAAAATTTACTTTTAAGTTGGAAAATAAAACGTAATTTGTATAGTTGAAAATATGATAATATTTGATCACCCTTTTCATTATGTTTATATATTGAAAATATGATAATTGATCTCCCTTTTCATTATGTTTATATCTAAAATTATTTTCTGTTACAATATTTTACATGCATCTCTGGTTTGATTTTGAATTGAGACTCTCTTGGCAGCACTTTAAGGAACAAATCTATATGCGATATCATCGAGCAATTAAATGATTCATTATGCGCTTCGAGGCGTTTCTCTGTCTACCAAAAAAACAAAAAAGAAAAAACAAAACAAATAAACAAAGGCTCGTAAACGAAACGTTTCCATATTGTCAGCATATTGTCAAAGCTGAGGCGAAAGTTGTTAATCAAATGAGCGAAAGAGAGTGAGAGAGGGAATAAAAGAGGGGAGGGGGGAAGTGCGAAAGAGAGGTGTGTGGAAATCTCTTCGAGCGAGGTTCGAGCTCAATGATTGATAAGTTGCGAAATTAGCCTTGTGAGCAAGTGCGATAACTGCAGATTATTCGAGTTTATTCGAACAAGTGTTTGTAAATATAGACTGCAAATATATAATGTTGATAAGCAATGCAGCGCGAACAAGGGAACAAAAGTAAATGAAGAAGAATAAGAAGCAGGCAAACAAAGGGTAACTGCATCATTTGTAATTTAATTAATTAAAAGTGCACTCGCTGTCTTCCTTAATTGGGCACGTCAATCGTCAATCATACGCCCAGTGTGCCAGCAGCTAACTGTAAACTACAACTGCATAATGAACCGCTGCAACTTAATCATCATCTTCATCATCATCATTGGGGTGGCTTATTAATGTGTCACGCTGTCCAAAAACAAAAAAAATAACTCAGAGGTCCGAATCTGCGCAATTATTGCGCCTGTCAAGGGAAACTACAACAAAAAACGAAGAGGGGAAGGTGTGAGAACAGGGAACGGGGGAGGGAGCGGGGGCGGTTGCCTGGCTGCCCCCTTTGTGATTATACGTCACTCATTTTCGCGCTCATAGCGCAGCCTTTTTTCCTCCTTTATTTCTTTTTTTTTTTTTGGTCAGCTGCCCGTCAGCTCCACCTTTGCTCTCATGTCCGTCTGCTTAGCGGATACCCTACACAATTTATATTATTGGGTGTCTACAACTATTTTGCAAATTATTTCAGATTTTTTGGAATTTCTCAATATATTAATACCCTGCACAATTTAGAGCATTGGGTGTCTACAACTATGTGAAAATTACTCAATATAAACGATTTTTAAGATTTCTTTGAAATTATATATTTGATATTCCGCTTTTTATATATCTTATTTTAATATTGAATATAGGAAACTATTAAATTCTGATATGCTGAACAATACCCAATGGGGGCTACACAAATGGGTGTCTATAATTACAACTTTAATGTGTCTGTATTTTGAGTATAAAAAACTATTCATTTTGCTGGCCAATACTTTGTCTTATTCTTGATATTGGGTAGCTTTTATTTTGTAACCTAAAATCAATTAAGTGTAATTTTCCCATTTTTGTGAGCTCTTATCGATAATTATGTATAATCTATAATTAAAGGTGATATATTAATTGCACTTTTTCTTTTATCAAAACTTCTTCTATTTTATAATATTTGGTGCTGTTTGTTTCCACATAACATCATTTTAACTTCATTTTGTAGTATTTATGTAGAAAATAATAATAATCCAGTTTTGTTTTTTGTCCAATCAGATCTTCCAATTCATCACTGTGTATTCTATAAAGAAGATTCTGTTCTGATCATATTCTCCTAGTCTTAATTAGATTATCCTATTTAAGTTTGCTTTATATTCATACTTTATACTTCTAGCTAACATTAGAAATGTATTGTAATTGAATTTTCTATTTCTGTCTTTCATCTATCTTAAAAACTTCTCTGCTCTATTACAGGGTACTCTCAAATGAAGCTGCTCTATAGCTCTGGTAGCATTCATTTGATTTAGTTCACGCTGTTTCTCTTCACTCGCCGCTCTCCGTTCTCCATTCTCCATTCTCCATCTTCCATTCTTGGTTCTGTTTTACGCTGATTACATCGTTGACTCGGGGCGTTCAGTGTCTGTAATTATTTTTGCCTGCAATTCGCAATTCGCATTCTCTTTGGGACGCAGTCGAGGCCTTCATTATGCACATAATGTAATTAAAAAAATAAGAGTACAACAAGCTCAGAGTCCTCAACACTGGACACTGGTCATTACCAAGTGCTTTAGTGTGTGGTCGCTTTAGCTTTTGCTTTTCCAGGTAAATTACAGTTTGTAAATGAATGAATAAAAGATTCTCATATTAAACATAAATTCGAAATATTTGTAGTTTCTCATATTTTACATTTATTTGAAATTTGAATACCCAAAGAAATATTTTCAAAGTTTTAAATAAAACCTAAACTGATTTATTCATTAAATTGCCACAAAATTGAAATATATTAATTTCTTATTTCCTTTACAATTGCCTAACAATACTTTAGTTTTATTTGAAATTTGAATACCCAAAGAAATGTTTTTTAGATTTAAACAAGTAAGAAAGCTACAGTCGAGTGTACTCGACTGTGAGATACCCTCTACTCATTTTGAATAAAAGCAATATATTTTGCGGTATTATTCTCAAAATATACCAAATATACTGCAAAAATACTAAAAATATACCAAATGGTATATGTGGTATATCGATATAGTACCGCATTCAAAATATACCATAGACGGCACAATATACCAGATTGTCGGCCAAAGCAACTCAGACCCATTGTAAGTAGGGGTTTTTGCCCATACAAAAGTATTTCTTTAATTACTTCCACAATTTTTTTCTGATCGCAACCAAATTTTCAGGGATCATAACTACTATAGCTATTACTGTATATACCAAAATTCGTAACTCTAGCTTTAAAATTACGCTTGTTATTCGATTTTTTTGATTTGCAGGGGCGGAAGTGGGCGTGGCAAAAATTTGAAACAAACTTGATCTGCGTGCAAACATAACAAATGCTGTCGAAAAAAAATTATAGCTCTATCTCTTATAGTCTCTGAGATCTAGGTGTTCATACGGACAGACGGACAGACGGACAGACGGACGGACGGACAGACGGACAGACGGACATGGCTATATCGTCTCGGCTGTTGACGCTGACCAAGAATATATATACTTTATAGGGTCGGAGATGCCTCCTTCTAACTGTTACATACATTTCCTGCCGGCACAAAGTTATAATACCCTTCTACCCTATGGGTAGCGGGTATAAAAAACCTAAACTGATTTTATTCATTAAATTGCCACTTCCCAAAAAGCAAAAGCAAAATAATATCCATTAATGTTTTCCATGCTTGCGGGCAATTTGTGAGCAAATCAACAACTGCGACCTGCGATATTGTTTTGGGCATTCCTAAAGCTTTGCTTTGGCCTACGTGCTGCTGGACAGCTGAGCAGCAAGCTCCCCAAAGATATTATCTAATCTGAATCTGAATGAAGACTGAAGCTATACAGAATATTTAAGAGCTGGCCTTTGTTGAAAGCATGATGAAATTCTTGAATAGTTGAGAATGTGAGTAACACATTTAAACATTTTTAGACGCCTCGCTTTAAATAATTTTCATTAGTTTTTTTTGTGCAATGTACACTTTAAGCTCTCTTGTGGGAAAGCGCATTAATTTCACTTGACAAATTTTAATTTGAGAGTTGCAACAACGATTCGCTTTGATGCAGCAGACAGCAGCCAATTTGCCACACGAAAACAAACATGTTGTCCATGTTGTCAGTCGCAATTAATTGCCAACGAGTGCGACCAACAACAGCAACAACAGCAACAACAACATCAGCAAACTAAGTGACAGCGATGGGAGAGACAACAACATGCAGTCAACAAACAACAACAAACTAGCAACATTGTTCACATAGTAGTTGTAATGGCATCCCAAAAATGGAAGTGCACAAAGTGCAATAGAAACAGCAGCAACAACAACAACAACAACAACAACAACAACAACAACAACGACTATTAGTTTCCCTAAAGTTGTGTACTACGCGTATACATAATTTTCAGCATTAGAACAAGTTGCCAAACTGTAGAACACTAGATGGCGCTACAAAGTGTTTCAATGCCATCTATCGGATATAGCAAAGAATTTAAGAGCATTTAAAAGCCTCCTTTGACAAATTAATGAATATTAATAATATATTAGTTTCTCTATTAAATGAAATCATCTCAATTTAGTTCTATTAATTACATTCCTTTAATTAGCTTGATTAAAATCAATCAATTACTATTATTTCCCAAGCTTATTGCACTAACTATTTCTAGTCTTTGTTGAAATTCTATATGCTGCAAATTCTTGGAATTCTTCAGTTCGATTTCGTCAGCTGTTGACTCACTACTGTAATATATATGTTATGCAGATACGATCCGCTGATAATAAATAACTATTGCAGGTACTTTTTTTATGATTTAAATTTATCGCAATGGATGAGTAATTGTAGTAAGTAGGTGATTAGGTTAATGGCAAAGATTCGTTTGAACTGCTTGTGGCATACTCGAGTATAACAGTATAACAGTGTAGAGTTATCTATTGTATTTATACCTGTGCAAGTATTGCTCTTAACCTCCAAGCGTAAATCATTTTGCACATAATTTAGTTGTTTTGCGGCTTTTCGAGTGTTTTTCAGTTTGTCTGTCGCTGTCGCTGTCTCTGTCTCTGTCTCTCTGTCAGACTGACTGACATTCATAATCACACTCAAAGCATACACACGCATGCATGAAGAGGCGGCACTTGTCGCTGGCCCCTAACTAAAAACTCAGCTAACTAAGCCGCCGTTTGCCGCCTGCCGCCCGCCATTTGCAATTCGCTTCTCTCTGACTGAGCTGCGCTCTTCGCCAACTGCACTTCTTCTCCTCTCCCCCACCTACTTGAGTCTGTCTATTCGACTGCGTCTGAGTGTGTGTGTGTGTGTGAGAGAGTGCTGTGTCTCAGCTCATTTACTCAGCTGTGCCGACAGTTGTGCAGTTAGTTGTACAGTTGTTGTAGGCTTGCATTTTAGCAACTAATTGTCTGAATATAAAACATATGCTTAAACTGCTCAGCGCTCGCTCTCTTTGTCTCTCTCTCTCTCTCTCGTTCGCTCTCGCGTGCGCTCAATCATTGCTACAAATAATAAAGTGGGTCATGGATGAAAGAAAAAGCGTTTTATAAAGTGGGTCATGAATTTTGTTTCACTCACGTTCAAGTGTATTTCGATTGCTGTTCGTTGCTGTTGTTGTTGTTGTCGCTGTCGTTTATGTTGAATTTTTTTATATTTTTATTTTCGCAAAACAGAAAAAAAAACATAAAAATATATTTATAAGTGTGATATGTCCAATGATTCAGTTATTTGCCTTTGTTGTCGGGTGCGGTATTTGAAGCGGGGCATACCCTTGACGATATGCTAAAGTGGGTGTGTCGTTAGTCATAAAGCAAAGAGCAGATCGTTCCATGATCGCTTTGAAATGGTACGGAAATAAAGATGGCAGTGCAATTAAAAAAATATGAAACTAAATTGATTTTTGTTTAGTTATTTCGGTTATTTTTTAATATTTCTATATAGATATTGCAATAGAATGAACAATACAGTGCCATATTTATACGTTAAATATTTAAAAAGAAGGCAATAAGAAAAATCATGAAATGCCTATCAAATTTTATAATAAACTTTTATAATAGTTTCATAGACACCTCAAATAATTTTGGCTGACTTTGGGCTAGGTACCAATTTATCGATATTATACGATACGTAATATCGATATATAACAACTTTATAAATAAATATCTTAGCTTTTTTTCATTCCTGTTTTAGCAATATTATAAAACAAAACTATTAAACTATAATTCTGTAAAGTACACATTTTTATTGAAGTGATATATAATTAATTTATTTTATGGATGCTTTTAGCTTGACTATTGTTATTATCGGTTTCTCTAAAGCAAATCAAACTGAGGTCGAATGCATGCGAATGCAACTAGAATAATGTAGTAGGCACTAGACAGGGTCGTTCTCTTTCCGGCATCTTACAAGTAGTCTCTCTCCTTTTCTCTCTGTCTATCATTCTCTATGTCAATCTGTCTGTCTTTGTGTGTGCAAACATATAGACTATTATATAGTACATATTCAATGTAACATTGTATAACCGGCCTCAGCAATCCACCTGCTGATAAACTGCACTGTGTTTAGTTTCTGTTCATGTTGTTGTTGTTGTTGTTGTCTGAGTGCTTGCAGTTGTTTTTATTGTTATTGTTGTTGTTGCTGTTGTCGTCGTCGTCATCGTTGCTATAGCGAAATAATGTCAGTGGGTCAGAGTCGATTTAGCATTTTGCGGCAGTTTGTTTGTGTTTGTTGTTTCTGTTTCTGTTTTTGCTTTAGCTTTAGACACTTTAGCTAAGGTTAGACGCGCGTGAAAAAAACAGCTGTTTTGCGTGTTCAACGGCGACTGCAGCTAAATACGGTCACACTCCAAACTGAGCTGACTTGAAAACTGACAGTTGCTAAATTGAGCCGCTGACTAAGACTTATTGTCGAGGTAGAGTCTTATTCAATTGTGAGGCGATGCAAATCGCATATAAACATTGAAAGTTATTGAATTAAGCAATAAATATAAAATTTAATTATTCACTAATAGGAAGGAACTAAAAAATTTCCTATATTTAAAAGAAACATAAAATTTACTTATTATTGTAAATAAACAAAATAATAAAAAAAAAAACAAAAAATAAAAATAAAAGAAATATAAATAATAATCACAAAATATGGTTACTTAATTAAAAAAAATAAAGTTGATTAAAAGACTACTTTAAATCTTTGTATAAATACTCTTCTGTTATATTTTGTAAATATTAAATTAAAAAAAAACTGAAAACTTAATGAAAGTTGTAAACTATTATGTGCATTTAGTATTCTTCTGCATAGTTTGGTTATTTATGCTTTAAGTTTTGTTTAATGTTAGTAGCCTTGAATCATTCCTTTTATATTTTTCATGGGGACAATTAAAAAGACGTCCAAAATTATTTATTACTATAAGGTATTTTTCATGTTGAAGATTGTTTTGCAGTTTGTGCACAATTAAATTTATATATTTCCTTCAAGTTTGTGTTTCTCCGTCTCGCAAACTGCAAAACTTTTAATTGATGAGCAAATAAAAATAAAATTATACGCTAACCTTCAAAATTCCGCTTTTGTTGTTGCTGTTGTTTTTGGATTTTTTGCATGTTGTTTACATTTCAAAAAGCTGACAACGATTTTATACTCGTATGTTTTTATTTTGATAATATATGAATTGTTTTTGATAGCTGATGAAATGACGAGCTTTTCCTTGGAAAGTTCATTGCGTTACTCACCTGCAAAGAAAGAACAGAGAGAAATGTTGATTAATACACGATCATCATTGATCATCAAAGATAAATGAATGTACATATATATTTTATTATTGTTCATGATATTCATATATTGCGGAAATATACACCATGGAAAATGATGTTGATTTATAGAGTAGAAAGATGATGCGTAAATGAAAATAATGTTGCTTTTTAAGTTTTTTTTAATTGATTTATTAATTAAAAAGATAAATAATCTGATGAACATTTTTATACCCGCTACCCATAGCGTAGCTGTGTTTGTGTGTCTGTGTGGCTGTCCGTCTGTCCGTGTGAAACACTGCATCTCAGAGACTATAAGAGATAGAGCTATAATTTGTATTCGACAGCATTTGTTATGTTTGCACGCAAATCAAATTTGTTTCAAATTTTTGCCACCCCCACTCCCGCCGCCGCAAATCAACAAATTTAATTTTACGGCTAGAGCTTTAGTAATTGTCATCCCCGAAAATTTGGTTGCATGTTGTATGTATGTCGTATGTCGTATGTTGTATGTATGCGTATACGTAATACGTATTACGTATATACATACATGCTCGCCTATAGCGGCTTCATAAGTACTGTGATAGCTCTGGTGGTAAAGTTCAAGCCCAACATGTTGAGGTGTCCGGGTTCGAGTCCCGGTCGGGAATACAAACTTTTTTTTTGTTTTTTTTTTTTAATGGTTTATATTTTTTTATTCCCTTTCAAGCTTACTAACTGAAGTAACAATTAAGCGCGCATTGATTTTGATGATTATCTTAGATGGCTAGAGTTAAATAGCACCTGCATAATGGCTGTGCTGGATTTATTGAAAGGTTGCAAGCCCGGCATGTTATGGTGCTCGGATTCAAATCCCGATCAAGAATACATGCACATTTTGTTTTTTTTATATTTTCAGATTATTAACGCAATATGTTGCTTGTATTCAAAATGGGTAGCGGGTATCTCAATGTCGAGCACACTCGACTGTAGCTTTCTAGTTTGTTATTTCTTCGAATTTAAAAAAATTGCAGACAATCATCCGACATTGAAATCTCTTCTGCCGACAGAGAATCTAGGCCGAGACTCTAGGTTATCATTACTTGACCTCTCCCGTTAAGATCTATTGAGCGGAGTCCACATCCGCTTAAGATTTTCAATGACTTTGTCGAAATAACAAAATTCAGTTCCAAATTCATTTTGTTTGCGGGCAGTCGAAACATTTAAAATGGGCAGAGTAACATTTAACGGAGTTTTGTTACTTATGGTCCTTCAAATATTCTTGGTGGCTACAACAACTGGAGATGAAGTGAGATCAAAGACATAATACTAAGAAGAATAAAAAGTGATTAAAGTGTATAATTTTTCTTCCTATCAGACGTGTGAAACAGACCGAAAAATGGAAGAACAGTGCCGGCTTCATAACTACAAGACTGTAAAACCGTTGCTCGACTATTTCAGGCAGGTTAGAAATGAGTTAGAACAAAGTGAAACTAAGGAAAAGCAGTTAAGTGATCTTATGGAAAAATATCATGAAATTGTAAAAATTCATGAAACATTCAAGAAGGAGGCAGATCTATTAAATGAGTACAAACTGAAAGTAATCAAAGGGGAAAACGATTTGGAATTGTGTCAAAATAAAGTTGATAAATCTGAATCTCAAATTAATTCACAACAAAATATTATTCTTACATTAAAAGAACACTTGACAGATAAATCCACCAACTTAGAAAATTGTCAAGTTCAATTAAAATCTGTTAATTCTAAATTAATTGAAAAAGATGAAAATATAAAGAGATTGAGTGAGATTATTAAAAATAACACAGAACATCAGAAAACACTTGAGTTGGAATTAGAGAAGAGTAAATCTATATTAATAAAGCATGAACATGATATTCAGTTATGTCGTTCAGAAATCAACAAATTAAATAGGACATCAGAGAACATTAGAGAAGAACAGAAAAATATTCAATTGAAATTAAAAGATTGTGAAACTAAGCTAAGTAAATCTGCGCTTGATAAATTAAATCCCACAACATGCATCCCTTTCGGAGATTATTCAGGAGTTCATCAACTCAAGATCTCTGGCATAGGTTTATTCAATGTTTTGTGCGATAGTCAGTTAGCTGGACCTGGATGGATTGTAATACAACAACGAGTTGGGGGAAATGAGAGTTTCAATTGGGATTGGGCAACGTATCGCAAAGGTTTTGGTTCTTTTGGAAGTGATTTCTTTCTTGGATTAGAGAAATTACATCGTATCACGAGCTTGCAGCGCTTCGAACTTTACATACATTTGGTTGCTCGGAATGGAAGTGCTTACAACGCTCGTTATGACGACTTCAAAATATCTGATGAAAATAATGGATATGAACTGAGTTTGGGTAAATTCAATGGAACTTTTTTTGGGGATGGCATGAGACACTCTGAAAACTTGAAATTCACAACATTCGATCACGACAACGACAAAAATTATCGTGGTAATTGCGCAGACTGGTATAAAAGTGGCTGGTGGTACAATAGTTGTTCTTATTGGTAAATATTGCAAATTTTTATTTACGAAGAAATACACATAATTATAGATTTTTGTTGTTTCTTATGCAGTAATTTAAATGCACCATATAAAGATCTACATTGCTACAACATTAATTACATATTCCTTAAAGAAGTTAAGATGTTAATTCGCCCCAAAGAAGCGATAAAGAAGTGATAAACTGAAAAGCTGAAATTCCCATATTTGACTCAATTATGTAATCATTTATATATAATTGGTGCGTTAAGGAATTGCGTTCTGGAAAATAAAACGATCGACTATTTAATACCGCGATTTAATTTTTGAATGGAAATATTTCAGTTTTTATTGCATTAATTGTATCTTTTGATGTAGCAAATTTAAATCTTTAGACGCTTTCAATAGAGGTGCAAATACTTAAAGGTCAGTAAATTTTTGATTATCCTGTAAATATCTTTTCAGTCGAACCTTGAATATTAATGTAATTTAGGAAATGATCTTCATATATTCGTTCCTTATCTAAACATAATTGATGCAGTTGTTTCTTATGTCCTTCTATTCCCTGGCCTTCCCTTTCCTGCCACGCAATTCAATTCAATATTGAATTACAAGATAAGCTCTTGGTATGTTCGTTTAGTAGGCTTTGCTTTGCTTTGCTCGTTTCGCTCTCCTCTGCGCTTCTCTTCTTCCATTATGTGAGGTTAGGTTCGCTTCGTTTCGCTGCTATGCTGTGTATTTCTTTTTTTTTTTTGTTAGGTTAGGTTCGCTTCGCTTCGTTGTGTTGCTGCTGTTGTGTTCAGTTCTGTTCTGTGATTTTTCTACCGGATTACAATTGTTTACATACACGACTGCACATTGTGACAGTTTCCACAGTTTCCATCGTTTTGCCGCGGCATTTGCAATTGTTGTCTGGGGCGGCTCCGCAACTTCCCTTACTCCCCATCCCCCTTCGCATCCACCTAAACAGCAGCCTGTCATGTCCTTTTAATCCCCTTTCACATACAGATGTAATTGTGCGTCTTCATGTGTGTGAGCGTTCTATTGACTGCCTTCATTTTTATACTAGCTACCCCAACGCTTAAGAGGGTGTAATAATCCGCTGGCAATGTTAGAGCTTTAAGTAAAAATTGTTGATTTCTTTTTAAATAGCTAGATCTAAGGGATTACAAGTTCTGAATCTGTACAAATTTTGTGAGAACATCACAAGAAATTATTTGTTGATTTCTTAATAGTATTGTAGAGTAATCAATCATAATTTTTATACTATAGAGTTCCAGATTTCATTTTTAATATTATTTTTCAGTCTAATTTTTATTTGATTTTATATTTTATTACTTTTACTGATTATTTTTAAAGAATTTGAGTCTAGTTTAAATTGATTTCAATATATTTAGTATTTTTTCTTTACTGCTAGCGAGTGCTTTGCAGTCGAGTTAGCTTAGTTTGCAGCCTTGTCACTTGTTTTTTGTCGTGTGTGTTTGCCAAAGGTATAAGTTTACAACAAGCTTGTAAATCCTCATCTAGCATGTGTGTGTGTGTGAGTGCATGTGATTGTGTGTGGCTGCCACAATGTCTAACATTTCACTCGCTGCTCGTATTTCCATCTGCTGTTGCTGCCCCACTTTGAGCCCTTTTCCCCGCCGTCCCTCCCTCTGCTGCTACTCCTTTGGTTTCTACATTTGCCAGTCGCAGTTTTCGCTTTATTTTCCACATGTATTTTTCCTCGAGTTTCTTCTTTTTTTTTTTACAATTTTCCGCTCTCATGGATATGTTGAGGGATTTCCCCATTATCAGTTGCACCGCAATAACTATTTAACTTTGCTTTTTATTACTTTTCTACAGAGTTTTCGACAGTTGAACGGCAGTTGCAATGGACAAACAATGTGGCTAAATCGATAGTCTGCAGATATAGCTTAACAAGTAAAAAAGATACAGTCGAGTGTGCTCGACTGTGACATACCCGCTACCCAATTTGATTAAAAGCAATATATTTTGCGGTATTATTCTCAAAATATACCGAGTATACTGCAAATATACTAAAAAATACTAAGAATATATCAAATGGTATGTTTGGTATATCGATACAGCAAACCGTTCAAAATATACCATAGACGGCACAATGTGCTAGATTGTCGGCCAAAGCAACTCAGACCCCAAGTAAGTAGGCGTTTTTGCCCATACAAACGTATTTCTTTAATAACTTCCACAATTTTTATCTGATCGCAACCAAATTTTCAGGAATCATAACTACTATAGTATTTATTGTATATACCAAAATTTTATAACCGCTGCCCATAGGGTAGAAGGGTATTATAACTTTGTGACGGCAGGAAATGTATGTAACAGGTAGAACGAGGCATCTCCGACCCTATAAAGTATATGTTGCAGCGCCTCTATTTTCCGTCATCGTAATAACACAGCGAGTTTCGGTTTTGCATACACGACGATCTATACGCAACTGCCTGCGTCGTCCCTTCTTCATTCTATGCTTACCACCGAACCACACTCGGCGACAGCGACACTACGCTGTCGCCCTGCTAAAACGACACTTCTTAAAGCGACAACATACACACACAACCAATCACGGCGCAATTAGTGACTGATGCAATATTCCTATAATGATGAAATTAAGCCTCTGGTGAAATTCCTACATCAGCATACCCACACACTCACACCAACATACACACACACTATTAGTGTGCGCCGACACGGCCATCCTGACCATTACACGACCTCGTGCAATTTTTCCAAAAATGCTTTGTTACCATTCAATCAACTTATAACAATTTATTCAAATAAAACTTTTCATTTCTCGTCTAACGTTATAATTTTCATTACAAATTACATCTTCATTTTTCTGTGTTTTTTTTTTTTTTTTTTTTTTTCTTAACTAATACAAATTCTTTTCTTTGACATACATAGCTCATTTTTACATTATCATTAGCCATTCAGTTTTTACATTATATTATCTAATGCGCCACACGCCATGATCAAAACAATTGTTTTGCACTTGTGCTTACATTATTATTACAATTTTCATTATTAACCTTTAAGGCACCTGTACTGTCTCTTGCAACAGTTTTTCTTTACTTGATTTCATTACTGTCTCTTTCAACAGTGTCTTTTTCATTACTGTCTCTTTCAACAGTTTCTTTTTCACTACTTAAATCCTTATTACAACTTTCAAATTCAATTGGTATTTGTCCATCCGGCATTTTTCTTATGTCATCATGAGCATATTTATATTTTCTATTATTTGTCAAAGACCTTACCATATATCTATCCCCCTCTAACAATTCAGTTATTTGAAAAGGCCCCCTAAATTTTGGACTCAACTTTGTTTGATGCCTCTCTTCATTTTTTAACAATACGAAATCTCCAACCTTGCATCCAACAACTTTAGCCTTGTTTCTATCAAATTGCTCCTTGTTATATGCTGCTGCAGTTAAAATATTTTGACCTGCTCGTGCTCTCACTTCTGCCAAGTCGACCTCTTCTAGCATATCACAGGGAGGAAGCAATCCCAACGGGCGGGCAACTTTACCGATAAACAATTCTAAAGGGCTTGCCTTTGTCACTCGACTAACCGTACAGTTCAAAGCTAATTGAACTTCTCCTAAGGCATCTTGCCAAGATCGATTGCTAGTTTCAACGGCAGTTAATAAGTTCTTTAAGGTGCTCATAATGCGTTCGACTTGTCCATTCGCTCTACTCGCACCTGTCGCAATCAAATGCAATTTAATTTTTTGTTGTGAACAAAACTCACTAAATCTTGTGCTGGCAAAACATCTGCCTTGATCCGCTATCATGCGGTTTGGTACTCCAAACAGGGAAATAGCTGACGTGACAGCATTTATGCAATTTTCAGCATCAATTTTAAGCGTGTGGGTTAAATAAACAAATTTAGTAAAAGCATCCACCTGAACAATGATATACTCTTTTTGATCAGACTTGCCACTCAACTTCCCAGTTATGTCGATGTGAATGGTGTGCCAAGGTGTATTTACTTTTGGTATTGGATGAAGACTTACTTGAACTTTACCCGAAGAAGACTTTGACATTTTACACGTAATACAGTTCTCAACGAACTTCCGAATGTACTTGGACATGTTATCAAACCAGTAATAGTCATAAGCCTTATCTAAGGTCTTCTCCCATCCCAAATGCATGATGGATTCATGGATCTGATTTATTACGGACCATCTAAATGATCGAGGAACAATTGATAAAGATCGAGTTCTACCATTTCGCTGAATTTTTCGATATAATATTCCTGCTCTCAGCTCATAAGTTTTAGCAATGTCCTCAGCAAGAGAATTTTCTTTCAATTTATTTACAATATCAACAATTTCAGAATCTTGACGCTGTTCGGCCAAAAGCCAATTGTCCGATATCTCTGCCAAATTAACTCGTTTTTCCGGAATTTTGCAAGTCAACTCGGCTGAAGGCAGATTTCTTGAAAAGAAGTCAACATGAGACATTCGTTTACCTTCTTTATATTGTATATCAAATGTAAAGGACTGTAAGTACGCCCACCATCTTTGTACTCTAGGACATAGATCCTGTTTAGTTCTTGATGCTTTAAGTGAGTTACAATCAGTGAAGACAACAAAATTTCTACCCAATAAATAATGGCGAAAATGTTTTATAGATAAAACAACAGCAAGAGTTTCTAATTCATAAGAATGATATCGTGATTCAGCAGGAGAAGCAGCCTTACTGAAATATTCAATGACATGAGACTTGTTGTTGATTTTGTGTAACAAGATGGCACCGTATCCCCTAGAACTTGCATCGGTATGCAACTCAATAGGATGGTGAGGATCAAAAATTACTAAAACTGGCTTTTGTGTAAGAATAGAAATAACTTTCTGTCTAATTTCTTCATGTTCCGATCTCCAAACAAAATCATTCTTCTCCGAAGTCAAAAGGTACAACGGTTTCATAAAACAGGAAAATCCTTGCATGAATTGCCTGAAATAAGACGCTAATCCAATAAATTGGCGTAAAGCAGAAACTGACTGAGGAGGTGGCAAGGTAGTTAACGCTGTAACTTTAAGCGAATTCGGTCGGATTTCACCTGCACTCACTTCATATCCTAGATATTGAACTGTCGACTTAAGGAAAGAACATTTTTTTATATTGAATGAGAATCCAGCATTCGAAAGACAATCAAGAGTAATTTGCAACCTTTCCAAAGCCTCACTTTTTGTTGCAGCAGCCACCATTACGTCATCCATATAAACGACAACAAACGTATTTGCAAGGTCTCCAAGTGCTTGCATGACTGTGCGTTGAAATACTGAAGGTGCGTTTCTGAGACCAAAAGGCATTGCCAAAAATTCATATTGCCCGTCTGGAGTGACAAATGCTGTACACTCTACCGATTCTTTGTGCATGGGAATTTGGTAATACCCGCTTGCCATGTCTAAACATGTAAAATATTTCGCTCCATAAAGTCTGGCTATCTGGTCCGATATGAGGGGCAAGGGATATCTATCTGCAACTGTATTAGAATTTAATTCACGGTAATCAACACACAAACGATGAGTGCCGTCTTTTTTGTTAACCAACATTATGGGACTTGCGTATGGCGAGCAACTTGGCTGTATAATTTTACATTGTAATAATTCATTAATCTTGTCTCGTACCAATTCCCTTTCATTTGGGCTGAGCCGATATGGTCTTCTTTGAACAATTTTTCTTGGGTCTATTAATTTAATTTTCATTTCACCCGAGCTAACTCTAGTCGAAGGAATTCCATTAATAAAAGATTTTGAATATTTTTCCAACAAATCTTGTAATTTATCTTTATCTTCCCCAACAAGATCAGTATTTAATTCACAAAATTTCTCATCATTTGAACAATAGTTTACAGTTTTTGATCTAATTATTTCGAATTTTCCCGATGATATTATAACATTAAATCCAGGGGACAGTACTTCTCGACCAATAATAATGTCATTCTTCAAATACTCATTATCCAAAACATGAAACAAGATTTCAATACAATGTTGATTAATTTTTACGTTACTAAGTATTTGCAATGTACTGCATATGCCGCCACTACCAATACCCTTCAGCATCACTACATTGTTAATTCTTTTACCAACTAATTTGTGACTTATCTTTTGTTTTATTAATGAACATTCCGCTCCAGAGTCGAACGTTGTTATAAACGTCTCACCTCGATGAACCATCTCTCCTTTGGGCTCAACAACTTCGCAAAGCTCCACTCTTTTCATCTGATGTGTATCCTTGATCTTGTCCACTCTAGGCTTACTGCAATGTGTTGAAATATGACCAAGTTCACCACACTTAAAGCAGGTTACATTCGCTTTTTGATGGTGGCCAGATACACTCCTGCCGCTACTGTTCGTAGCATGAGAAGACGGATTTTGCTGCTGCTTAGCTCGACATTCCATCATCTTGTGGCCTAATTTTCCACAAAAATGACATTTAATTGTTGAAAGTTTCGAACGCTTTCTGTCAGGTGACGATATTTCTTCTTGTGGATTTTTCTTCCTCTTGTTGAACGCGAATGCTTTAAGCTCGGTTTGCAATTCACTTCTGGTGCGCATATTTGAAGTAAAGGTTAAACGCTGCAATCTGTTATCAACATGAGCCATCTTCGCCAGCGTCACAGAAACTGCAATTTCCTCTACGTTCATGTCACGCCATTTCGTGATAAGTGACGTCACCATACGACTAGCATAATTGGAGAGACATTCGCCATCGGTCGGACAATTAGCTAGCATTGACAAAAACATGGCCGCTGGCGTTTCTACAATGCCAAAACGCTGCATGAAAAGTTCTTTAAATTCATCCCAAGTTATCTCTGGATAACATATTTGCGGAAGCCACTGCGACGCACTACCTTCCAACGATGCACTCAAAGCCATTACCAACTCGCTGCCTTTTATAGTATTTTCTGCCAAAATTATGTTTACAGTTGAACACCAGGCCGACGCGTCGGCGCCATCAAGGTCTGCGTTGAATTTTGGAAGCACAATTGTTTTTTTGTTTGTTGTTTCAGGTGTCGCCGATTGTACAGCTTTAATAAGCTCGATCAAGTTTTTATTTTGCATCTCCATCAAAATTCGCCATGGTCCATCTGAATCATTAGGTAGCGAGCCAGATCCCACTTCTGATGTTGCAGCGCCTCTATTTTCCGTCATCGTAATAACACAGCGAGTTTCGGTTTTGCATACACGACGATCTATACGCAACTGCCTGCGTCGTCCCTTCTTCATTCTATGCTTACCACCGAACCACACTCGGCGACAGCGACACTACGCTGTCGCCCTGCTAAAACGACACTTCTTAAAGCGACAACATACACACACAACCAATCACGGCGCAATTAGTGACTGATGCAATATTCCTATAATGATGAAATTAAGCCTCTGGTGAAATTCCTACATCAGCATACCCACACACTCACACCAACATACACACACACTATTAGTGTGCGCCGACATATATATATTCTTGATCAGCGTCAACAGCCGAGACGATCTAGCCATGTCTGTCTGTCCGTCTGTCCGTATGAACACATAGATCTCAGAGACTATAAGAGATAGAGCTATATTTTTTTTAGACAGCATTTGTTATGTTTGAGCGCAGATCAAGTTTGTTGCAAATTTTTGCCACGCCCACTTCCGCCCCCGCAAATCAAAAAAATCGAATACCAAGCGTATTTTAAAGCTAGAGTCGAATTTCGGTATTTACAATAATAACTATAGTAATTGTGATTACTGAAAATTTGGTTGCGATCAGTTAAAAGTCGTCGAAGTTATTAAAGAAATACTTTTGTATAGGCAATCTGGTATATTGTGCCGCCTACGGTATATTTTGAATGTGGTACTATCTTGATATACCAAATATACATCTTGGTATATTTTTAGTATTTTTGTAGTATGTGTAGTATATTCGAGCACACTCAACTGTAGCTTTCTTACTTGTATGGTTTTAAATCCGGCACTGTTCTTCCATTTATTGGTCGAATTCATCTGTCTAATAAGAGGAAAATAAATACACTTATAGCACCTACTATAATTCACTGCTTTGTGTAATTATTATTACCATCAACTGATGTTGCAAAAACAAATTTTTTTATTTATTAATACATTAATATTCAAGGTTCGACTAAAAGGATATATACAGGATAATCATAAGTTTACTGACTTTTAATTATCTCTTAATGCATCTATATTGAAAGCGTCTAGAGACTTAAAATGCAATACAAACTGATCTATTTCCATTCAAAAAATAAATCGCTGCATTAAATAGTGGATCATTTTATTTTTCAGAACGCAATTTCTTAATGCACCAATTATATATAAATGATTACATAATTCTGTCAAATATGGAAATTTCAGCATTTCAGTTTATCACTTTTTCATGGCTCCTTTGGGGCGAATTAGCATCTTAACTTCATTTAGTATAGTGTACCAATCGTGCCACCAACATGGAACTGGTGTATTATAATGACTATATAAGAAACAACAAAAATCTATAATTACGTGTATTCCTTCAGCAATAAAAATTGGCAATATTTACCAATAAAAACAATAATCGTACCACCAGCCACTTTCAAACTTGACTGCGCAATTAGCATCATCATCTTTGTCGTTGTCGCGATCGAATGTTGTGAATTTCATGTTTTCAGAGACTCTCATCTTATCCTTAATAATAGTTCCATTGAATTTACCCAAACTCAGTGCATATCCATTATCTTCATCAGATATTTTGAAGTCGTCATAACGAGCGTTGAGGGTTCTTCCATCCATTTCAACCAAATGTATGTAAAGTTCGAATCGCTGCAAGCTCGTGATACGATGTAACTTCTCTAATCCAAGAAAGAAATCACTTTCAAAAGAACCAAAACCTTTGCGATACGTTGCCCAATCCCTATCGAAACTCTCATTTCCCCCAACTCGTTGTTGTATTACAATCCATCCAGGTCCAGCTAACTGACTATCGCACAAAACATCGAATGAACCTATGCCAGAGATCTTGAGTTGATGAACTCCTGGATTGTCACCGAAAGGGATGCATGTGGAACTTAATGTATCAAGTTCATATTGACATAACTGATTATCCTCTACTTTATCTATTAGCTTAGTTTCACTTTCTTTTAATTTCAATTGAATATTTTTCTGTTCTTTTCTAATATTCTCTGATGTCGTATTTAATTTGTTCATTTCTGAATGACATAACTGAATATCTTTTTCATGCTTTATTATTAAAGATTTACTCTTCTCTAATTCCAACTCAAGTGTTTTCTGATGTTCTGTGTTATTTTTAATATTCTCACTCAATCTCTTTATATTTTCATCTTTTTCAATTAGTCTAGAATTAACAGATTTTAATTGAACTTGACAATTTTCTAAGTTGGTGGATTTATCTGCTAGTTGTTTTTCTAATTTAAGAATAATATTATGTTGTGAATTAATTTCAGAATCAGATTTATCAACTTTATTTTGACACAATTGTAAATCGTGTTCCCCTTTGATTACTTTGTTTTTGTACTCTTTTAATAGATCTGCCCCCTTCTTGAATGTTTCATGAATTCTTACAATTTCATGATATTTTTCCATAAGATCAGAATTTAATTCACTTATCTGCTTTTCCTTAGTTTCACTTTGTTCTAACTCATTTCTAACCTGCCTGAAGTAATCGAGTAAAGGTTTAACAGTTTTGTAGTTATGAAGCCGGCACTGTTCTTCCATTTTTCGGTCTGCTTCACACGTCTGATAGGAAGAAAAATTATACACTTTAATCACTTTTTATTCTTCTTAGTATTATGTCTTTGATCTCACTTCATCTCCAGTTGTTGCAGCCACCAATAATATTTGAAGGACTATCAGTAAGAAAACTCTGTTAAATGTTATTCTGCCCATTTTAAATGTTTCGACTGCCCGCAAACAAAATGAATTTGAAACTGAATGTTTCGTTAAAGTCAGTGCAGCCGATGTGCATTCCGCTCAATAGATCTGAACGGGGAGGTCATGTAATGATAATGATAACCTAGAGTCTCGGCCCTAGATTCTCTATCGGCAGAAGAGATTTCAATGTCTGATGAGAAGAGATTTCAATGTCGGATGATTGTCTGTAATTTTTTTTAAATTCGAAAAAATAACAAGTTAGAAAGCTACAGTCGAATACAAGCAACATATTGCAGTAATAATCTCAAAATATTACAAAAAAAAATGTGTCGATTGGGATTTGAACCTCAGCACCATAACATGCCTGCAACCTTTCACTAAATCTAACACAGCCATTATGCAGGTGCTATTTAACTCTAGCCATCTAGGATAATCATCAGAGCTATCGCAGTACTTATGAACCCGCTATTTAACTCTAAGCATCTAAGCCACGAGCAATTGTTGTATACGGATTCATACAGTACATTCATACAATAATAACTATAGTAATTGTGATTCCTGAAAATTTGGTTGCGATCAGATAAAAATTGTGGAAGTTATTAAAGACATACTTTTGTATGGGAAAAAACGCCTGCTTACTAGGGATCTTAGTTGCTTTGGCTGGCAATCTGGTATATTTGCCGCCTATGGTATATTTTGAATGTGGTACTATATCGATATACCAAATATATAATTTGGTATATTTTTTAGTACTTATGTAGTATTTTTGGTATATTTTGAAAATAATACCAGAATATTTTGCTCACAGTTGAGCACACTCGACTGTAGCTTGCTTACTTGTTGATAATTGTTCTTATACTAGCTTATACATCTCTTTTTCAATTTAAATGCACAACTTGTTTTTCGCAATTTTATTTTTCAGCATCACATTTGCCACCAAACAGTTTGACAAGCACTGCAGTTGCGTGGCTCCCCTCTTTCTCATTCTTTCATTCACTTTGCTGCCGTTGTTGTTGCTTTATTTTTATTTTCTATGCAAATTTAATTAAATGGACGTATTTGCCATTGCTGATGTTTAGTTTGTAAACCGAGCTGTAGCATAAGCAAGAGCGAAACAGATATATTGTGGAGCAGTGGCGAGTTAATTAAGTTGAGCCAAAGCTGCGTACGTTGTAGAGGAGGAGGTGTGGAGAAGAGAAGAGGGACAACAGAAAAAAAGGCAAAAGGGTTAACCAGCTGAACTCAAACAGTTGTCAGCTTTGCATTAAATTGAATTATGATGGCAAGTGCAGAGCACCCTGTATGTATGTCTCTTCAGCTTGAACTCTCTGCACGTCTGTTCCTCTCGCTCTTCCTCTCCATCTCTGTATGCCGCTCTGTCAATGGTAAAGTAAGGTAATTCGATATGATGCCGCTTTAAATATTCTCTTTGCGCTCTGCTGTAGCTGCCAAATTAATTACAGAGCGCTGCACCAAAACGGATGAACGGATTGATGGAGCTGCAAGCGGTTCCAGTGAAGAGCGGAAAGCGGAGAGATCTGCTTGCTGTCAGGCAAAACCAACAAACGGAATGCTTGAGCTTTGCAAGAGCGGCGACTCAAGAGAGAGAGAGCGAGAGAGCAAGAGCAGCTACGCCCTTTGCTAGCCGGATTTCCACTTCAAATAAATCAAAGGCGATGCTCGACTTGCAGTTAAGCATTAAAAAATTCTACACTCTTTTCGCCTTGTTGATTCACCTGCTCTGCATTTACAGGGTATGCGAGCAGTTCATACTGTGCATTAGACAACCAGCAAATGCGGAAACTGGCTTTGGTTTCATCATTTAAACTTGATTTAGCAAGTTCTCGATCTGTTTTTTGGGGTATAGAATCTTCTGATTTATCTGCTTACTGCTTCTTCTTCTACACACAGCTGCTGCCACATCCTTTGTCCGCTAAGCCTTTGTCTACGTTTTGTATTTAACAAAAAATATATTGCCGATCATAAAATGAGGCGTTGACAATGCAAACAATAAACACAAAAGACGTTCTGCTGCGAGCTGTGAGACGACAAATAAAGAGGACAATTATTACAGCAATGAGTTATTGAGTTAAACAACTATTATAAGAAAAACAGTATTATACCTATTAATATTGTGAAATTATAATTTTATCAATTAAACTAAAAATTAAAAACGTCTTTGAAAAATTATAATCAAAAATACTAAAAATTCAAAGAAATATATTGTATTTACTTGAATATAATTATATAATTTAAGAAAGAACTTTCCATTAAAAAAGCGTATGAAACTGAAGCTTATCCTCAAATGCAATCCACAATGATCCACAATCCATAGCAAATCACAATCAAGTTTCTCTTCTTTTTAACTTCACACCTTTCCACAATGCGTTCTCATTAAAATAGTCGACCGCCATCATTCATTTACATACATATACACACGCATACACCCATACTACATGCATATGCATGTGTTTCGTCTTGTATTAAAGGCGTATCGAAAGCTCTCTTTTCGCGAAGCCGCGCTCAGTTATTTTAAGCTTGTTCTTTGCCGGTTTCTCTCGTTGTTGGGTTGTTTTTACTCGCTAGCAAGTATTTTCCAATTCTTGTGCAAAACGCAACTTGAAATTAAATGCGCAGTAAATTACGCAATTTTATGCTTCGTTAAGTTTTGCTTGATTGTTTTTTTTGTGTCTTTCAGATTTCTTTTCTTTGCCCTATCAAAAGAACTGCAAATGAAAGACAAACAACAACGACATTTTTGACAGGCATTGCATTAATTGCGCATAGAGGAGCTGCTCAATCATGCTCACAATAATAATCATGCTGCTTTCTACCCTTCAAGAGAAACAAAAACAACTTCAAAGCTACGCTGCTGCACTTCTTTGCAGTCTCTCTCTCTTTTTTGCTCTCGCTTTGTGGTCCTACCCCAATAATGTAACGGGCAACAACATTACCGCAGGGTAACAGAAGCTGCTGCTGCTGCAGTTGCACTCGGAGACCAAAAAGACTTGCATAACAAATTCTTAATTGTGCAACAGACTCGCAATGCTCTCTGTCTCTCGCTCTCACTCACGCACACTTGCTCTCTCGCACTGGCTCTCTCTCTTTCGCTTGCAATCTCCGTTCACATTGAAAACTTGTCCGTCGTTGTCGCCCTGCAGCTTTATTGCGGAAATATGTCAACGCTGTTGCTTGCTGTCGTTGTCGTTGTAGTTATAGCTCTTGTTCTTTGTTTTGAAGTTGAAGTTTGCTGGCTGCGGTTGGTTTAGGAGAGCTTCACATACACACACACACATGTGCGCAGCGACATAAAAGCATGTCACGCATAGCGTAATTTCATGTGACGTAAATACGTAAATGCAAAAATATGTTAAAACTGACGTAGATGAAAACAACAAGCACAACAACAACGTGTACAGTTGCTGTTGGGCTCGCTTTGACTGCAGGGTGGAGGATGCTAACGATGTGGGAACGCATCTAAGCAGTGCAAAGCAGCGCTAGAAAAACGTAATGCAAGAAAGGATAAGCAGTTGTGATTTAATTGAAATATTTAATGGATCATTGGATAATTATTAAAATAATATTCATTAGTAAAATTTGTGAAGAGGAGGAATGCATTTGACCCATTTTAAAGCAAAAGCATAATGACATATCACACAATTACAGAACAATAAAACTAATTGCATACAGCAAACCAAATAAACACACAAAATAGATATGCAAAAATTAACTATCAACAAATGGGCAGCACTGGAGGTATAATCAAAACCACAACACCCATTATGCAGATTGGCAACATGTGAATCACGCATGCAATACTTATCGCTGTCAACCTACAACGGTTTACGGTATAATAAACTGGAGTAGCGACAACACAGCAGAATAACAACAATAGCAATTGTAACTTAGCGTGAGAACTTTGCAGGCAGCCAAAAGGCAGTTGTTGTTTTCTGCGTTAAGCAGTGCGACTGAAACAGGAATAGTCAAATTTCTATAGGCTGCACTGTAGGAAAAGCTACTGGGCAGCACTGTAGCCGAGCAGTGTAGCTGATCTAGGCTGGCCACTTGTGAGAAATGCTGCCAGTCATCATAATGGCTTAAAGTTAATGGCACTGCTTTACACATGTAATCGTATACTCAATATGCATGCAAAGAGTTTGTTGACAAATCGCACACGCTGCTTTGCCTCCCTTCGACTCCCTTCCCCCACCATTTAGCGACCCAAGCAAGTACAGTTACCATAATGACGAAATATGAGCATAAAACGAGGCAGTAAACAACACAATGCGAAGAAGGCAACAAAAGAAAACCAATTGAAAACTTGGTATAATTTCCGACATGTCAAATTGCTGCCAACTTCAACTTAACGGCAATTCTCCGCACACAAACAAAAAAAATATTATTATTGCCGAGTTGTAAAGTAAACACAGTAAGTTGTTCAATTAAGTTGAATGGCGGCGCACAAGAAATAACCGAATAAAAGGGAGTGAAGAAGAGCGGGGGAAGGAGGGGATTTGAAGGAGCATCTATTGAGACAGTGTTAAGAGAGAGAGATAGAGAAAGAGGGAGCGATTTAAAATTGTTTTGTATTTTATTTCTTATTAAATATAACAGTGCTTTAAGTTTTAAAGTGAATTAAATAAAATATATATATATATAATATACATATATATATATACAAAATTAAAAGATATCAAATGAATAAAGATTATTGAGTAGAAGAAAAATATGAATTTTTCTTTAGATAAGTTAAAGCAAAACTTTATAACTATGCAACAAAATATATAGGTTTGGATTTTAATCGTTTTTATTATATTCATTTTACATTTTAAATAAATAAAGTGCAAATACATTAAAATTTAAAAGTATTTTTTGTAATAAATTTTCTTTTTGTTTTTATATAATTCCATGATCGATTTAAATAAAATATATTAAATAAATGATTTCACTTTACAGGTGAATCGAAAAAAACACTCAAATAGCATTGCATAAGGTGTAAAATAAATTTGTTGAATCGCATATAAAATGATTGCGACTCAATTAAGGGAGGTGCGACAAGAGAAAGAGAGGGAGAGTGAGTGAGCGGAGAGAGAGAGGGGGAGAGATTTAAAATTGTTTTGTATTTTATTTCTTATTAATCTTCTAAGTTTTGTTTAAAGTGAATAATATAATTACAAAATTAAAAAGATATCAAATTATAAGATTATTGAGTAGAAGAAAAATATGAATTTTTCTTTAGATAAGTTTAGATTTTAAAGTGCGAATACATTAAAATTTAAAAGTATTTTTTGTAATAAATTTTCTTTTGGTTTTTATATAGTTCCATGATCGATTAAAATAAAATATATTAAATAAATGATTTCACTTTACAGGTGAATCGAAAAAACACTCAAATAGCATTGCATAAGGTGTAAAATAAATTTGTTGAATCGCATATAAAATGATTGCGACTCAATTGAGGGAGGTGCGACAAGAGAAAGAGAGAGAGTGAGTGGAGAGAGAGAGGGGGAGAGGCAGGAAGCTTTAAGTCTTATCAAAGCAATGTGGGGCCAAAAAGTTGAGGAGTCAAGCAAAGGTCTCAGCTATTTTTAAAGCGCCGTTAAAACAAAACAAAAGCAACAAAGCCACAAAACGAAGAAGAAGAACAACAAATGGAGCACGCAAATATTGAATGAAGAAAGAATGAAATGAAAAAAAAACTGCACAAGTTTTGGAAATACAATATAAATAAAATATTTATAATGTACATAGATACAAACATATATACTTCATATATAGTATAGTATTTTCATAGGATGCGTCACTTTCTTTTCGGTTGGGGTCAACGAACCCAATATAAACGGACTTCACGACTCCGAGACTCGTAGTTGACTCTATGAGTAATAAACGGGGCCGCAAATACTGAACGACTAAAAAGCGCCTCATTGGCAAATATTTGCATTCATTTCGAGGCGGACGCACGCCGCTAACAACAACAACAACAACAACAACAAGAACACGAGCAACAACAAAAATAATAACAATAACACACACACAAAAAAGAACATAAACAAGAACCTTAAGTTATGGGCAGCAAAGTCGAGCATTTGATTCACTTACCAAAGTGACAAATGTAAGGGACTAAAAATAAAAAATTTGACTTCAAAAAATTCTACTACTACTATTCAATACACTTCATTCAATACTATTCTACTATATCATATATAATTACACTAATTTTTAAATGTTTATAATTATTTATAATACATGAAAATATCAACCAGAAAAGAAAACTTGAGAAAAAATATCTTCCAAAATCTTATTAAAAATAGTTTTTTTTTAAATGAATCCAAAATACATATAAAATTGTTTAAAATATATGAATAGAGATCAGTAGAAAACATATATTTATATTATACAATATAACTACACTTTTTTAAGAAATCCAAAATTAAATAATTTCAAAAAAATGGAATAATAAATTTTTTTTTAAATTATTACAAAAAAATATATCAAATTAAAAAATATCTTATTTTTCGCTAATGATCAGTAGTAAAAATTTATTTATATTTTGAAATAACAAATTTCAAAAATTAAAAAATTTTAATTTTAATTGAAAAACAAGAAAAAGCCCTTTTTTTAAATTAATCCAAAAATAATTTATAAAATTGAAAAAATATAAAAATAGAGATAAGTTGAAATAAAATATGGAAATTGGACACAAATTGAAAATAAAGCAAAATTGTATTAAAATACATATCAGAGTAATTTATATACTCTTTTATATATAAATTCGAATTGAAGGTTACTAAAAATAAACGTAAGCAATGATGAAGAAACTTTAACATTTCTATTTAGGAAATAGTTTAACAATTTCACTGATTTTTACAACAATTAATACTCTAATGGGTCAACATATTTTTTCACTAAAGTATAATACCCTTAGGGCGTAGAGTATGCGCAAATTTGAAAATGCAATAAGGAAATGCGCTTTGGGTTCGGCAACTGGACATGTTTATGTTATGTATGTGGAGGCCTCTCTCGATTTGTGCCAAATAAGCAGAAATAAAAACACATACAAAACACGCTGATAATTTGCTCATTCTTAACTTCTGCTTAACAAGTGCGTGTGTGGGCTGCAAATGGGGTGGCAACGACAACGAGATACCCTACAGATATGTATTAAAACAAGAGTTAAACCATTTAAAAATTATTATAATCTTCAATATAATAATTTACAAGGTGCACAACTTTTTTATTTATGCTACGTTTGTGCTGAAATTTTCATACATTTATTATTATAGAATCTTTAATTTAATAATTTACAAGTTGCTTAACTTTTTTACTTGTTTAACGATTGTGCGGAAACTTTCAGAATATCTAGAATAGAGCATTTACAATGTCGTGTTGTTTCCTAAACATTTCTCAAATAAAATCCGATGTGATATCAACACTTCTGCGGGGCTCGTTAAGATTTTACAGGAATTGTTAGTGGTCGAGACTTTTGGCTATAAAGAAGAAGAAGCAAACAAGATCTAGCACAACAGCAATTGCCTGCATTAAAGTGTTGAATGTTTTCTCAGAATGCGCGTCTGCAGTTGGTCATTCTACTTCTTCTTCTTCTTCTTCGTCTAGTACTTCTTCTTCTTTTTATTCTGCTGTGGAAATGGGGCAATTACGTTTTTTGTGGCTCGTAAACAGAATGTATGCCAGAATTTGGTATTTTGAAACAAGCATTGCAAGTTTGTCCGAATTGCCTGTCCTTAGAAATGGACAACGACAATAAAAGTAAGAATGGAGGATAGGCAGAGAGAGGGGAGAGAGATGGAGAGAGAGAGACAGCTAGAAAGAGACAGAGAGCTAGACGCGCCCAGCAAATACCTCAATAAAAATGAAATGTGCCTGATGAAAGTGCTGGGAAATTAAATGGAATTGCATTAGGTGATTAAATGCGATTAACTGCACACATTCTCCACTCTTCACTCTCTATCTCTCCTTCTCTTTCTCTCGCGATGTGATGGTAAAAATGCACAGCGAATGAAAGTAAGTGAAAGTGAAGGGTCAATTGAACAGTTGCAGAGATTTGTTCGATGGGAAATAAGCCATCTAATTATAGTCTGCCTTTAATTATATATGCATTAAAAAAATATTATTTACTGTTAAAACAGTGATTTCTACTTTTGTCTTCTTCAATAAATTGAGAAGTGCAACTCTTTTGCGTAAGTCATAGGATTATAATAAGATATATGTGTAGATAAAGATTTTTTTAAATCTTTAAATAATAGC
Source organism: Drosophila kohkoa (assembly GCA_019972355.1). Lineage (NCBI taxonomy): Eukaryota > Metazoa > Arthropoda > Insecta > Diptera > Drosophilidae > Drosophila > Drosophila kohkoa. The sequence continues at coordinate 287,635 of BJEL01000033.1, read as the reverse complement.
TAAAAATAATTCATTTTTCATTAAACAATTTGCTGTTGAAAGTGATATATTTCAACTACCTCTAAGCCACAATACTTATGTATTTATAAATATTTTATTTACTTGCAGCTTTCCATCTTAAGCAGATAGATATCAGCTAATCGTAGGAGAAAAATAAATGAATTGGTACGGATAAAAATAAAAAAAACAATTGGTTGAAAAAGGAGTGAGTTGACTATATTTGCATTTCTAAATATTTTGTTCACTCCTGTTTTGATTAATAAAGAAACTTTGTTTTTCTTTATAAATATTTGACTAAATTGTAGATTTTATTGTAGTTTTCTGTTTAAATAAAATGAGTTTTTCTACCGGAAAACTCTTTGACTTTAGTCAATACTATTGCAGATAAACAAACAAGTAAAAAGTTATACTCGAGTGTGCTCGACCGTAAAGTACTCGCTAATCATTTTGAATAAAAGCAAATCAGAGCGGTATTTTTCTTAAAATATACCAAATTAATATGTTACAAAAATACTAAAATATACCAAAGGTTATATACAGTATATTGATATCTTACTAAAGTGAGGTATTATTCTTAAAATATACCAAATTAATATGCTTCAAAAATACTAAAAGACTACATAGTATATTGATATATTACTAAAGTGCGGTATTATTCTTAAAATGTACCAAATTGATATACCACAAAAATACTACAATGTACCAAAAGGCTATATATAGTATATTTATATTACTAAATTAAAAATATACCAGAATGTCAGCCAAAGCAACTAAATCCCATAAAAAGAAACAGATTTTCCCATACAAAAGAATTTCTTCAATAACTTCTACAATTGTGTTCTGAAAAAGTCGAAATTAGTATACAAAAAAAAGTTGTATAAAATGTTCAGCTAAATTTAGGGAATATTTCGCAATTTACAACTATTTTTTCCAGCAGTTCTTTCCGCTCTTCTATAATGGAATAGTTGTACATAAAATTGGGACCATTTAATTTGCAGATAAAGTAGTGAATAAATAAATACAGTAATAGCTGTACATTAATTAACCATTGGCGACTGCTGACAAGAGTTTTGTGGCTAAAGTCGAGATGCGATTACAATTCCAATTCCAAAGCAAACTCTTCGCCCTTGTCAGTTGGATTGTCACAGAAAAAGAGATTAATCTGCTGTGTAAATATGCCGCACGTATTTTAGCACCCACAGATTTTTGGCAGTTGACCCCTCGAACCCTCAACCCAACTGTGACCAAAAGTAAGCTTAGAGAACAGAACAGTAGAGAACAGAACAGTAAACGAAGTGAAGAGAGCAATTTCTTAATGCTTGTCCGTTGGTGACCGCAATTAATTTTCATTACAAGGCAATAAGCAAAATTAAACACGAATCAAGTAGTAGATAAAAGTGAGAGAGAGAATGAGAATGACAGAGAAAACTGTCAGTTGTGGAATCGCAGAACGTGTTGACATTAACAATTTATATTGCCAGCGAGTTCTTTGCTCTGATTCTGCAACTTACGCTCATATTAATCATACGACATGGAGGCTGCTCCACAAGACAAATGCGTAAACGTTTAAGGCTGCTTACCTGTAATGAAAGAGAGCGAAATAAAGAGACAATTAGTTTGCTGTTTTAGTGCGTTTTAATTACAATTATATTAGAAGCAAGTAAAATACAGTTAAAGCCAAGTAAGGTAGAAAAATTGAATGAGAAAAACTATTTAAAAATTGTATTCACAATTAAGAAATAAATGAACCATTTTAATGAATAAATCGAAGCGTAAAAAGGAACTACCTTACTCTTAGAGACACTCGCTACACACAAAAACATACTTAACCCTGAAAATCAAACAAAAATAATATAAATAAAGCACACAAAACATTCACAAACAAGCAAATAGCATAAACTGAATGTCTATTTTTAAACTGTTTGAAATCAAATTGAGTGATTTGAATGGTCTCTCTCCCTCTCCCTCTCTCTTTCGTTTATTCAAGAAATTAGTCATACTCATTTGATGCTTTGAGTATATTCATGAATGTGCACTGAGTATGTTTTTATTTCTCTGCTTGATTGCCAAAAATAAATCATTGAATTTAAATATAACTGCGTGAACTTGAACAAATCTCCAGTTGGCTCATGGACAAACTATTTTCTTGTGATTGCGCTGTGATTGACAGCGGCAAAAGGTGTGCTCAATCAACTTGATTGAACTTGATTGTCAAGCATATAAAAAGGAGATTGAGAATATAATTGTTTGAACTTTATTGATTGAAATTTGATTTAATTGATTGACTTGCCTGTCATCAATCAGCATGATTGAACGCTATTAGTTTAATTCGGTAATTATATTAGTTTATGTATGCAAAGAAATTGATCTAAAACCTTAACATAACTTAATTTTCGGAACTGAACAGTATTCAATCATGTTGATTGACAGCAGGAGAGCAGAAAATACGAATAAAACCACGATAAAGTTTATTGAAAGAAGTATTGACAAATTTATTGACTAATTTGATGTCAAATAGAATGACTCCTGTAAATTTAGATGATCGATTATCGATTTACGATCAAGCTGAAGTTTAGTGAAAACATGAAAAAGTTGCTGAATCAACATGATTGAATGATGTCAAGCAAATTAAATATGGGTTGAATTTATCAAACTTTTGATCTTGAGAAGCATATGATTGGGATAAAAGCCTGTTGGTTGACTTGCCGGCTGTCAATCATCATGATTGAAAGCTTTTAATCAAATAGATATGGAAATTTAATACATTAATTTGTAATTACATCAAACATATTACTTGAATTCCATAAATTTTATTATTTGATAATGTCAATCAACATGATTGAACGCTATTAACTTAGCAGTTCAAAACAATTAAATCAATCAAACGACATTCCAATATGCTGATTGATACCAGGTAATAGTTTTAATAAGGAAAGGACTAGAATAAAGTTTAAAAGAGAAAGTAAAGACAAGATGATTGATCAATCAGTCAACATGAGTAAATGCTATGAATTTAAAAGCTATTGATGAACAAGTGATTGAAGATCAACTTAAGAATAATAAACTAAAGAGAAGCTGATGAAGTAATCTTGTGAAATTCAGTTTGATTGATGGCTTGAGAGGTTAAGAATGAATTGAGCTGCGTGTTAGCTGAGAATTCATCATCAGCAATTGATTGCTTTGAGTTCAGTCAGTTACTGCTGCTGCTTGTCGTAACATTAAGTGAACTGTCGATTGACCGATTGACTTCCTTGTTTATTATATTGCCAATATCGGTCAATGGCAAAAGTGTCAATGCCATTGAACTGCAGATTGATAAAGACAACTGAAGAGAGTGAGAGAGAGAGAGAGTGAGCATTGCTTGATTAGATACAGTTCACACACGCATTTGTGTTGGCCAAGTTCGAGCAAGTTGGCCAAGAGTTATCGCAGTTCATGTCCTGACCAAACGGACAAGTTCAATGAACCGCATTGCGAAAGCAACGAAAAGCAACTACAACTCAATTCATTGAGTTTAGTTTCGCGGTTCTAAAAGCTACTTAACCGCACAATATTTTGACTGCCTGAATGAGTGACTGACTGACTAACTGCTTGACTGTTTTGTTCCCTCTCAAAAAAAAAAAAAACAACGAAAAACATGCTTCACTTTTTCCTTCTTTTTCGCCTTCGGAAATAGTTATATTTTTACGCGTTGACGTCATCTCAAGTACACGACGACAACGACGAAGCTGAAGCTAAAGCTGCAAACTAGTAAAACTGAAACCGAAAGACCTTCTGTCCGCCTTTCTGTCCGTCCGTCCGTCTGTCCGTCCGTCCGTCGCTCTTGGACTGGTTTACTTTACTTTGGGCCGTTGCTTCGCTTCAATTCGCTTAACTATTCGGTCCGCTATTACCAACTGCCTACTACTGTATATATTTTATATGTTATGTATTTTACTCTTTGCTCCTCTCTTGTTTTTCCTAGTTTTCGTTTTTTTTTCGTTTGCTGGTCTCACGTCAATGGCTTATTGCTTTGTGGCAGCAATTTCTTGAGTTCCTGTTCGATTGCTTTAATTGCGGCCACGTCATTTTTCGGTTAACACTCTTGCTTGTGTGTGTGTGTGTGTGTATGTGTGTGTGTGTGTGTGTGTTGCCCACCTACTCAACTGTCAGTCAGAATCAATACAAGTGGGCCCAAAAGTACGAGGAGGTGTTAAAGAGGAGAAGCGACCCTTTAATGATAATTGGAAATTGTCGTGAAATTATTTGTGGCCCTTCTCGAAGCGAGCTACGTAACTTTAATAATCTGTAATTTTTATTGTGTGACTGATTGATTACCTGATTGACTGATTGACAGAGAGCAGTTAATAATCATAATAATGTTTTCAATTATTTTTTATAGTAGTTAATACATTAATTTAATAGTTAGTCTGCTTCAATTTTATACTTTTTTTACGGTTTCCATATTTTAAATTAAAATTACAATAATTGAATTCATATTAATAACTCTAATAACAATAAAAAAGTTTTAGTTTTATTATATTTATATTGCATATTATACAATTAAATAATACAAAATATTAATGATTAAAATCAGAGAAAATTGTAACTTATTATATCAAATTGTAAAATACATTATATAAATATGATAAAAAGATGATTAAAATCAGAAAAAACTTTAATTTTTCATATTTTTAATCAATATTAAATTTATTATTTGAGTGTATCACACAATTAAATAATAGTTTTTTTTATTCGATTGTATTCGAGACTTAGTTCCCAGGAGTAAATTTATAGACATTAAAGTCGATTTTATAAGTATTTTAAAATAACTTAAGAATGTATTGGTATTACAATTGAATTTTATATAATATCAAATTTTATAATAATATAACAGCTATTATATAATTTTAATCTAGAGTTAACTCCAAACAATAAGTTTGATGATAATATGATAAAACATATCAACTTTTCTGTTTCTACCTTTGTGATTTTTTTACTGTTTCAATTTTTAAAATGAAATAAAATTGTCTGAGAACTTGAATAAATTTATTAATATGAATTATTATTATTATTTTTTTTTTTTAAATTACTACAAATTCAGTATTATAAATGTAAATATCTTTTTTTTGTAATATAATTGATGTTGTTATTATGAAAATATAATGACTATTTATTAAATATAATCGAGAGTTTTTCAAAGTGAGGTTTATGTAGAGTTCGATTATTTCTCATTATTTTTCCCTTATCATTTTATGGACATATTTTTGCTCCTCTAATTCTGTGTCACTAAGGACAACAAAATGAAGTAAATTTTGGAAAATGCATATTCATTTTGAATATCTATTCATTAGTGAACACAGTGGCTGTTTAATTTGCTCATCACAGTGAGTTTGGAAGGAATCTCTGCGTTGGCAGCTGTGGGCAAACTCATTTGTCCCCATTTATAGCACTTTTCTCTGGCGATAAATCAACGCTGGCCACACACGCACACACTTACACCCTTTATTCCTCCCCCTTTATCTTGTTTGCCTACCAAACACGCATGTGATGAGCAGCGAGAGAGAGAGAGGGTAATAGAAGTGGGAGGAGGGGGAGAGGAGAGTGAGCTCATTGGGAGGTCCTTTTTGCTTTATTTCTATTCGGCTGGCGTTGTGGTAATTTAATAAATTGTTCATTTATCACTGACATGAGAGCGTTTTATTGGAGCATGTCCTTGCTGCGTTGTCCCCCCCCCCCCCCTCTATCTCTCTCTCTCTAAAGAGTACCGCTAGTCTATTATCCTGTCTCAGTGGAAATGTTCTCTGTGATTGCTCTGCCTTTTTTTTTTGGTTGTTATTTGTCGACATTCTGCAATTAATTTCATATTTTGTTTGTTCAAAGTTCCGTTCGTTTCTTTATTGCGTGAAGCAGTTGCACGTGCCGCAAACTTGCGACCACTTTAATTGCGGCAAGTGAACGATTAGCCGTCTAATGACACAACACTGAGTATCCCAACTTCTTATCGGTCACATAACGACCTCAAATGGAGGGGAAACTTTTACAGCATAATCAATATTTTCCATCATCAAAGTGAACTAGCTTTATTCAAGTTAAAACATATTGGATAGGTGTAGAAATTACTTATTCAAAAAATACAGAATACCCAAAAAAACTATTTAAGAATGGATGAGAATAGTTCAAAAAGTTTCAAGAACCAAATTGAAATCTTTAAAATATCAAAGATTAAATTTAAAAATTAAATTACATTACATTAAACAGTTTTGTTATTCATTTTTTATTTTTTTTTTTGTATAACTTAAGCTTCTTAAGTTTGAGTTTCTTAATTTTATAATTTATAATTCAAGCTTTTTACAATAAAATTAACAAATGAAAAAATTAATTTGTTACTTTCTTAAAAGTCGCCTTACATGAAAATTTAATGCTTTATGGAAAAGTAATTTATAAATTTTTATATTTATATATAAAACTAAGTGTTTGGAATATTTATGACAAACCCCAATATTATTTATTATAAAAACCTGAACTGATACTGAATTTAGTATATTTATATTAAAGTAAATTTTTTTTTTTTAAATTTACAATGTTCATTTCTATTATCTACTTTCTTTAAAATAAAATGATAAAAATAAAAAAAATATACAAAAGTATATACAATGCATTAAATATACGACCTAAACTGTATCCTCCCTCTCGCTCACACACAGACAGCCAGCAGACAAAACGCTAAACCAAGGCTTATAAATAAAAGCACCAAAAAAGACCAAAAAGAATATTGCGGTATAAAAAGCTGACCACTATTTGCTGTGGTGGTGTGTGTGGTTATGTGTGCGTTTGAGTGTGTGTGTGTGCGTGAGTATGTGCGGTTTTAGGCCTTTGAAAGTAGCATACATTTATGCGAATGGCAATTTCCATAAATGTTTAGTGCTATTAGAGAGCATGTAAATGGCAGAAGCAGAGGCAGCAGCAGAAGCAACCGCAATAGCAACAGCAACGATAGCAGCAGCATCGGCCAATGCACTCTTGTCCTTCGATGTCTTCCTTTTCGAGTGTTTTGCCCCGTTGTTCAGTTCAACTCGACTCAACTTGGTTCAGTTGAGTTCGGTTGGGTTATTGTTGTTCTTGTTGTTGTTGTATTCATATTAACCCACTTCAGCCTCGCATACGCATTTTATTTGCATACATTTCAAACTCACAAACACACGCACACACACACAGAGTGAGAGAGAGCGTGCGTTCTTTTCTACTATTGTACTCCCTCTCAAGCTTAGCCACTCCACACACTGACACACTCTCCTGCAGCTCTCTCCCATACACACATACATTCACCCGCACATTGCGTCGCTGTCGCTCTCTACGCTCGTAAAAGTGCGCTGAAAGCTTTAGCGGCGTCGACGCGCGTATTGTTTACGTTGTTTTTGCATTTGTTTCATTTGTTCTTACAAAATTGTTTTTTTGTTGTTGTTGTTGCTTTGCTTGTCGTCGTCTTTGACTTTGCGTCGCATCATTGTCGCTGTCGCTGTCGCCGTTGCCGTCACTGTTGCTGTCGTCTTACGTATGCATTGCCTCTTGGCGCTCTGCTTGCTGTCTTTGCTCTCTTCTGTCGCTGTCGCTGGCGTTGGCGCTGTCGACGCTGACGTCGCTGTTTTTGTTGTATCTTGATTTTGGTTTCAACGGTGAATGAACTCAGGACCTGCGTACGTTCAACCGTCCAAAAAGTGCTTGATTCTCTGCTTCTGCTTCTTCTTCATCATCATTCTTTCCATTTCGATTTGTGCTGCGACAGCATTTGTTATTGTTATTCGTACTATATTCCTTATATATGTATGTTTAATAGTGCCTTGGATGCATAACACAGTTACAACTCTTCTCTCTCTCTCTCTGCTGCTGCTGCGACGCCAACTGCGACAACGGGACCTACGATTGCGACAGCAAACTGTCCAACAACAATAATAATTTCTTATTTATTATCGTGTTTTTTTTTTCTTCTCTTCGTGGTCGCCTTTTAGGCATCAGCTTAAATCACAATTTCTTTTATCTTCGCTTAGAAATTAGCGCAATATTTTACAGTCATAAACAAGGCCATTAAATGCCACGAACCGCTAGATGGCGCTAGTCAGGATGGCTCCTGTAATTAATTGGAATAACAGCTGAGCTTGCCAAGCGATTGTCCTGAAATTTACTGGCGAGCTAAAGTTTTGCTTAAACTTTAAAGTCCCAGCTAGCGAATTGTGTTTTATATAACATTCTGTCCGATTATAAAAAAAACAGAAAAGAGATTGCGGATTGCAAAGAAATAGAAAAAGCACTAACAATTGTAAAAAAAACTTGTGCAGCATATTAGAGCTGTTAGTAAATCAGTTTAAATTGTTTTCTAAATACTATTTAAAAATGAAATGTGTTAAGCTTTAATCTTTAACCTTTACATAACGAAATGTTAAATGTCTTTGATATACCATCATTTTATTCTAGTCCTTTATATAAAACCTCTATTATTAAAATAAATAAAAAGAAGTACAAATCATTTTTCAAGAGTATAAGGTGAAACAATATAGAATATTTCAATTATATTGTAAATTTACTTTCAATTATTTATAGTAGCAACACATTTCAAAAATAAACTGCAGTAGATTCCTACTCTATAGTAAATATAGAATAAATTGATATATAAATATCAGCAAAACACGTTCAACCTTCCCACCACCCACCTGAAAACCACCCAAGCCACCCAATTCACCCACATGACAATTACATTTTGGGTACAAGAAACTTGCCAGCAATAAAAATTCAAGTTCAACGAATTCCACTCGCTGGGTAAATAACCTCAACTCGGGCATCATAGTCGACGTCGACGTCAACGGCGACTGCGACGTTGCGCTGGCGTCGACGTTTGGCGGCAACACCCCAAAAAAGCGGCTGTGACAACAACAATAACAACAACAACAAACGGCAAAAGCAAAGCCAAAGCCTTCACGATATCCTCGAAATATTCACGCCCGAAAATCGTTCACAGAGACAACGAAAGAAAGAGAGCGGGAGGCAGCCACTGAAAGAGAGTGTGTGCGAAGCTGAGAGTGAGAGAGCAGCAGCAGCAGCAGCAGCAGAGATAACCTTGAACTTGAGGCTGCTGCCAAAAAGGAAAGGCGTAAAAAGAAATGTGCAAAGATTTCTTTTTTTTTCCTATGTCGCCAGCTCCTCTTTTTCCTAAGCGCGACGCGTATTCAAAAATGTGTCGCAATGGCGAACGAAACAGACAGGGAAAGCGAGTGAGCAAAGAGAAGAGAGAGAAGAGCGAGAGGGGGCGCCATCCACTTACTTCAATTATTTTGTAATGGCGCAAAAAAACGAGTACAACACAACTGTTGTACAACTGTTGAGTGACATTTTATTGGATAGCTTAATACTCTTTTAACGCATGTATTTGTGATGAAGGTTGAATTGATTTGTCAGCGAAAATGTTTGTTGCTTTTGGAAGGGAAATTTAAGGCATATTTGAAAGTGTATTTGATATTTTATTTTATTATTTTTTTCTTTACAAAATTATAAAATATTTGTAAATTTTATTAATTTTGTGTATATTTTATTATTATCAGAGTGCTACAATATACTTTCGACGCTTTAGACATTTGTTGACATAGAAAATTGTTATGTATTTAAAATATTCTTATTAAAATAAACAAGCTCAATGCATAAAGTAAACTTACAAATTTCATGGATTTTCAAAAGAATAACGAACGAATGTTTGTAACTTTCGCTTAGCAACTGAAAATTTTGTTATAATAATACTTCTAAATGTAATATAAATTACAGCAAAAAAACAGAGGTTTTAATATATTTATTTAAAAAACAAACACTGCATTTTCGATTTCCTAATAATTATAATAAAAGTTTAAAATATATTTGATTACCTAGTTTTTATCATTTTTAATATAGTATTCAGTATTTATCATTAATTGTATATTTAATATGTTCTTTATTACTCAGCATTCATCATTTTCTAATTACTATAAGTTATCATACAAAATAATTGATAGTTTTTGGTATAATTAGTATTGGTATTATAATTGGTAGATTTGGTATAATTGGTATTGGTATTATCTCATTGATTCGAAATAGATTTCAGAGACCAACTAAATTGTAAATTACTGAATTTGAAATTAAAATTCGATTTCTGCTAAAGTAGCAAATAATAATACGATTTCATTAGCTCAGTGAACCAAAATTTTCCCAAGAAATTCAAAATAGATTTTAAAGACTAAATACTGAATTTGAAATTTGCAATGCCATTTGTGCAAGAGTATCAAATAGTCGTCTAATCTAAAGCAGCACTTCTTCAAATTGTATAGAGTAGTCTGCTTTTAGGCGCAGCTGCGTTTGAGTTTTACGATGTTTGTCTGAACACGTCGCTCGTCGGATATGGAAATGTTACATTTTAAATTGAGCAGGTTATATGATATACGTGAGGGTTTTTCATTTTCCTTAAGAACATTTTAAGCAGAGGTGGCAAGCTGAAGTAGAGTTAATAGTTAATATTAATGCCTTAGTAAGCGAGTTGCATTTGAATACACATAGTAGAGGTAAAGTGTGTGGCGGATATGATTTCCGGGAGTGTCGCAAAGCTGTTTTAAAATTAATACCACAAGCTGACACCAGAAGTCGCTATAGAAGTAGAAGTAGATGAGGAGCTTAACGGTGCCCAACGGCAAATGGCAAATGGTGAACGGTGAACGGGAAAAGCAAGGCGACACCTCGCCAATGTTGTTAATTTTGAGATTGTGGCAGATACAAGATACGAGATACAAGATACACGGCACGGCATAAGTGGCAGATACATGGCACACATTTGAGCAGCATTAATTAGTTTTGCTAATTACCACAGTAGCTCAGCGGATACAGCTAACTGACAGTCAGATACTTGCAACTTGCTTGAGATACAGCTAGAGTTAATAACTATATTACAGCTGGGTGGGTTGGTTGGTATAACTACGAATGTATCTGCAGCGTTATTAAACTTGTCTCTGTCTATTGTCACCGCACTTTTAATGCCAACAATTATGATGATAATATTGCATGCCGATTGCGTCGCTTACAGTTACTTTACACACATTCTTTTTAGATGCAAAGATACTTTTGTATCTTGCTGTCAAACTGTCCCTTAAGTCGACAGCTTTTGAGTGAGGCAACTGCAAATGATGCAAATCAACTATTCAATGTATGAATTATGCGATGAATGGATTATGTTTAAGCATCAGCATCTTTTGTGCAAATGCAAATTGTTATGGAATATGTTCGGCTTTCAAAATGCTCATTTTTCATTTTACAATCTTTTAATATTTGCGACCTTCGGTTTTATTCATTCTTTTAATAATTTTTTTGAGTTTGAACTATGAATAACATTCCTTATACTTTTTTCTCTTCTTGACTATGAATAAGAGAAGTTACAAAGCAAAGAATGTTTTCTTTATTCGTAGTAAATGCAATAAAATTTTTTAGAAAATTCAATTAGTGTGCAAAAAATTGAATTTTATAGATGTTAAGGAAGAAGTAAATATTTAAAAATATTTTGGAACTATTAAATATAAAATAAACTATACCAGTATAAAATAATTTATAAAACAATACTTTTAATTGTCCATAAATTATTAAATAGTGTCTAGAATGTATTCGTAAGTTACTATCTATAAAATTCGGAACCATTTTCCAAACTTCTTTGTCTAATTTATGATAAAACGAATGCAAATTTATGATTGTACTTATTTTATATGAATAATAAATACCTAAAATTGTTGCTTTTCAAGTAAAAATTATTGATGTAAGAATGAAAAAATGTATTCCACCTTTTGAGAATATAAAATGATGAAATTTAAATCATTTTATGTAATCGTTGTCTCAATTTTACATACTTCTATCTATAATATACATATAATTCTATTTATTGTTTTTTTTTAACAGAAATTAAATAAAGAAAATATTTCTTTATTTTAATTTCTTTGAATTTTTAAGCATCAAATTGTAGGGCTATGAACGAAAAAAGAAACTACCACAAAAAAACTTTTATAGTTTATAAATTTATATTTATTTTACTACAATTTATATTTCTAAACTTTAAAAGTTTTGATTCCGGTTTTGTAGAATGAAACTTTTCTCACTTTGTGAATATATGAATTTAACCAATTTAGGAAAACTTTACTAGCAATTTGCAACACAATTTTAGCTGTCAACGGTTAAAAGGATGTCTTGGAAAATTAATGTTGCAAGCAGCAAAAATGCCCATAAACAAGAAACGAGCAAACAAACAAATTGAAACAAAATGCGAATTTAATTTTATGACATGAGAGCAGAGTGTTAAGTCATTTGTCAGCCAAAGCTAATGTAAGAGCCTGGCCAACAACATAGCATAACACTCTTGAAGAGAAAGAGAGAGAGAGAGAGAGAGAGTGGGAGAGAGAGAGGGAGAGATGCAGTATTAACGTGGCCAAGCGCACAACTTTAGTGGCTTCTAACGGTACGAGCCGAGAGAAAAATACCGTATGACAAGCCAAGCCAACAACAACAACAACTGCAACTGCAACAACAACAGTAACGGCAACAAAACGTGGCCAAGTTGCAGTTGCTAAGTGGGCGCGACAACAACAACTTTGTTGCATTCCTGACCTACTCTGGAAAAACTCAACGAGACAAGAGCAAGCCAGAGCGAGAGAGGAAGAAAGAGAGTGAGATAGAGAGAGAGAGAGAGGGGGGGACAAACTGGGCGTCATTGGCTAAAGGATATGGCAAAGGCAACAAACAACAACCATAAAAACAACTTTAGCCCGTTGCTAGCCTCCAAAAGTAGTTAAACTTCAAAGCCGACAAAAGCGACAAGCAACAACTACAGCTACAACCACAACAACAACAACTCCCCAAAGAGAGACATGCAAAAAACGAGTTTTCACTACTTTTGCCTATTTCACACAACAACAACAACAACAAGCAGAGACCGCAACGTCGAACGACGAACACAAAAACAAAAAAAAAACGTGCCAAAAACAAAACAAAAGCAGCAAAGCAACAAAAATGCTGCCAAGGCAGACGAACGTCGAATCACAATTACAGCAACAACAACAGCAGAAGCCGAAATGCCTACACACGCACACACACACACATGCATACATGCCTGCTTGTGTATTTGTATTCGAATTTGTTGTTGTGGCTTCGACTCCAACTTGGGCTTTGGGCTGGGCTGCATTCTGCGGTCGCGATGACGTGCGCACAGTGGAACTGCACTATGCAATTACTGCAGCAATTTACTCCTTGCATTTACGGCTTATCATGCTAATTGACAAGTGTTATGCCACGCACTGCCTTGAATCGAAATAATCAGTAATAATGTAAAAATAAATAATATATGTAAAATTGCATATAATTACTCATAAGTCTTATTAACCTGATTAAAACTCAAAAGTATTTATATTATTTAATTTGAATATCAAAATATAAATCAAAAAATTATAATCAGTAATAATGTAAAAATAAATAATATATGTGAAATTGCATATAACTAGTCATAATTCTTATTAAGCAGATTTAAACTCAAACGTAGGAGAGTAAAATGTAATTTTTATTTTGCAATATTTATATTATTTAATTTGAATATCAAAATATAAATCAAAAAACTATAATCAGTAATAATGTAAAAATAAATAATATATGTAAAATTGCATATAATTGTCATAATACTTATTTAGCTGATTTAAATTCAAAAGTGGGCGAGTAAAATGCAAATTTTATTAGTTGTTAACTATTGCGGTATTTATATTATTTAATTTGAATATCAAAATATAAATTGAAAACTATTTTACTATATTGTAGTATTTATATTATTTAAATTAAACATTAAAATTTAAATAGGAAACTATAATGCTAGCTTCTAAGCTTTGAAATCTATTTTTCTAATTTTTTTGTTAACGTGTGTTGCTTGCTCTTAAAATATTATATAAACTGACATTTAAAATTTCAACCCAAGAAAAATATTTTTGTTTTTCATAGCATTTCAACATTTTGATACAAAATTCGAATAACAATAGTAGACATCATTATTATAGTTTCTATTTAAGTTGAGGTGTCACTGTAATTGGTTGGCATGAACAGTTATTGTTGTTGTTACGTGTAGTAGTTGTATTTGCCGATGCGCGCAGGCCTATAATCCAGTTTTATTGCTCTCTCTCTCCATCTTTCGCTTTCTAACTATTACTTGGCTGCCTCTCGCTCTCTCTCTCTCTTCTATGCATGCAACTTGAACAAGTTTACAGCTACAACATAGAAAAAAAACATGTTACAAGTGCACGATGGTCACGTTGCAATGTTAGACATTCCTTCCCCTCCGCAACTTCATTTTTCAGCTCTCTCTCTCTCTCTCTTTCTCGCTCTAGGCAACTTCTCGCGACTAGACCCATAATTTGTTTCACAACTCTTGTCTATTGCCGCACGTGTTGGTCCCACTGTAAAATTCACTAGGCTGCATTTGCCGTTAGACGAAAGCTGCGCTGCTGCGTTTATGTGTGTGTGTATGTAACAATTTGTATATGTGTTTGTGTCTGTGTGCCAATGTCGTTTATAATGAAGTTTCCTGTCGATAAAGTTTTACTTTAAATGCTGCATAGAGTGTGCGACAGAGACAGAGATAGACTGAGGTTGAGGCCTGTTACGAGTGCGTGTTTTGGCCAAAGTTTAAGGTGGGCTTTAATGACTGTTTGGGCCAGTTACTGTTATTGCAGTTGTTGTTGTTTTAGCTTGTTTCTGCACTTGTCCAAAGTTGCTGTAGTTACTCGCATTTAGGCAGGAAATTACAATTGCATGTATGCTACACACACACACTTACATAATGTATATTTTATGTTTGAGTTCGCCTTGAGTTTGTGGCAGTTGCAAGTTGTATTGAAGTTGTAAACAGCTTGCAAATATGCACATAAATAAATCATTTATTGGGCAAATTCTACTCTTTGCTCATGCATGTTATTTAATTACATTATGCATTGTTTATTATTTATGGTTTAATAAGCATTTTTCCCAAGTCTGTTTTCAAACGTCTGTTAAGTGAGGTTAGTTTAAATTGCAAAGGTTTCTTCTGTTAAGTTGAGTTATGTTAAATAACATGTTAAATAACATTTGCTAACATAAACAGCTGCTGTTGAGTGAGCTCATGCTAGCTTCTTTAATGTCATCGCTGTAAAGATTTATGTTACGTTAAATGCGTCTACAATTAAATGCGTATACGCACTGTGTGTAATTCGCAGCTGTGGCCATGTTAGCAATTACGTTGAGATAACGTCTTAATACTTTACGTAATTAACGTTAATCTCGCCATTTATTAAGCGACATTTCGGCGATGCAGGGCATTAAAAGCAAGTATAGCATTTTTGTTTGCAATTAATTTAAAGCTTACATCGCTGCCCATTACGTAACGTTAATCTTGGCATCTTCTTAATTGCTTTACGTTATATTATACATAGTTGTGTTTCTATTACAATACTGTCAATAAGCACATTACAAATTGAGAACCACGAAGAAGCGACGAGAATTATCGCAAACAAAACACACAACAACAGCAACAACAACAACAAACAAAACAGCGAGAACGTGACGTAATAGGCTGTCAGCAAACAAGCGCGCAAACAACAAGAGAGCAACACACACACACACACACACACACACATACATACGGTCACACAGCCGCAGCAGCCGCCCAGTAAAAGCAAAAGCAGCAGCAAATGCAAAACAAAAACAAAACAATGGGGAGAAAAAAAACGAAGCAAAAACGAAAAAACAAGTCGCGCCTGCGTCAGACAAAACAAATTACACACATTTTCAAATTGTAACAAGATCAATACGGTCAGATAAGCAGAACAGAGGCAGCAGCAAGCGGCAGCGACAGCGCAGCAGCAGCATAAAATCCTGACACATTACATTTGCAGTTGTGTAAGGACAACACAAGCAGCAAGCAGCAAACAAACACCAGCAGCCGCCCAGCATTGAAAAAGCGTCACCAAAACTTCGCTGCTCCCCCTTAGCACTACGCTAAAGAGTAAGCAGCGACGCCAGCAGCACAGCGTAGAGTGAAACAGTCTGGCATTGGAACACAATGTCGACCCATTGCCATTTGTTTGTGTTTGCTTTGCTCCAATTAGCAAAGCAGCTATGCTCAGAGAGCGCAACTGCAAAATTCGCTCTCTTTCACAGTCGCTTCTCTTGCTTGCTCTCTCTCTCTCTACGCTTTGTCGCGCTGTCGCTATGTGTTTGCAAAACCAAAAGTGCGGCAAACGTTTGCTTTTGCGCCTGGGTGAAAGCTTTTGCAACAACAACAGAGTTGAGAACCCAAACAGCTGCTCGTCGAACGCTTTGTCGCCATGTCGCTGTCGCGTTGCGTCGCCTCGCGTGTGTTTCATTGTCAGCCGCCCCATTCATGACAACGCTGTTAAAACGCCGGTTGGGATAGGGTTCTAAACTTCTCCCCCCTTTCCCTTCTCCATACATCTCTTTCCATGATGCGCGACGCGTCAGCTCTTTATATTTTTTTCCATGTTGTTCAATTCTAGCAATTATTTCACCTTGTCGTCTCCCATTGTGCTATAATAATGCAAATTTTCTAACATCAATTTTACTCAATTTCTTTCTCTCTCCCTCTCTCTCTTTCACTCACTCACTCTCACTATGCATATATTTTAGATGGCGTATTTTTAGCTTGCTTTTCTTGTCTTAACTTGGTTATTATTATTTATTCTTCAAATGGGTGTGGCAAGAAATGTTCAATTTCTTTGTAAAATCGAGTAACGGGAAATAAAAGGTGTGTGACCGCCAAAAATAATTTCAAGGAAATATCCTGTCAAACTTTGACGAAATGTAATTTGAACATGAATCGACGACTTGCATGCACATGAATCACAGTGTCTGACAAATATCTGTGGACGACCTCGAAATTTTGAGGGAAATGCAATTTGATGAATTGAGTTTTATAATTTGCAATTATTTTGTATGTAAAAACTATTAAAAATAATTAAGAAACTGAAATAATAGTGAAATAATGAATTATAAATTTTTACCTCAAACAAAACTTCACATTTTAAAATGTAATATTATAAAACAGTGTTTTATTTTTAATTTTTGAATAAGAAAATATTTAGTTCAGCATTGTATATTATTTTAAAGTTATGAAATCAGTTACAAGATTTGGAATTAACTATTATAACTATACACTATTTGAAATATTTCAATATTAGGGTGCAAAAAATATAGCAATATCCAAAGTAACTCATAAAACTGTAGCAAAATTTATTGATCTATTTCGTGTATAGTAAAACTGTAACATCAAAATGCTATTAAAATGTATCCATATAATTAAAAAGTACTCAACAAATCAGTTTATAAATCTTTCATAGACATTTTATTGATCTCCACAGATTTACGCTGCAATCGTTTTTTCTAATAAAATTTGCATTGACAGCAGCTCAATTAAAAATGATTAATAAAAAAAAACCAAGTGTGAAAATTTGTAGTTTTTGTTTTTTGTATTTTTTGTATTTTTGCTTTCAGCTGAATCACAAGCAAAAGCAATTACTTTTATGGGCATTAAACATAATGTTTAGTTGGAATTATGATGATGACTTAGATGTTAGCTGTTGTTGTTGTTGTTGCTGTGGTAGTCACATGCTCCAAAGGTTAGGAACAAATCCCAGTTTTATGGTCGGGATTAGTTTCCAACACCAAATGTTCCAAATAAAACTGTCAACATTTGTTGTCAGAGTGAGAACAGAACATGTGAAGTGTGTGGCTAGAATGGGAGAAGAGGGGAATGAGAAGAGAGAGATAGATGAAGCGCGTTCCTCGCGCATTATCACAATTTTAATGAGCTTCACTAGCGAAACGTAAGAAGTCACAACGACAACAACAACTACAGTAGTGTAAATACACACATAAACACAACTGTCAGAATGTATGCGTGTGTGTGTAGGAAGAAGCAGTGGCTAAAAGTTGTTTCTTTTCAACACGTTGTGTGCATAAAAACGTTCTGTGGCTCTCTTTGCCTCTGTGGTGACGGCAACTGCGACAGCGACAGCGTCAGCAACAGCAACAGCGACTGTGGCTACGTAGCTGGGACTGAAACGAATAAACGAAAAATGCTAACGAAACGCAAACGCAAAATGTCAATGTCCTCCACTGTACAGTTCAGCGCCACAATTGCGTCGCAGTTTTCGTAGGCAGGCACAGCTCCAAAAGCGCCAACGAGAAACGTTTTCGTTCTCATTCTCATTCTGGTTCTGCTGTTCGCTTTGCACGCGGAACGTTGTGGCAAATTGTGAAACAGACTCGCTTCGCTTCGTTATGTTCTGTTCTGTTCTTATAACGTAAGCTGAAGTGCCATTGGAGTATGTGAGGTGCTCAAGAGAGTGGGACAGCGTTACTTGTGTGCGTGTCTGTGTGTGTGTGTGTGTGTTTGCAGTACTAAACTACGTATAGTTTAAAAACGTTACTCACTGCTCTCCCCTTCCCTCCTCCCTAGTTGCTATAAATCCACAGCAAATACAAATAATGTCGTTCGACATTTTCTGCTGCTTTTGCTGTTGTTGTTGTTGTTGCCATTGGCTTTGCAAGTTTTTTAATAAATGCCGTTATGGCCACGAATGAAAGAAAAGAAAAACTCGAGCTGACTTCTAGTTGACAATAATTTAATGAAAAACGGAAATGCCACCATAATGGATTTATGACTTGATAACAAACCAAAACGAAGCAGTTAAAAGAACTTCGGAATGCGTGCAAAATATTTCATTATAACTTGTTAAACAACTATTTTATTTGCACGTACAAGTTTGTTGTACATTGAATTTTGATTACTTTGCGTATTCAAAATCAAACTGACTTCATTTCGAATGCTTAACATTGTGGCAATGTTAAGTTCTTTCAATTAACAGCACTGTTTTTGCTGCATCTGTTATTTAAATGTTAGCCTTTTAATTCTTATTAAGAACTGCAATGTTAAGTTCTGTTGATTAACATTAACGTTCAGTTCTGTTAATTAACAGCATTGTTTTAGCTGCGTCTGTTATTTAAATAAGAGTTACAATGTTAAGTTCTATAAATTAACATCAATGTCGAGTTCTGTTAATTAACAGCTCTGTTTTGGGTCCAACTGTTATTGATATGTAACGATTTTAATAAGAGATGTGGAATAACCGAGTTAATAAACAACACTGTTAAAAAACCTAACTATTGCATATATTAATTAAACTTAATTAATGCAAATTAATAAAGATTTCCCATAAAAGATCTTCAGATTTTTGTTCTTTTATTTTTTAATCAGCTGAAGTAGAATATATCAAGTTTTCTGTTTTATGATATAAATAAACAACTTCGAAAATATAAATATATCTTAAATGAGAAATTCTTCATTTTTTGAAAATTAAAAATAAAATTCTTTATCATATATTCTTTATGATTTAACTTACTATTTATGATAATCAATAAACCATTGTATAGAGATTTGTACATACCTGGAAAGAAAAGAAAATAAATTTGAATTAGTTTTTCGTAAATAATATTTTTTGTATTCCTAATAAATATTCAGCAGGCTTAATAATGAAATTTAAACAATTAAATATTGATTTAGTTTGTCATTTTTCTAATAATTCATTATTAATTTTCCATAATTTGTGAAACGTTTTTTAGAAAACTTGATAACTAACATTTTAAGCAGAAATTGCGCATACGCACTGTAGTATAATATAAATATGCTATATATAGCGAGTTTTAATATGGCATTTTGAAAAGGAAGCCTTTGCTCTTGATATACAATTAAAAAAAAAAAAAGAAAACTCTGTGAAGAAGTGATGAAAAAGAAACCAAGAAAATAGCGAGACCAATTGTTAGCCTCAGTTTGCTTCGCTTCGTGTTGTTGTTGCTGTTGATGTTTTGGTCTCAACACGTGTAATCAAACACAATAAGCCATAAAAAATTATCATGAAGCGCGACGTTGCATAAAAAGCTAATAGCGAACAACATTGCGTGGATGGGAAAAAGTGGAAAACTAAATACAAAAAAAATAACAGTGACAATAAGTAAAAATGGCAAATGGCCACAACAACAACAACAACAACAGAAGCTGCGACAATTGAAACGACAACAACAACAACAAGGACAACAAGGCAAAAAGGTGAAACCCGAAAATCCTTTGCCACACACAGACGACAACAACGACGACGACGACGACGTCGACAACTGGCGACAGGCGACTGGAGACGTGCAACGTGCGACGTGGCAAGTGGCAAGTAGGAGGCAAAGGCAACAACGACGGCGACGGCGATGGAAAGTGGCATAAATTAAGGTTCAGGCTCAACATGTTGTATACCAAACCAATATACACTCCCTCCCACACTCACACACACACACACACGCCTACAATCTACAAGTGTCGACACACACACACACACACTCTGCACACTGGGACGTATGCGTAATATTATGAGTAACAAGCGAAATTAATCACAATACTATATTAATCGCATATTTCTGTTTACTTATATTTTAAGAATTCTATTTTGATTTCTTATTCATATTTTTAGTATTGCATTTACTAAATCACATTCTGTTATATTTATAGTATTTTATTATTGTATTTTTAGTATTTTATTAACTAAATCACATTCTGGTATAATCAAAATGAAGTTCTTAGCAGTGAGTGTTGATTATAAAGTTATTCTTGTATTTGATTTGAAGTGTTATTTATTTTTTATTTTTTATTATTTTTAAACTTCAAACAAAATGAGTCTGGTTTTATTCATTGGAATTTAAGTGTTAAGTGTTTACATTTAAATACTTAAAGAATAAAACAAACAATAATATAAAAATACTTAAAACGTAGTAAATGACTTTTGTTTTATTTTTCACAACTTAAGTATTTTTATAAGTTAAAAAAGAAGAAGAAGAATAAAACCAACTCATTTCGTACATTTAAAAAAGTAAGCAAATAAATTGAAATGAAACTGTTTTTAATTTACTTCTTAGCAGAGATAAATCATTCTAAACTTATTATAATATTTGAAAGTCGTATTTTCTCTAATTTAGATTTTTTATTTAAGTATTAGGTAAGTTCATATATTATATTATATATTATTATTTTAAAGTAAATATACTGAAACTTTATTATCTTTCGTTATGTGCAATATTACTTTAATATTTCAAAGTAAATATATTTAATTTTTTTTTTATCTCTCGTTTGATTTTATATAGAATATTATTTTAATATTTTAAAGTGAAAATATATTAATTTTATGATTAATTCAAATAAATACATTTCTGAAGATTATTAAATATGATTTGAATTTATTAAAAATAAGTTGTAAATTTATTTTTGTGTTTTTCATTTGATATGATTCAAAAACTAATGATAAAATAATCATACTACATATTATAGTTATATACGTAATATAATAATTAACATTATGATTATAAATATTAATAATCATATTATAAGTATTACTTATTATTATTTATATTTGTGTCTGAACAATTCCATAGCATTAATAATTCATTTGCATTTATTAAGCAAATTTCAATAGTTTTTGCCCCACTGTGACTGTCGCTGTGTCAATTTGATGATGTCCTTGCTTGGCTTCACACTCCTGCATCGTTCTCTTTCCCACCTCCGCATCGCACTTGTTTGTCCTTCACTGTTGCCAGGAGATCATGTCCCTCCCAATTCCCTCTCTCTCTCTCTCCTCTTCTACAGCTTTCTCGCTGCAATAGAAGGAGAGAGAGAGAGAGAGGGAGAATAGCAAGAATCGAGGCAGCCTCCTTCTAGTTAACATATTTTACAGTGCGTGCCATTTGCAGTGAAACATGATGTTTTGCTAATGCGACAGATTTACACGCCGCTTTCCATTTAATTTGCTTTATTTCCAGCAAACTCGTGACCCGCCCCTCGCTCTCTTTCTCCCTCTTCCTCTCCTTGGAAACTTGCCTCCTATATTTGCTGTCTGTGACAAATTGGTAATATCCTTGAAAAATGATATTGGCGCTGATAGCATTGAACTGAACACTAACCCTAAAATTACTTGTTGATTACGATTTCGTGATAGGTTCCAGGTTCTAGGTGTAGATAAGATAGAAAGAGTTGCTGAACAGTGCCAAATTTAACTGGTTTCATTTGGTTACAACATTTGATTATAATTACCCAAAAAAAACTTTTTTTATTGTTGTGAAATTAAAATATAAAGTTTGGAATTGAAACAAGACAGCGAAGAGGTAATACTACTGTAGAATTAAACAAATTCAATAATTTTGTTGTGTTCAAAAAATAGTAGTATACTGTAAAAAAAATAATTGATCTTTATTTCGAATTTACAATAGTAACACGTAATGTAATCGCTAACAGTTGAAATTTCTTTAATAAATTATCTCTTATTAGATGAGGTTTATTTGGAAATAAATGCATTAGCTTTTTATTAGACAGAAACTCTTTCTTAGACTGCAATTTTATTAAATTGCTGAAACTTTCAAATGCATATTAAAATAATCTCAAACATTCCTTTTTAGTCTGAATAAAGAAAATTCACAAATTATGTAAAAATAAAATAATATATAATAAAATAAAATAAATTCTGATATTCTTGAATGGAGCAAATATAGCTGGTATTATTTGGTTACAACATTTGATTATAGTTGCCCAAAAAAAAAAAAAATTATTTTTTAATAGATTTGAAATTAAAATGTAAAGTTTGGAATAGAAAGAAAGTAACTAACTAACTTTATATTGTGTGTCTATCAATGTGAATCTTTATAGCTTTATTTTTAGCTAACAAAGACAACAGTTGACATTTCTTTAATTAATAATCTCGTTATTAGGTTGCAAATACTTTAAAATAAATGAATTCGTTTTATATCGGTTAGAATTTATTGAAAGAATAATAATAAGAATAGCCTTGGCAAAGCCAGGGCTAATAAATTTACGTTAGGTTATAAATGAATTCGATTGCATTTATTAAAGAACTAATCAGTAAATTCTTAATAAATTCTAAAAAGAGTGAATAGTCTAGAATCTTTAAATTGAATTTTGCTTACAATCCTTTATTTTGATCAATATTTAAATAAAAATATATGAGTGAGTTTCTTAAACCAAAAATATCCATAATTGATTTGTTTATAATTTAAAAAGAATTTATACAAATTTCAAATCAAAAATTTCTATCCAGAATTTGTCTAAAATTTATGAAGAATTTATAAATCCACACAATACATTCGAAAATCAATTAAAAAAAGGTTCATCGTCTGCAACAAGTTTATTGCACTTAATTAACCAAAAGAAGAAGAGCAAAATGAACAAAAGCCGAAAATAAATAAAGCAAATATTGCGAAGCGAATGTTGCCTGCATTCATCAGCTGCAAATAGAAAAAGAAATGGAAGGGAAAAGGATAGAGATGTATCTGGCAGATACTTTTGCAGTCGGGCCGTCTCTCAGTCTGGTTGGCAACACCTTATAGATGCATTGCGCCAGATAATGAATTATTAGCGAGGGCAAAAGTAGCCGGATATTAGCAAAGAGAGGGGCGAAAAGGGGAACACAGAGGGGGAAGAAGCAGAAGCAGAAGCAAAGTGACAACATGTGTCGCGTCACGGAGTGGATCCTAAAACTCAACTCAACTCGATTCGACTCCCGAGAGTTCTTTTCCCAAGAAGTCGCCGAGTTCTCTGCACTGAATCACAGTTCGTTGGATGAGTGTGTGTGTGTGTGTTGTGCCCCGCCTTTCAATTCATTTGTTGCTGGCTCTAAATGTTGCATGGCAAATTTAATTTCTAAATTGCAGCTGTTGTCGTCATCAGCTGAAACAGCAGCCAAAGTTAAAGCAGCAAAAAGGAGCAAAACAGAAGCAACATTTGCTCATTTCAGCGTATGTCGTAATCATTCCAATTGAATCATAAATCATATAAAAAGCCATTTCATCAAAAATGCTGTCAGCCAGCAAAATTATGTGTGTAAAGTGTGTGTATAAAGTGTGTGTGTTTGCCAGTCAAGATGCGCTTCGATAGCTGATATAACCGAATATTCCAATGAAACTTATCAAAACAATGAATGTTACACTTTATATATTCATCAAATTTGTATTTATAATACAATGTTTTGCTACTTTCTTTAACTATTCCCTAAAATATTTGCTTATCTAGAAATTAATTCTTAAAGATTTTAAGGAAATTCGATCTTAAAGGAAAATTATTGAAACAAGAGTTTTGGATTAAACAATTCTTAAATCAAGATTTTAATCTTAATCATAATTTTAAGATTAAGAATCTTTTTCATCATAGAAAAACTTTTAAATCATTGCTGGTAAATTTAAATCTGTATCATATAACCGTGATTTTTGGATAGAAATTTTTGGATCTAAATTTTAAAGAATTATTTATCTACACATTTAGAAACAATGGTTTATAACTTTTTGCCGGCAGGAAATGTATATAACATAACCCTAGACGATCTATCCATGACCATCTGTCCGTCTTTCTGTCTGTCCGTATGAACACCTAGATCTCAGAGACTATAAGAGAGAGAGCTATAACTTTTTTCAACAGCATTTGTTATATTTGCAGCCAGTTCAAGTTTGCTTAAAATTTTTGCCACGCCCACTCCCACTTTTGTATGAGCAAAAATGCTTACATACTATGGGCCTTAGTTGCTTTGGCTGACAATCTGGTATATTATGCCGCCTATGGTATATTTTGAATGTGGTACTATCTTGATATACCGAAAATACCGTTCGGTATATTTTAAGTATATTTGTAGTATGTTTAGTATATTTTGAGAATAATACCGAAATATTTTGCGACTGGACTGTAACTTTCTTACTTGTATAGTTATAATTCCGGCACTGTTCTTCCATTTGATGGTCGAATTCATCTGTCTAATAAGAAGAAAATAAATACACCTATAGCACCCACTATAATACACTGCTTTGTGAAATTATTATTACCTTTTCATCAACTGATGTTGCAAAAACAAAATTTTGTATGTATTATTAGTAACAAAACTGCAGAGTTTATGTTTAGATAAGAAACGAATATGTGAAGATCATTTCTGAAATTACATTAATATTCAAAGTTCGACTGAAAGCATATATACAGGATAATCATAAGTTACTGACTTTTAAGTATTTGCATCTCTATTGAAAGCGTCTAGAGACTTTAAATTTGCTACATCAAAACATAAATTAAATGTAATAAAAACTGATCTATTTCCATTCAACAAATAAATCGCTGCATTAAATAGGCGATCGTTTTATTTTTCAGAACGCAATTTCTTAATGCACCAATATAAATGATTACATAATTGAGTCAAATGTGGGAATTTCAGTTTTTCTGTTTATCACTTCTTCATCGCTTCTTTGGGGCGAATTAGCATCTTAACTCCTTTAAGTGAATTGTACCTATTGACATACCAATGTAGACGTTTCCCATATGGTGCATTTAAAGGACTGCATAAGAAACAACAAAAATCTATAATTATGTGTATTCCTTCGAAAATAAAAATTTGCAATATTTACCAATGAGAACAACTTTTGTACCACCAGCCACTTTCACTCCAGACTGCGCAATTACCATTATCATATTTGTCGTTGTCGCGATCGAATGTTGTGAATTTCATGTTTTCATTGTATCTCATGCTATCCTCAATAATAGTTCCAGTGAATTTACCCAAACTCAGTGCATATCCATTATCTTCATCAGATATTTTGAAGTCGTCATAACGAGCGTTGTAGGCACTTCCATTCCCAGCAACCAAATGTATGTAAAGTTCGAATCGCTGCAAGCTCGTGATACGATGTAATTTCTCTAATCCAAGAAAGAAATCACTTTCAAAAGAACCGAAACCTTTGCGAAACGTTGCCCAATCCCTAGTGAAACTCTCATTTCCCCCAACTCGTTGTTGTATTACAATCCATCCAGGTCCAGCTAACTGACTATCGCACAAAACATCGAATAAACCTATGCCAGAGACATTGAGTTGATTAACTCCTGGATTATCACCGAAAGGGATGCATGTTGTGGGATTTAATTTATCAAGCGCAGATTTACTTAGCTTAGTTTCACTTTCTGTTAATTTCAATTGAATATTTTTCTGTTCTTCTCTAATATTCTCTGATGTCGTATTTAATTTGTTGATTTCTGAACGACATAACTGAATATCATTTTCATGCTTTATTAATATAGATTTACTCTTCTCTAATTGCGACTCAAGTGTTTTCTGATGTTCTATTTTATTTTTAATATTCTCACTCAATATCTTTATATTTTCATCTTTTTCAATTAATCTAGAATTAAGAGATTTCATATTTTTAACTTTTTCAATTAAACTAGAATTGAAAGATTTTAATTGAACTTGACAATTTTCTAAGTTGGTGGATTTATCTGTTAGTTGTTTTTCTAATTTAAGAATAATATTATGTTGTGAATTAATTTCAGAATCAGATTTATCAACTTTAATTTGACACAATTGTAAATTGTTTTCCCCGTTGATTACTTTATTTTTATACTCATTTAATAGATCTGCCTCCTTCTTGAATGTTTCATGAATTCTTACAATTTCATGATATTTTTCCATAAGATCAGAATTTAATTCACTTATATGCTTTTCCTTAGTTTCACTTTGTTCTAACTCATTTCTAACCTGCCTGAAATAGTCGAGCAAGGGTTTAACAGTCTTGTAGTTATGAAGCCGGCACTGTTCTTCCATTTTTCGGTCTGTTTCACACGTCTGATAGGAAGAAAAGGTATACACTTTAATCATTTTTTATTCTTCTTAGTGTTATGTCTTTGATCTCACTTCATCTCCAGTTGTTGTAGCCACCAAGAATATTTGAAGGACCATCAGTAAGAAAACTCCATTAAATTTTATTCTGCACATTTTAAATGTTTCGACTGCCCGCAAACAAAATGAATTTGGAACTGAATTTTGTTATTTCGACAAAGTCATTGAAAATCTGAAGCGGATGTGGGCTCCGCGCAATAGATCTGAACGGGAGAAGTCAAGTAATGATAACCTAGAGTCTCGGCCTAGATTCTCTGTCGGCAGAAGACATTTCAATGTCGGATGATTTTTTTAAATTTCAAAATATAACATGTTAGAAAGCTACAGTCGAGTGTGGTCGACTGTGAGATATCCGCTACCCATTTTGAATAAAAGCTAAATATTCCGGTATTATTCTCAAAATATACCAAACATACTACAAAAATACTAAAAAAAACCGAATTGTATATTTGGTACATCAAGATAGTACACACACATTCAAAATATACCATAGGCGGCACAATATACCAGAATGTCAGCCAAAGCAACTAAGACCCTTTAATAACTTCTTTTATTTAAAATACATTTAGCTTGAGAAAAGTAAGGCGTCAGAGCAGTAAAAAATATACATGTATAAATCTCATGAAAAACTTTAGATAATCCTCTTAGGATTAGGTATCAAACATTCTCTGAATTTTATAAGATACACAGAATTTGCACATCAATAAACTAAGAGCATCAATGAAAATGCAACGCAGTAATAAAAACTTGGGATATTCTTATTTTATGCACTCATTAGGGATGCATATATGTATGTAAATTCCATATTAAAGAAAATACTTTCATATGCGGACTGCGAATGAAAGAAAGTAATAAATGAATTTGCATTGGGATTAAGCAGGACAATGGCAAATGTTAAGGACAAAGAAGCGTAATATTGGCTGACTTACATTTGTTTATAACGTATTACACACACACCCTTACAATGTGTGTGTGTGTGTGTGTACTAATTACACATTATCCGGACGGAGGGGAATGCATCGCATAGTTTATGGCTGTCCCCCAATTGCATGTTTAATTGCAATAAAAACAAGCAACAAAGGCCACGCCCACACAAGGAAAAGAAGACGAAATGAAAGACGACGAAGAAGAAGTAGAATCAGCTGAAAAAGAAGAAGAAGCAGCAACATTTTCACGATGAAAATGAAAGACAGAAAACAGCTGCAAACGCAAACAGTGCAACAGGAAAAATTCAAAAGAAATTCGCAGTGGTAAAACAAATAAACTTATCCAGTTGGCTAATTGGATGGCCAGCAAAAAGTATAAAGAAAATGGGTGGGAAAAATGGAAGAAGTTTTGGCAGATAAAATGGAGGAAAGCCATATGTTGTAAAGGGTAGTTGCTAGTCGGTGCTGTGATCAAAATAAGTCAAATAAATTGTAAATTTATCACATAAGATTTTTAGATTGTAAATAATTCTAAAAGTGGCAAGGAAAATAATAAAAACAAGAAAGAAATCTACAATTGAGTGGACTCGACTGAGAAATACCCTAAAATAAAAAATATATATTCCAAATGAATATACTAAAAACGTTAAAATATACTGAGTGGACTCGACTGAGAAATACTCTAAAATAAAATAAAAATATATCAAATGAATATACTAAAATATACTAAGCGGGCCCGGCTGAAATATACCCTAAAATACAATAAAAAAGTATACTTAATGAATATACTAAAAATACTAAAATATACTAAGTAGGCCCGACTGTGAAATACCATACAATAAAATAAAATATACTAAATGGATATACTTAAACGCTATTATATACTCAGCGGACTCGAATGAGAAATACCATAAAACATAAAATATACTAAATGAATATACTGAAATACTAAAATATACTGAGCTCTCTATTTGATATAACGAAATAATGCTGCATCAGTACAAAATATACCATAGAACACAAAAAATATACTAGATTGTCAGCCAAAGCAAATAAGTCCCGAAAACGAAGAGGAAAAAATTAAAGGTAAGATACAAAATTGACTTAATTTAAATTTAAAACCATAATAGATCAAAAATAAAAAATGTACAATCAACATTTAAGATAAAAGACCTAACTTTATTTATAATTCTTCCTCTAATTGTCATTCTACTAAATACAAATACTTTATAATATATTATCGTATTTCTATTCTTTTTCATATCCACAAATATTTCTCCCTTTACCAAATCACTAACCAACCTCCTCGTTTAATTTTACAGGGTACAAATTATGACAGCCGCAAGACAAGTTAAAGGCCAATAAATTATCCGGCTACTTTAATGCAATTTTAATTAGCCCAGCCAAACGTCGCTTTAGATATTAAATTTTTAAGTGCAAAAATTACTGCAATTAATAAAACAAAACAATACTAAAAAGTGTAGCCATGGTTTTTACCAACAATTAACAATTGTATTAAATTCGCAATTGTTTTATTTCAATTTAATTTTTAATTAACAAACTAAACTCGACAGCAAATGTGAATCATTTGAGTTCCAATCGGTTGAGTTTGATGATTTGGCCTTTTGTTTTACGAATCGATTTATGGTCTGTGCTATTGTTTAGTAAGGTCGTGTTAATTATAATTTATTTATTGTTGAAAGTGTAACGGAACTTATCGAGGGTCTGCATTTATTTGGAAGCCAAGTCCAAGTCGTAAAGTTTGCGCTTGAATAATTAAGAAATTGGAAAATGAAACACGCGATTTAACAGCAGTGAAATTTAAGTTTTAAAACCCAAATAGTCTACGATTAACATTTTGTAGTTAAAGTAATCTGTATGGATTAAAACTTTTAGGGAAACGATTTAAATTTAAATCATTTTTAAATGTGAAGGCAGAAGAAAAAGTATATGAAATTTGATTGTAGAAATACTTTACAG
Organism: Drosophila kohkoa; assembly: GCA_019972355.1. Lineage (NCBI taxonomy): Eukaryota > Metazoa > Arthropoda > Insecta > Diptera > Drosophilidae > Drosophila > Drosophila kohkoa. The sequence goes on along the minus strand of BJEL01000033.1, from coordinate 257,925 downwards.
TTTTTATAGAATTCCAAATGTGGAGACAGAAGAAAAAGATTATAGAAATACTTTAAACTTATTTTACAATTCCAAAATAATTGGATAAGTTGTTTTTTTTTTCTCTTAAAATTGCTGCATGTTGTGTTGGATTAAAATAAATAAGTTACTATGGATCGAAATACTTCATAAATTATTTTGAAGCCAAAAACAAAAGTCCGAAATCAATGCAAACTAAAAATAAGATATATATTTTACTATGAAGAATTTTAACATAAAATATCTGTACTCTAAACTGTCAAATAAAACAACTCCAACAAAAAACAATTAAAATATATTCCCAGTTTATTTAACACTTTAAAACATTGTAGAAATGCGGTGAAAAATCTACACATTGTATTTAACGAATAATTTATGCAGCAATAAAACCAAATTGTTGTTGTAAATATGTTTGCATTTAATAAATGAGCCGTCGATAATTGTCACATTTTGCGCACAATTCGAATGCGAAAATGAGAGAAATATTGAGCAATTAAAATACAGGTGAAAGTTGAATGCAAATTAATAAAAGTTAATGCTTGACTATTAATAGTGAAAGATAAAAAATAATATATGTGAGATTGTTGCAATTGTTTTTAACTACTTGTGATATTAGCATAAAGAAGATGCCATAGCAGTCACCAATTGAAGTAAGGCAGTTATTATAGCAGTCAGCGATAGGAGTAAGGCAGCTGTCATAGCAATTGAAGTTACCCAGATGCCATAGCAGTAAGCAATAGGAGTAAGCCAGCTGCCATAGCAGTCAGCAATTGAAGTAAGGCCATAGCAGTCGGCAAATTGTGTGTAAACAGTTGAAGAGCCTCAGACACTGCTGAGCTTTTTGTTACGCATGGAACTTCAACAAAAGAGGCAGACAAAGAGCAAGAACAAGAGTAGGAGAGCAAGGGAGAAGAGTAAGGGAAAGAGCAGACTCTCGCATGACCTACCCGAAGGCAAAACTTATTATTGTTATTACATATATCTCGTATGATTTTTATTATTTTCATTTTCATTTATATGCTTTTATTATTGTCGCTCGCTTGGCTGATTGGGGAGGCTGGCAAAATGCACACACACACACACACATTCACACAAAAAGAAACGGCATATTTGCCTTTGGCATACAGTAAAAATGTGAATGTATATTTTCTTCTCAGTTTCCTCTGCCATAAATGAGCTAAATGGCATTTAAAATAACAAAAATAAAAAAAATGAAAAAGCAAACCAAGGCTGTCGAATGAACCTAAAAAAATGTATGTTTCAAAAATGTTAATTAACAGGCCATGTTAATGCTAGTTAACAGTTTTTAAAGCTGAATGTTGAATGAAACTTAAATCTATTGCTAATTACAATAATTTTGAAGCAAAGAGAATAACACAAGATTTTTGAAGAAACCTCAAATTTATGTTGTGGAAATGTTAATTAACATTCAATCCTAAACTAAGTTAACAGCTGGTACAAGAATTAATTTTAATTAAATTTAAATCTTTAGAAATTTTAAAACAATAAAAAGATTAAAACAATATGGTCACATGAACCTAAAATTTAGGTTGTGGAAATGTTAATTAACATTCAAACTAAGTTAACAGCTGTTAAAGCTGAATGCTACGAGAATTGAACTACACATTTAATTTAATGCAATTTCAGTTCAAAGCAAATTAAAGTATATTTTACAATTTATTCCTAATTACAAATTCCTGTTGTAAAAACTTTCAATTAACATTTAATAAGGCCAGTTAACAGCTGTTAAAGCTGTTTGCTATGGAAATTCATTGAAATTGAAAACGCATTTCAATTAAAGGAATTGTGCATTTAATTTAATTGTTAATTACAGTAATTTTTAAATATATTAGCCTTATCTAAAGCGCATTTAAATTGCATTAATGCTGTTGGCTTTTAGCATTTTTCAGCTTAAATCGAGCATCGAAATTGCAGTTGTATATAGGAGTAGAAAAAAGGCGAGTCGTAAATCACAATTATTTTAATGCCGTCACATACGAGTCTATCTATGAATTTATCAGGTAATCAGACCGTGTCTAATACCCCAAGCCAGCAATGATACTGCAAAAGCGGCAACAACAACTCGAAAAGACAAATGCATTACATTACAGCAAACCAAAAAACAACTACCAACTAATGCTGCTAGTAGAGCAGGCTAAAAAGCAACTATCCGTTTATGTTTGGCCTATGTAGTTTGACTCAAACTTGATTTCAAAGTTAAGCCAACCTTAACCAACATTTATAGACATCAAACGTGGCTAAAACCAAAAACTGAAACTATGCAGCAGCGTCAAGAAGCGAAACGAACGAATTATAGCCCAAAACTCAAAACTAGAAAAAAAAGAGGACCAACAAAAAATCATTAACAAAAATTACAACGTTTTGCTCTCTCTCCTTCTCTCTCTATTTTTGGCAGTTTATTTTCAGTGCTCATACTCTTGCAGAAGGTATTTTCATTTATTTATGAAGCTTGAAACGCTTTCAAAGTAAGGCGTGGCTCAATTTATTTGATTGTATTGACATTCAAACTAGATATTCAATTTTAATAATGAGTTTACTGAAACTTGCGGTACATTAAATGTTTACTGAGAGAGAGTATGAAATTATTAAAGTTAATAGTAGAGAGTATTAAATTATTTATGTTAGTAGAGTCACTATTTTAAAGAAGAAAATTCTACTTTTTATTATATTTTATATCTGCACAAAAACCATTTGCTTAAAGTTTCAAAAGTTTCATTTGTGATTTTCAAACAATTTCAAGTCTATTATATGATAGCAAATTTGCAATTATATTGAAATATGAATGTTAAAGGTTCTCTGCATGATTTAGAAATATAAAGCATACATTTAAAACTATAAAACTTAAAAATGTATGCTTCATAAATCGCATTTTAGGATTGCTTTTAATCATTTTATTAAATTCTAATACAATTATTCATCTGTTATCATTATTACATTTTTAGAATACATTTATAAGAAATCAACTCATTGCATTCTTATTGATTTAGTTTCTAATTCAATTATTCATCTTGCTTATATTTTTAGAATAAGATATCAACTCTTTGTATTGTTATTTAGTTCTTTATTCAATTAACCAATTCTTGTTTAATAAATCCTTGTACTGAACAATTTGTTTGCATTCTCTTTTTGAACTTTTAATTCAATTTAACAAATGGCTTTCCTCAATATTTTTGTTTTAAATTTTAGAATTTGTCTAAGAAATCCTTGAAATGAACTTATCAATTTGTTAGCATTCTCTTTGAATGTTTAATTCAATTAACCAATTGCTTGTCTTATTATTTTTATTTAAAATTTGTTGCTAGAGCATCTGAGTTTTGTCTTTTCCCTCTCTTTGCTTGTTTGTGTTTTATGTATTTATCTTTTTCTTTGAGGCTTTTGGCGTTAAACTTGATTTGCAAAAATGTGCTTTGAAGGTGAAGTCAAAGTCTTGCTTTGCTATTGAGGTAGGCAACAAACAGCGGCAACGCTTGAGTACCTGAAGGTAAAAACGTAAAAAAACGTAAAATAAAAAACCAACAGATGAAACCGAAAGCAGTCGGATGATGAAATTAAGCTAGTCGGCGTCTCTGGTTGGGTATTTTCTTAGTCACAATTGAAGGGCAATTGTATTGTAGTTGACTTAAGAAGATTTTCAGTTTTTTTAAGTGCTTATTTCAAATTCATTTGAAGAGCTTAACTTTCGTCAAGTTCTTGAGCTGCTTTAAACGGTGTGTCTCTCCTTATATAATGTGGCAAGTCTGTTGAGATTTGGCCAGGTTGCCAGACTGTCTGATGATGATGCCTTGGCGAGGTAATTAGCGGTCGTCTGCTTAATGTCTGCGTCTAAAACAGCTGGACAGGTTCACATTACACGCCGAAAGTGCGACAGAGAGAGTGAGAGAGAGAGGGAGAGCGCGAAAAACTGCTTAGGTAAGCAGCATGTAATTAATATATGTTTTGACATGGACAACAAAACTCAATGAGCAGGGCTCCCTACGAAAATATAATAATCTGTATAATAACTTAGACGGATCATAATCGTATATCAAATTTTGTTTGTGATAAACAACAAGTATTTATTGCTGTTGCTTTTCTTCGATTTGTTGTCTTACTTTTTGTTCTTATTAGATATAAGGTGATTGACATGTTGGAACATGTGTTGGCAAAAGTTGTAGGCGCGATTAAGATAAGTCACAAACACACACACACAGTTGCACGCACACGCGTCACAAGTTGTGCACGTGTGGGTGTCAAGCAGACAGCAGACGGCAGAAAAAAACTGCTTGCTTACACACAACAATAACAACAACTTGGCAAATTGCACTGCTTATTGAATGACTCAATTGGAACAGTAATTGTAGAATACCAATATGGCAGTGTGTGTGCGTGTAAATTATGTAAGCTTGATTGCTATTTTTTAATTATGTTTCATTTTCTACAAATCAATTATTCAACACATTTGGTTTTCTCTCATAAATTATGTAATATTGTTTGTCATATTGCTGAATAATATAACTAAAAACTAAGTGCGCCACATGACTCATTTAGTTGCTGTCGATTTCATTTTTTCACCACTCACTGAGCACTAATGTCAATTGTATGTAGTACACTACAATACTGCGTTTCATTGGTGACGTATGCAAACAATTAGTCTGCTCAAAATGTCAAATGATCGGCTCATTAACGCAGCAGCAACAACAGCAGCAATGTCCACGTATTGAGCAGCGATCAGTCTAAAAACAAAAGAGCACAAAGAGAGACAACAAGAGACAGAGAGTGAGCGCTTTAGTCGCGTGACGTCATATTTTAGGCGCTCTCTCTAATAGACTCTGCCGGCAAAAAAGTAAACTGCGTTAACAGCTTGCAGTGCACTATGTTGAATTTGACCCGTTTTCGTGGCCAAAACTCATTTTTCGCAAGTATTCAAATTTCCGTTTTTTTAATGTTACCATGTTGAGAAATGATCAAATCGCGATATTGTATACATAAAATGTTAACTTAACAGTTTAATGTTAAAATAACAGCTGTTAAAGTAAGCTGTTGCAAGCAGACGATACGTGCAGTGTTAAATATTAAATTTGCGATGCAATTTCAAATTGGCATATCTCCCACAAAAAATCATTAAATAATAAAATTCAAAAGGAATATTACTTCCTCAAGTTATTACTATGTGTTGATACTAATATGTTGCGCGTTTTGTTCGTATTTTTCTAACAATTTGTATATTTAGCAAGTGTTGTCCCCTTGTCACTTTTCGAAAGAAAGTTGAACTTTCCAAAAGGTTTTAACTAAAATGTTCAAATTTGTTCAGTGAGTGTCCATATACATGTTGTAGATCTATCAATTCTGAATTTATAATATGTAAGCTCATTATGCGTTTTTTGCGGTTTTTTGCGTAATTTGAATTATTAGGGAGCAACATTTTGATCAGAATTGCAGAACTGGTAAAGCCTTTGCGATTTTTTTTTTCTTGAATAACTTCCATATTTATTATCCGATCTGAACTAAATTTTCAGGACGCATTTAAAATAGGACATTCATCATGTGTTCCAAAATTCGGGTCTCTAACTTGAAAATTGATTTATATATTCGCTTTTTTTCGATTTATGTGGGCGTTGACACGCCCACTTTTCTAAAATACCTTCCTATAGCAATAACCTTTATTATACAAGAAACCTGCATTCAAAAATCTTGTTAATTTCAAAATTTTTAATTTTGGCCACAAAAACGGGTCAAATTCAACATAGTGCAGTGTGCGTGCGTTTAGTGTGTGTGTGTGTGTCGCTGTTTACCTATGCACTTACATGTAACAGCGCTGTTAATTAACATCGAAGAGAGCTGTAAGACTTTGTTACTTTAACAGACTACAAGACTTTGTATTGGAATGCAGCTGTGAAACTATTTTAAACAATTTATAAGCAAACTACGCTTCAATTTTGTGCAGCTTCAATGATGAGCGAGAGCGCATAATAAGAGCATATTCAAAGTAATTTGCAGCAGCAGACTGAATAAATGAAGTGTGTAATAACAGAACAGCAAATGCAGCTCTGCAATCGCGTTGTCTGCATACAAATTATGGCGATAGCACTTTTCCCCTCCCACTCCTACTCTAACTGCCACTCCCTCTCGCCTTGCTGATAAGGATAAATATAAAATGCAATAACTTGTTTTCCCTTCATTTCTTTTTCTTTGCTCGTGCATTAGATTCGCCTCAACTGAATAGAGAAAGAAAATGTGGATATACATATGTATGTATGTATGTATGTATGCGTTGTGGTATGAGGTTTTCCCTCATTTTCCGCGTAACAAAGAAAAGTCATAAAAAAAACGCAGTTATTCGCTTCAATGTGGGCGTCGACGCGACGCCACATTGGAATTTTCATCAAAGTTCTGGCTACATTGGAAATTGGGCTAGCTAGATACAGTTACAACTACAGCTGCAGATTCATTTGCAAATACATTAAAAACGAGAAAAAAAAATTCTAATAAAGAAATCTGATTGATTGCTTGTTGCTCAACCACGCCCCAAGCCAATTAAGGCGTACTTAGCTTAAATTCTACTCGACAAAAAAAAAATAAATAAATAAGTAGAAACAAAAAAGTGGAAAAAAATAGAAACAATATAAAATCAAATAACAAGCAAATATTCACAGCCACATTCATTGATTCATTCGTCTTATGTAAGCGGCTTATGAATCGCTTGTTTCTTCTTCTTCCATCATCTTCTTCGACTGTTTTTTCCGAGTTTGGAAAAATGATTTCGTTTTGTTGTTGAGGCGTGTTTTTAGACAGCTATGTGGGCGTTTGCTTATTGTTGTTGTTGCTTTCGGAAATTATATGAAATTTGCTGCGTAGTTGTTGCCAAATGGAAAATTTGTGTTTTCAATGCCAGTTTCTTTGGTATTTAGTTTGTTGCTTGCAAACCATGAGAGTCTGCTGTAATCCTAAGTCGCACTCAAGTGCTTTCGAATTTAATAATTACCCCAAAACACAGACTCAAAACATTTTAATCTACATTTTAAAGTATACTAAGTTTGTGTGTTATACTTATGATATTTTCAACGAAATTTCGTAGTGATAACTCTTATAGTTTATGAGTTATAGCTATTTTAATGAGTGGACAGACGGACAGCAGGACGCCAGAAGTACAGTTCACAATCTTCATGTAAAAGGCACTGCTTGTTTCAAGGTAAACACTGATTGCCTTGAAAAATTTGTGTTTTCAATGCCAGTTTCTTGGGTTTTAAGTTTCCCATAACAGTCTGCTGTAATCTTAAGTCGCACTCAAACGCTTGTGAACTTAATAATTACCCCAAAACACAGAAATTAAAATGTTAAAGTATACTTAATCTTAAGCTCAATCATATCTAAGACAAATTTTGAGGTGATAGCTTTTATAGTTTAGCAGTTATAGCTGTTTGAATCAGTGGACAGACAGGCAGCAGGACGACAGAAGTACAGTTCACAAGCTTCAACTAGAAAAAGCACTGCTTGCTTCAATGTAAACACTGCTTGCTTTAAAAGTACATCCATAAAGCTACTAACAGTTGAAAAGTTAAGTAATTCATCTATAAACTATTGTTTTCTTTTATCATTGTTGCTATGTCAGTTGTTGTTATTGTTGTTGATTTGCTGGCAATTAAATGACTTTTGCTATTTTGTTGTGTAGGCTCATTTCGAAGACGAGTGCAATTAAAATGAGAAACTTTGTACAATGCTTTATTGTTGTTGTCGTCACTAATTGCGATTGACAAAAGTGAAAGTGAGCGAGCAAAATGTGAAAACTAATAGATTTATATTTAGTTACTTGGTAAAAAAAGAGCTAAACATCTCACTCGCATGTGAGTATGAGAGTGAGTATTTGTGAGTGTATTCATATTACGTGGGCAGACAATGAATGTTTCTTTTTTTCTCTGCTTGTTTTTTTTTTTCATTTTTTTCTTTGCCATTGATCAAGCTACAATGCCGCAGCTCTGTCTACAGTTTGATGAGTAATTTTCTGGCATTTTTTCCTATGCAAGTTTGTTTTTACTTTTATTTTTTAGGCGTTGCCTGAAATAGTTTTAGTTTCAGTTTCAAACTCGCCATGAAATATGAAACAACTTTATTTCATTGTCAGTCAGTCAGTCAGTCAGTCAGTCTCTCTCTCTCTCTCTCTCTCTCTCTCTCTCTCTTTCGCTCTCTGTGTGTGTTGTGGCTTGGAAAAACCGGCTAGCCGAAAACTAGAAAAATGGAACGAAACCCAAACGAAACGAAAGTGAAAGTGGGCTAAACTCATCAGCGTGGCCGAGACTCAGTTCGGTTCAGTTTCAGTTTTCAGCTAGGCTCTAGCTTTTCAGCTTTTTGTGTGTTTCTAGGCCTAAACCCAAAAAAAAAACACAAAACACAAAAAACTGCTTGTGCACTCGTAACTCTACCTTCAAAATGTTCGCTTCCCCCTTCTCTCTATCGCTCTCTTCATCTGGGGGAGACCTGCCTCATTTATTTCACTTTCGTTTTCGTTGCGGCATCAAAGAAAAGTGAAAATTATGCAGTGAAAATCTTCAATAGGCGTCGAGTTAATTTAGTCATTAAATGCACTGGGAAAGTAGCGTATCTTTTGAATGGATTTTCTACTACATAAAGTGATTGATGGATTGACCAAGTGATTGACAAAGAAACTGACGAGTTATTCACTAACTAGTTGACTTATTGATTGATATTTTGGCAGTTAATAAAATGAAATACTTATACAACTTTTACAATTTGCAAGCACAAAAATATTTAGTCAATCAATCAATCAATCAAATATATTCCATCCCATCAAATGGCATATGAAGAGACAAAGAATCATATCATCATTGATATTTTGGCAGTTAGTAACAAGAAATACTTAAAATCTAGCATATTCAATTTTTACAATTCGCAAGCGCAGAAATATGCAATCAATCAATCAATCAAATATATTCCAGCACTTCAAATAGAGATAAGGAATTAACATTGTAGTCATTTTAATAAATCATATTTATTTTTATTGTATTTCAAATTGTTGACATATCAATCAATCAATTATTTTGAACCCGGAACTAACTTTATTTATTAAAACTTATTTTAACAGCAATAAATTTGTGTCATAGTTCAGTTTGCATCTCTAAATAAAAGTTTCTTCATTAACTTAAAGCTCATCTGTCCCACTTGACGTTCCAAAGTAAATAAACAATGAAGTAAATAAATAATCAGAGAGAGAGAGAGAGAGGGAGAAGGAAAGATAGAGACAACGAATGGACAGCACTTTGAAGCCGTTGTCATAACATCAATATGAACGACATCAATTCTAATTAAATATTCATAATTGAACCACTTTCGATGCAGTTTGGTAAAACTTTGTGTGTTCTAATTAGGTCAGAGGGCAAAGCTTATGCAAACAACAACCATTAGGCCAGGTGAATATTAATAAACAAAATCATAATGACTGCAACTTGAGTTCCATAAATAATGCAAAGATTTTATGAGTATGAGAGTCGAAGGCTATTCGATTTTTATGTGTGATTACACACTTTTATCTTATTTATTTGTTGTTTGTTCAACTAACGTCATAAATTGCCATTCAAGTGGAGCGAAGCTTAGCATTTTATTTCGCTGCACACCTTTTTTTTTTTTTGAGCTTCTCCCCCGCAAACAACACACACACAAACACACACACACATGAACAATTTGACCCATAATAAAAAGCGCAGAGTCGCGCATTTGGGTGTAAATAAAACCATAAAATGCGCCACAAATTTCCACTTGGAACGCATTTGAACTTATAATATAAAAAAAACCTAATAAAATCAATTTCAATCAAAAGAGAGCGAATCCAAAAAAAGACCGAAAGGAAATAGCAAAACAAAACTTGAGAAATTATGAGCAACGACGTCGACCACAAACAAAAAACTCAACTGAAACAGAACATAAAAGTAATTGAAAGCTATAAATCAAAGACCGAAATATGCGCAAAAATATTTCAGAATAACAATTGAGACACAAAGAATGCAGAGAATCTCTCTCAATCACAATCTCAATGTTTTTCCTCTCTTTAAAATTGTATTGTATTATGCCAGCAAAGGTGTCGTACATCAAAACAATATTTGTATCTCAACTTGCATTTGTATCTGTGCGATACTTTTGAGAATGAGCCACAATTAATGAGTCAATGCGCTTGTTTTGGGCACAGACTGACAGAATATATACACATATTAAGATATTGAGTGACTATTTGAGTTTAAATACTGACAGTTTGATGGGGAGATTGCTTATATCAGTGATTGATGATTGATTGAAGAGCCTATTGATTAGATGAATGGCTATTGCAAAGAATTTAATTATGAAGCAGCTGCATAATTTAGACAGCCAAAAGTTGGTTTGGAAAAGCGGTTTATTAATGAAATGATTGAGTGATTGAATGAGGTGGTTGATTGACAACTGCTTGAATTGAGGATGAACTGATTATATGTGTTAAGATTATGGAAACCAAATTGAATGATTCGCTAAGAAATTAACTGAATAACTGTCTTATATATTTACTGATTAAGTATATGATTGAAGGACTGATTGACGTGCTCGATAATAGTGCAAAAAACTTACTTTACTTTTACTTTTAAATAACTTTAATTCAATTAAAATTATACTGAAATTATGGAAATTTAATTGCCAGATTTACTGTCAAATTAACTGAACAGCTGGTTCATACATTTTGCTGATTAATTGTAAATCGTGACTGAAATGCGATATGATTGAAAAACTGATTGATGTGTTCGATAATAGTGTTAAAATCTAAAATTATTTGTAAATAATTTCAATTTATTCCAAATTATGCTCACATTATAGAATCTAGATTCCCAGAATGACTGAGAAATTAACTGAAGAAGTGACTCATATATTTACTGATTGATTGTATGATTGAGTTGCTGATTGACATGTTTATTTCGTATATTCAAAGCACATATTTGTAGTGTATATTTACAATTATAAAGTTTATCAAACTGAGATTAACCGAAAGCTATAAAACCCATTTGTTGAATGATCATATGATTGAAATGCTGATTGACAAGCTTATTTCTTGTAATTAACTGTAACTTGTGTCCTAAGCATTGTTAAAGCCTCGCCTTGGGCTATAGAAGCTACTTGAAATGCTTTGTGCATGCCGAATGAGATTGAGAAACATCTTAAAAGTAGCTCTCTTGAGTTCGCTATAACGATAAAGAAGAAGAAGAATAACTTACCCTGCATTTTCGGCTGCAGCAATTGACATCTGTTGTTGGGGCTCATCTGTTAGCTGCAGCGTTAGATGTGCCCGTTGTTGTTGTAGTTGTGGCTGTTGATGATGCTGCTGCTCCTATTGTTGTAGTTGTTGTTGTTGTTGTTAATGTTGCTTGTCGTTGATTTGATGTCTAACTCGGGGGCTATACATAACAACTTGCTTCAAGATGTAAATGAAACACACACTGCAAAAAAGAGAAAAAGAGGCAAGATGAATACAACTTTTATTAACATTTTTCTACAATTCTGTTTCAGGCTTTCTTTTCATTTTCTTTTTTCGGTTTTTGTTTTAGTTTTTTTTTTGTATTTTTCGTATTTTTTCTTATGAACAAAACAAGTTGAGGAAAATGCCCCAAGATGGTTGAATACAGCGGGAAAAATGTACAAAAACTGGCAAAAGCAAATGCCAGCTGGGCACTTGAAGACTCAAGTTACAAGAAACACTTAGGGTCGGGTCGAGCCGCCTTCGACCTACCCTACAACGACCCCCTGTCTCCCCTTTGTCCCCTCCTTATGCCCACTCTCTACCTTAAAAGCAAACTCAGCTAACTGTGTAAAAGGCGCCAAGTGTGAATCTTTCTCTTTTTGAAGGGGAGAAACATGTTGGGCTCTTTTTATATTTTGCCGCTGGCAAAGTGCAAGTTTGTCTTTTCGGCACACAAGGGTTAAGGCTGAAGAAAGATTATGAAATAACCAGTATGCACAGCAAAATACCATAAAAATATGTATTTTTCTGAATATGGCGCATGGGAAAATAAAAGCAAAATAGTATGGAGATATACGTATAAAAATAAAAGAAACATAATATGGAGGTACACATATAAAAAAATAAATGAAAAAAAATTTTATCATTATAAGTTAAGGACTCTCTACTTTAAAGTTTACCTAAATTAAAACAGTATATTAATTTTTTTTTTAATTTTTTTTATTATTTTAAATTTATTTTTTTTTAATTATGATATTGTTGCACTCTGTATAAAAAAGAATATATCTATACCGAAAACTTTTATTCTTTTTCAAAAATTGTATTCTTTTTGTTCAAATGCTACAAATAAAGAATTTGTATGAAAATAAAACTAAATAAAAGAATGTATACAAAATAAAACAGATAATACTATAGACGCGTTTTTTTGTTGATACACATATGTGAATAATTTCGATGTTGCATATTTCTCCAAGAAATAAATATCTGTCTATAAATATCTATGCTAAAAACTACCGATCGTATACATAGCAATACAAAAATATCTCATCTTTTTTAAGAAACACAATTTTTATTTATAATCATTCATCATATTTTTCGCAACTTTAAACGCTTTTCCTCCTGCAACATTTCCTGCTTAGAGCGATTTCCCAAGCCCATCTGCTTGGCCCCTTTTCCCTTTTGTCCCGTTTCTCCCGTTATTCACATCTTTGCTTGTTTGTCAATTTGAGAAGCTGCAGTTGAGGCTTTGGATTTGGCTTTAGCTTCAGTTTCAGCTCTCTCGCTCTCACTCTACCGCTCTCTCGCATAAGCTCATCAGCTGCATAATCCCAGAGAGTGTGTTTGTCTGTGTATGTGTGAGTGTGTTATTCTTTTTTCTTGTTTTTGTTTCTGTTTTTTTTTTTCGCAACGCGTTGCCAACGTGTCATATACTCGTACTCAATGCATTGCAGCCACCACCCAACTCAAAGCTTTTTGTATTTATTTTCTGCATTCTTGTTGCACACTTGCCAAAAGCGAGAGTCGCATGAATTGTTCATCAAGTATGCAACGCATTGAGAGCGTTGACTTGTCAGCAATGGCAAATAATAAATTTTAATGAATGAACACATTGCTTTTTACTGCCCCAACTGAGGTCGGAAGCAATAATTTCAATTGATGTCAACTTTTAATGCATTTTTATGGATTTCTGTTGACTACTGTGTTTTGTTATTCCTTTTTTGATTTATGAGATTTGTCAATGGATTTTTAATAGATGTCGAAATCATTTAAGAAGATCTATTTTACATTTAGATATATCAATATTTTTTTATCCATCTCAAAGTTTATCAGTTATACATTTTCTGTGATTTGTGGATTCTAGTAGTCTTGTTAGAGTAACTTTAATTCTGTTTGATGACTGCAGTTATTCTTTGTTGTTTTCGCATGGCAAGAGTGAGAGCGAGAAAAAGAGAGAGCGAGAGTATATGCTTTATTGTATTTGCTTTTAAAACATCAACAACAATGAGAGGCCAAAGAGCTGACAACGGGAGCGGGAAGTGGGAGCGAAAGAGAGCGCAACAAACACACGCACAACACAACAACTGCATTGCGTTATTTTGTTTCTCTTATTGTTTTTGCCTTTGGCTATGCTTCCTCCCAGTCGCAGTACTCCCCCCGCCCCCTCTCTCTCTCTCTGTGCTCCTCCTCTTGACACAGCAGAAACATGTTTTATATAATTTCCAGTACGCGTGGCACAAAAGCAGAAGCATAATCTGTCTTTTGCTATCGCCAGCTCGCTCACACTCTTGCGAGAACTAAGCTCGATGTCATCCTATATGCGTCTCACTCGCCTGGTCATTGTTTTCTCATGTATTTTTGTGATATTAATAATAATGCATTTCATTGCCTTTGTTGTTGTTGTTGTTGTTGTAGTTGCTGCTGCTGTTCTCATTGTTTCTACACACATTCGTATTTATATATCTCTCATATCGTTTTGTTTGCCATATTTTTTCCTGCCCCGCCTTTTGATTGATTAAATGCAAGCCCAACAAGTGCTTTGTTTTCCTCTTCTTATCGTACAACTTCAGGCAAATAATCACAAAGCCCAAGAACTTTTCTTTTGAGCCCACAACTATCTAGATATTTAAGCTTGCCATTTGTGATGAGATTTAACACATTTCTTATCGTTCATAGTAAAGATATCTTCCATACAAAACTTTAAAATTAGTATTAATATTATATTATTTGATAGTAGAAAATGTTTCAATTGTTTCTTTTAATTTTTTCTACTATTAAACACATTATAAACTCTCATCTTGAATAGTCAAACATTCTTTTGGAAGTGAAACAGAAAAGAAAGATAATTGCTGAAATTTTAATGGTTTTTCTTACTAAAAAAGTTACGTTATCATAATAGAAAACAATCTTAGCTAACTGTTGTCTTCATAATTTTAAGCCCAGAAGTCTTTCTGGCTTCTGAAAATATAATTATAACCTAAGCACGTTATAATCATTATAATGATCGTATGTTATGTAAGTTTACCGACCTAAAAATTTCATTCTTTTCCATAATGCACAAAAGTTTTTCTCAAAAATTCCCAATTTTAGTGTCCGTGTCGACCCTTTGCTATAATTTCAGTTACAGGGTATAAATAATACCTATTGCCTGCAAGTTTTTCGACTCCCAGGCGCGCAATTGAGTGCAATTTTCAATTTAATTAAAATCTAAGCACGTCTGCGAAATATATAAATACTATGATTACGTTTTAGGTTTTACGTCGAAGAGAGTTCCGCTGAAATCGGTCAAATGAAGAACAGCTACAGCTACAGCAACCAACAACAGCAACGACAACAACAACAAGCAGCCATTTTTATGTGCTGCTTTTTTCGCGTTGCGTTTCTAAACGGTGATTTAGCCATTAAGGTAACGGTAAACTGTGCAGAATCTTGCGGGCAGCCAAAGCAACAGCAACAACAAGAACAACAACAACAGCAGCAAAGAGAAGAAGTTCTGCCAGCGCAACCGGCTTAGACAGTCAAGCAGCCAAGCCGTGAGAGCGATAGAGATGACAGAGTGGGGTGTGGGGAGTAGGGAAGGGGGAAGCAAAGGTAGCCGTTGATTTTTTTTTTTTTTTACTTTATGTACGCTTTGTGCTGCTCTTCGTCATTGCTGCTGCTGTAGTTATTGCTGTTGCTGTTGTTGTTGTTGTTGTTGCTTTAGTCGTGGCTCTGCCGTTGCATAACTTACGTAGTCAGTTGCTGTGCTCTCGCTCTCTCTTACTCACTTGCTCTCTCGCAAATTTAGTGCTGCTCGTTTACCTTAGAGTCGGACACACCGTTCACTCACTTGCAGATGTATTGCAACGCAACCGGCTAATATGTGTGTCTGTATGTATATTATGTAACTGAGCACAGAACAATAGCAGCGACTGCGGCAGCGACAGAGGCAGCGACTGCGGCAGACCAAGATAAGGCAAGAGCAAACGCAGCAAATGAATTTTCGGTACGAAATGCACATTTCAACAATTTCACTTAAGCCATAATCAAATAATTTGTCAATTCGTCATGCGCTCCATTCACGGAAACACAAATAAACGCAGCCATAGTATTTATACACTATCTTAAAAAGGGTAAGCCACTTACGAGAGGCAATTCGAGACGTGTCTCGAGCAGTCAAGTTAACTAACTTATTGTGCAATAGAGAAAAGAAAGTTGTGAGTAATTGTTGTACTACTTAAATGGCTAATAATAAGAGACAATTACATGAAAGAGTTGCATAATGAAATGCAAATGTTTCTATTACAATTCTAAGATTTTCAAGTTTGTAGAATGCACTTAAATTAACACAAAATTAAATTCATAATCTAACAAAATATACGTTTAAAGTTATAGTTATAGTTAAAGATATATACGAATAAGAAATTCAATTTCCAACCAAATTTAAAAATATTCTTTAAAAAATTGAATTGGATTCTTTTAAATTTAACTATTATTACAAATAAAATATTTAATATTTTTGAAGAACTTAACTGGAATAATATTAATATGTTCGTAAGAATAATAGTTCAATTTTAAATTTTTAATTCAATTTTTTAAAAAACATTTTTAGTTTTGATTGAGGAAGAAAACAACCTAATACCAAATCAAAATAGCAAATCTTCATAAGAGAAAAGTTCCTGGTAATATAAGAGTAATTATTCTATTGCTCTGATAATGCATTATAATACGAATTTCAATTCACAAGCACAACTTTAAGAGTATTAATTCTTCGACAACCCGAAGAACAAGCGTTCTACCTTGGTTTTGCGGTTATTTGTTTATTCCCGAAATTTACACGCAATAAACAAATACAACGCACAGCCAGGAGACGAAGAAAGAGGGAAAGAGAAGGAGCATGTGTTTGAGTGAGGGAGACAGAGCGAAAAAGGGCAATGGGGAAACGATATGCGTTTTGTTTACGTTTCGTCTGCCACTCGATAACTCAATGCAGTTTTCGTCTGCTTCTTCCGGCTCGTCTTCAAGCGTTGATAAAAATAAAAAAAAAAAAAACACAAACACAAACAACATTTGAAGCGACGACAACGATGACAATAAAATAAACAACTTCTAGCCTTGTATATAGAAGTATCTCAAGCGCAAAAACCCAAAATCCGAACCCAAAAGGAGAATCCCAAGAGAAAGACTGAGTGAGCAAGAGAGCAAGTGATTGAGTGACTTATGAGCTAACTATCTCTCTCACTCCTTCACTCTCTCTCTGTTTCTCACTCAGACACGAGCGACGTTTTTAATTAACACGCCTTTGTGAAAATTTCGTGAATTTCATTTGATCAACGCTTGATGACGTGTTAATCAACAAAACACACAACTCCAGATACAAATATAGAAACACATACAGATACAGATACAGTTTCGGATACAGATACAATTACAGATATATCTGTATACAGAAAAAAGAAACAACTGAGGCTTAAAGACACGATTTGAGTCTTTGATAATTAAATGTGGATCAATTCGAAAACGTTAATTAAAATCTGTTTGTTTCATTTGCCAGACTAAATTAGATAATAATTTGAAATTTATAAAAGTTTCCCATAACATTTTAAATACTAATGAAGAGAGTATTTGGCGCCCTTGCTAAGGTTATGATCATTTGATCACGAACCGAATCAAAAGAATTTTAGTTAAACATTTTTCTTTTGTTGCTATGCAAGTAATTAAATTGATTTCAAGTTTTGATATTGGTACAAATATGTGAGAAGAGATAAAAACTGTAGACGTTATTTAAAAAACACTTTTGAAAAGGAAAAACGTCTCTTAATTGCTTTGGCTGACAATCTGGTATATTTTGTAATCTATGGCATATTTTAAATGCAGTACTATACCAATATACTAAATGTAGTCTTCGGCGCATTTTAGTATTTTTGGGGGCATGTAACCTGGTATATCTTGTACTCTGTGGTATATTTTGAATGCTATACTACTACTATATCAATATACTAAATATAGCTTTCTGTACATTTAGGTGTGTTTGCGGTATATTAGTTTGGTATATTTTAAGTATCTCACGGTCGAGCACACTCAACTGTAGCTTTCTTACTTGGTATATTTTGTAGTACTACATAAGTATACTAAATAAAGATTTTGACACATTTTGGTATTTTTACGGTATATTAATTTGGTATATTATAACTATCTCACGATCGAACACACTCGATGGTAACATTCTTGTTTGTTTCAAATAAGAAATATACAAAAATTCACTAGATTTCAGCAGTCAGCTATTCAATCAGTCTTTACGTAGTGCTTTTAACATAATTTCTATTTCAGTCATTCAGTCAGTCAATCTGTCCGCTTTTAAGATAATTTCTTTTCTATCCTTTTATTGTGAAAAACAACGTGATGAGAATTTTGTATGCTGGAGCAGCTTGCGAGATAGCATTTTAGCATTTCATGTGTTTATTTCGCTTATTTACATAGCATTATTAACAGCTCATCGCTATTGTTGTTGTTGTGGTTGTTGTTGTTGCGCCCCTTATTTGGGGCACACTTTGTGGCAAAAATATTTGTACGTTTTCTTGCGTACGCGACAATAAAACATTTCGGATTTTTTGGCTTTTAAATATTTTTTGCTTTTGCTGTTTTTATTGTTTATGTGCACAACAGCAACAACAATAACGCAAAGTAAATATATAAAAATTGAGTTTATGTATTTTAAACTGGCCTCATTACGAACACACACAAACACACACACACACACACACACACGAAAAACAACTCATAAAGTTGCAAATTTGCTTAGCAAACTGTAAAGTGGAATAAAGCAGCAAGTGCCGTGAGTAATTTCATTCCCAAATATTACAAAAGTAAAAACCTCGACTTGCCCTGATCCATCAGCGTTAAGTATTGTAAGTTGATAAGCACAAAATTCGAGGCACAAGTGGATCGAGCAACTGTTCTTATCGCCGACCATTATAAATGTACCTGATAGCAATTGTAAATCAAGTCAAAGTGTGCCCAAAAGCAAGATACTACAACTTGCGCTATATACTGAAAAGGTGGTATATACTCTAAAAGGGAGGTAACTTTCTTTCACTCTCATTTTGTCTCTTTTCTGCACATTCTCCTTTGTTAAAATACTAAATGTAGAACAAGTTAAAATGTGCCCAATAGCAAAATACTACAACTTATGGTATATACTAAAAGTATTGGAATATACTCTAAAAGTCAGGTAACTTTCATTCTCTTTTGTTTTGTCTCTTTCCTGCCTCTCCCTTTTTAAAATTCTAGCACTTAATTTATAATTGTGTCATAACTCAATCTAAAAGCCAATTAATCAAGCGAATGCGCAAAATGGTTTAAATACAATTTACACATAATTTACGGTATTCGTCTTTTCCGCCTTGGGAATAACTTATATAAGTAATTGTTGATGATTTTCGGGTTAAATGTGTTTGATAAAAATGTCACGTATCATATTTTATTTCAACATTTTGGGTGGGTCGCTCAGGCAGCTCCCAAAAACTGATTATCAAATTTATTTGATGTACAAAATATTAACAAAAATGTATTGTTAATTGTAATGTTAGTTTCTTTAAAGTAGTCTATTTATACTATAGATCTTTTGCCACACAGGATATGCTTGTTGTTTGAGAGTTGTCTCCAAACCTAATGCACTTAAAAATACATTAAAATTGCAGAAGACATTCTTGGCAACGACAACTTCACGATCATTTTATTGCTCATTACAACAGGCGCATAACAATTTTCCACAGCTGGAGTTTCGAACCCAAAGTCAACTTATCAGCTTCAACTTATTTCCGCATAGCGCTCAACGAAAAAAACGCAGTGGAGCGTTCTAGACAATAAGATACCTTGTAGAAAGAAATCATGAGGTAAGCTAAAGCGATTTTTTATGTTTTTCAAATACATTTAATATTCAAAAAAGTTTGATAATTCCTTAAATAAATGTTGAAATAAAAAGAAATTGTAACTAACAACTTTTGATAGTTTTTGTCTAAAACAACAAAAAATTCTAAACAAAAATATCCATACGTAAAAAAATATTAAAAATACAAAAATTTTATATCAATAAATATATATTGTCCAATTATAAATATAATGAATCACAAGAAATATACTGAAAAAAAAACCGAATTATTGTAATTATGTTATACAACAATAAAATCAAATACGAATATCCATAGACCATAAATATACTGAAAAAATACTAAAATATTGCAATAAAGTAATAGACCAATGCAATCAAATGCGAATATCCAATAACAATTTTCATAATTCAACAATAATTTAAAAATGACAAGAAACATACTGAAAAAATACAGAAATATTGTAATAATATAAAAATCTAATATAATAAAATACAAATTTAATTCAATAGCAATTGGAAGAATTCAGGAGTAAATCGAAAATTAAATAATGAATATAATAAAAATAAATAAACATACATAGTTGTATAAAAAATATAAACTGATTGATAAATTAAAATATTTAATAAATATTTAAGTGAATAGAAAGCAACTAAAAATAGTTGTATTAAAAATATAGCCTGATTAAAAAATAAAAATATATATTAAAGTGAATAGAAAGCAACTAAAAATAGTTGTATTTAAAATTTAAAATGATTCAAAAATTAAAATAAATTTTTAAGTGCAACTAAAAATAGTTGTATTCAAAATATAAACTGATTCAATATTATAAGTTTTCTTATTTGAATTCCTTGCAACCCTTGCTCAAGGCCCAACATTATAATACCCTTTTAATAAATTCCAAGGGTATTGAAGCTATTAAAACGACAGACATGAAGACAATAGCGTTCGTATGTTGTATTCGTCTAACTATCAAGCTGCGGGCAGAGACCGTGGAAAGAGTTAAAAGTGATAGAAAGAAAGACCTTCTCTCCCTCTCTCTGTCTCTCTCGCTCTGATCACCTCCCCACGCTCCGATTACTGCAGTTTATACGCATGTGTGTGTGTGTGTGCATAGGGGCAGGCAATGGGAGGTACATGCTTTGCATATCAGCTCCAACTTCAAGTCGGAATCGTATGTTGTATAGTTTTTGAAAATAGATACGAAAAACGCAGGCAATAAGTCTGGTTACATTACGAGGTAGCTTCGAGCTTCGTTGCTCGGGACGTGTCTGGAATACCTGACAAAATACAGATATGTCTATAATAAACAACAACAACAACCCGAAGAAGCAGAAGAAGAAGAAGAGGCACACCACATGGCACTCGCATTCGTATTTGGATTTTGTTTTTCAACTGTTTGCAGTGCGTTTCACGACAGCTGTTTAAATTTTTCGTTACTGATAAGCCAAAAAACCAAAAAAGCGGAAAAAAAGACGAACGACAAAAAAGTACGTTAAAAATGTGGTTTTAGTACTATTATCATTCGATGGCTGTTTCAAAAAAAAAAAAAAACGAAAAAGAAACTGGCACACACACAACGCTCTTTTGTACTTGCGCAAATGAATTTTAGCATTCAAAAAAAAAAAAAAAACGAAAAACGGAAAAAATGTTGATCAAATACAAATGTTTGGAATTTCCAAACTGAAAAATAGGTTAGTTTGCACAAAAAGACAAAGAAGCATTAAACAAATGGAAAACGATATAAAAATCGGCGTGGAAATCAAGTTAGAGCGCAGGAATAAACGACTAAAAGATACCCTGGGAAAATGAAAATGTTGATGAGAAAATATTTATTATCAAAACCAAGCAAATCAGCAATAAAATATTTATGCATTTATTAATATTTAATTTAAACTTTTCTCAAACAAGAACTTTTTATTTATCGATTATTTAATTCAAATTTTCTTTAAGAGGAAACAATTTATTTGTATTGTAGAAAATATCAATATTTATTCTATATAAAAAAGAAATGTTCATGAGAAAATATTTATAAAAACAAATTAGTAAACTAAAACACCCAAAATATAACTTTTGATTTATTAATATTAAATTTAATTTTTACTTGAGTCAGAACATTTTCTTTTTCGATTATTTCATTTAATTTTTCTTTAAGAAGAAACTATTTATTTTTATTATAGAAAATATCGATTTTTGTAGATCTCAAAGAAATCTTATACAAATAGATATGCTTATCAGAAAATATTTATTAAAAAAAAATTAGTAAATTATAGAGCAAAAATATTTTTTTTTTTTATTTAATAATATTTGATTCTTTCTTTTTTTTTATTTCATTTAAGTTTTTTTTATATTTATTCACTTTATTTTATGATATTTCAATTTTTTATTTCATTTAATTTAAGAATAACCCATTTATTTTTATTATAGAAAATATCGATTTTAATAGATTATAATTACTTAATTTGACTCTTAGATATACAGTGGCGAGCAAAATTGAGTGCATGTTCAGAACTCAGACTTTCGTCACCCACAAAATCATAACCACACAAGATAATCCAAAAATTTTTTTTGTTTTATTTTGATTATTTAATTCTTAATAAATTTTAAGCAAAAACAATAATGAAAGAGATAAATTCGAGGAGAATTACAGTAAAAACGAGAAAAACCCGCATAAACTCAATTTTGCACGTTTCTAGAAGTTTTAATTATTAATATAATATTAATATTTTGTCCAAAGACCTTTATTTGCGATAACTTCCTGTACACGGTCAGGCATGCTCTCTACCAAATTTTCAATAATATCTTTGGGAATACGTCTCCATTCAGCTTCAACACGCTCCCAGAGGTTGCCCATATTTGATGGAGCTGCTTCGTATTGCCCGAGCCGTCTTTTCACGATTGACCAAAGATTTTCAATCGGATTGAGGTCGGGACTTTGTGCTGGCCATTCCATTAATTTAAAAGGTTGCTTTTCAATCCATCCCTTAACAATTTTGGCCGTGTGCTTCGGATCCCCATCTTGTTGAAAAACAATTTCCTTTTCGGGATAAGCACATTTCTCAATAAAATTTGGAAGATTGGTCTGTAAGATTTGTAGGTAGTCCTCCTTCCGCATAATACCTTCTATTAACTGTAGAGGGCCAACATGCCACCACGTGAAGCATCCCCAAACCATAATACTTCCACCACCATGTTTTACAGTTTGTTTTACATGGTGTCTTTGGATACGATCTCCGGGTCTACGCCAGCAATATTGCTTTCCGTCGGACTGAAAACGGTTAAATTTGGACTCGTCAGACCAGACAACACGTTTCCAATCATCCACAGTCCAATTTTTGTGTGCCCTTGCAAATTTCAATCGCGCTTTCACATTTTTAACGGATAATGCAGGTTTGTTTTTTTTCACACTTGCAATATACCCAATGTCTCGCAGCGCTCTTCTAGCTGTCCATTCGCTAACACTCTTGTTGATAGCCAAGGAAGCACCCTTTGGTGTTAGAAGCTTGTTCTTCCTCATTTCCGACATCATCAGTCGAGCATCTGACTCCTTCAATAATTTTTTGCGACCTGCGACTTGCGCTTTGGGAGTCACATTACGCCTCTTTTGAACAGCGATTACCGCCGATTGGCTTATACCGAGCCTCTTCGAAATTACACGCGATGTACAACCATTCTCGGTCAGGCTAACTACATTATTTTCGATATCTTCAGATAATTTTCGCATTTTTATGCTCGAAAATTTTCAACAATTTATTTATAATTGCAAGCTAGTCTGAAGCACATTTAATCTGTGCTACGAACATCAAGAATAATAGAAAATCAAAAATAACGGTGAATCTTTCCGATTTGTGCTGATAAGAAGAGTAAGAAAGCGAAAATAGGCGAAAAAGTGCCTACGTGCAAAATTGAGTTTATGCGGGTTTTTTTCGTTTTTACTGTAATTCTCCTCGAATTTATCTCTTTCATTATTGTTTTTGCTTAAAATTTATTAAGAATTAAATAATCAAAATAAAACAAAAAAAATTTTTGGATTATCTTGTGTGGTTATGATTTTGTGGGTGACGAAAGTCTGAGTTCTGAACATGCACTCAATTTTGCTCGCCACTGTATAATCTTGATAATCTCAACTGCCATCTTAAAGCAATGTTATAAGCAACATTCTTTAACCCTTCTACTTTAATGTTCTTCTCCTGACCAATTTTGCATAATTACAGAGTATCTTAATGCTGCATCGCAACGAACTCGATTCTTTATTATAGCTGAAGAACGCCAACGCAGCGACTAACTGTCGATGAACATGCAAACTGAACCATTAGTAATAATACTTAATAGTATTAAATCAAAAAGAAATGAATACACATAAATCTAGCAACATTTTGAAACAGACTTTAACACATCACTCAATAAGTTCCCGGCCTGAGAGGGAAAAACACATTTTTTTCTTAAAATTTACTTATATTCATCAATTTAGTTTCCATCTAAGGCTATACAGTCAGTGCAGCGCTTCTCCAACCTTTCGATGACATTTTTGTAGAAGGATGAACTTTTACCCTCAAAATAGCCCTCAGTATCGGTAATCACATCCTCATTTGATCGATATCTCTCGCCTTGGAGGTGCTTTTTGAGATCTGCAAAAAGCCAGTAGTCGCTGGGGGCCAAATCTGGAGAGTGGGATGGGTGTGGCACTAGCTCGAACCTTAATTCGCTTAATTTCAGCATTGTTGCCATAGACTTGTCACACGGTGCATTATCCTGATGAAACCGCGGTTTCTTCTTTGCCATATGTGGGCGTTTTTTCTAAATCGCTTGGCCCAGTCGATCTGGCAGTTTTATATAATATTCGTTGTTGATTGTTTTACCTTTCTCCAGGTGGTCTATAATCAAAATCCCGTATGCATCCCAAAATATGGACGCCATAACCTTACCCGCCGATATTTGTGTTTTGGGACGCTTCGGACGGCTTTCACCGGCTACCACCCACTCAGAAGATTGACGACTGGATTCTGGAGTATAGTAGTGTATCCATGTTTCGTCCATGGTTACGTAACGGCGAAAACAATCGGTTCTTTTGCGCTTCAACATGCTTAAACACGCCTCGAAAGTATCGATACTTTGTTGCTATTGGTCCGGTGCTAGCAATCGCGGCAGCCACTTTGAGTAGAGTTTTTTCGTATCCAAATGTTTATGCAAAATCGTAAACAAACAGCCTTCTGATATCTTTGAGGTATCAGCTATCTCCTTTAATTTTAATTTGCGATCGGCCAATACCATTTTTCATATTTTTGCGAACTTTTCTGGCGTAACTGCTGTTTTTGGGCGTCCGCTACGCTCAGCGTCTTCGGTGACCACACGACCACGTTTAAATTCATTATACCAATCCTTATTGGTTGATTTTCCTAGAGAAGAATCCGGGTAATGCTTATCAAACCAAATTTTGGCTTCTACCGTATTCTTTCCCATCAAAATACAGTGTTTAATGAGGACACGAAATTCCCTTTTTTCCATATTGTAGAAAAACTCAAAGGTTGTTTCACTTTAAAAATTGTAACTTAAAAGCACGTGGTCGCAGAGTTGTAAAATTTTTACACAGAGCTTATAATAAGTGACACTATCCATAAAAAATATCGATGTTTGCTTACTACTACCCCTTATATGTCAGGCCGGGGACTTATTGAGCGATGTGTTATTTACTCTCCAAGTGAGTTGAATATCTCCAACAAAATGATGTCACAATTGCCCGGAAGCAGTTGCTCAGGTAATCGCTGTTAGATGGTAGCTGAATAGCAAGTGTTTAGCTAATACATAACAATAAGTAGCCAAGAACAACAACAACAATAACAACATAACCTTAGGGTTCTGTTGTCGAATCGAATCATTAATCACATCCCAAGTTCCTCTCTCTCTTTCTCTCTCTCTCTTTTTCAGACACCGTTTTATCTGTCTTCTTCTGCTTCATTTGTGCCAAAAACTTGTTTATGTCGATTTTGAGTAATTAATCAAATTAGAAAGAGAGAGCGAGAGAGAGAGAAATGTTTGCTAAGAATTTTCCACACATAATTACAGCGAAATATTTGCTAATTTACTCGAAATAAATCTTATTTGAAAATGAGGTTGCATCGCATGCAATTTAATTCTTTGACTTTTATTTATTGACTTATTTCTTATAACGACCAAGTTAATTGCACCCAAACTCCAACAGACGAAGCGACTCGGCTAAGCTGCTAAGCTTTGCCTTTGGGCTAAGAGACTTTTAATTGAATTAATCTCGTAATGAGTTTCCCCCAAAAATAGTACAAACGTTGTCAAGACAATCGCCAGCGACACTTGGCAACAAATTTAGCGTAATATAACACTTCCCTTGCACACCTCTCCCCCCTCCTCGCAACATCTTTTTCATCTACTCACAGCACAAATATTCAATTAATAAAATTGACAAATATTGTCAAATAATTGAATACATCACATTCCACAATTTCTCTTGTAATTTTCTGGTTATTCTTGTAATTCTAAATATAAAACAAAGTTTAAAATTAAATTATGTTTTTCCTTTAAGGTTCTTCATATCCGAATGTCAAATATGATGTTTCAAATTACGTCACAACAATTTAATACTTCATTTACTGTGTATTCTAAGAATTAGTTTCAAAAACTATATTTTTGTCAACGTAATATTTTTAAAAATTAAATTCACTGAACAAAATAAAGTTAAAAACTAAAATTCTATCTTTAATTTTAAACTTTATTTTGGAATTTAAAATTCATTAATTTTCAACTTTATTTTGTCCAATCGAATACAATATGGAATATGAATTCTATTCTTAAAAATAAAGCTTTTGAACATTTTGGAATATAAATTCAATTCATACAGAAAAATTTAAATTTCATTTACCGACTTTTTCAATATTTCATTTATTGTATATTCAAAACTAAATATGGAATGCAGTTTATATTCTAGGTTCTATTAGATCAACGAAAATAAAGTTAAATAAAATGAAAGAAATATTTTTTGAAGAAAATAGTAGATATTAATAAAAT
This sequence comes from Drosophila kohkoa, assembly GCA_019972355.1. Lineage (NCBI taxonomy): Eukaryota > Metazoa > Arthropoda > Insecta > Diptera > Drosophilidae > Drosophila > Drosophila kohkoa. The sequence continues at coordinate 231,522 of BJEL01000033.1, read as the reverse complement.
TTATTACAATGGATTAAATAAAATTAAAGACATATTTGTTTTAAGGAAATAATATATTTCATTTATTGTGTTTTAGACATAAATAAATAATGATTAGAATCGAATTTATAATCTGGACTGCATTAGATGAAATAAAATAAAGTTAGATATAATTGAAGATATATCATTTTGAAGGAAATATTTTTTTACATTTATTGTGTACTCAAAACTAATCATTGATTGGAATGAAATGGAGAATATATTCTATATACCATTAGATAAATTAAAGAAGTACTATATTTCATTTAATGTATTATTTAAACATTATTTTTTATAAGAATGGAATTCATAATCTCTTTGGCAAATTGATAAGCTTGTTACTTATATGATTCCAAGAGATTCCTTGGATATAATTTCATATTAAGTGATGAAATTTCCATCGTGCACGCGCTGTCTTCATATCAATTTGCATAGCTATGCAAAGAGGCAATCCAAAAGCGAAAACAAATAGAGTAGAGCACTAACATTTTCATTTGTTGTTGTCGCACTTCCATTTCCATAACAACAACAACAACAACAAGAGCGGAACAACAACAACAAACTATCGTCATCATTAGAGTCGACAATTGGCAAGTTATTTTGATATTGCGATTCGCTTTTTTGGATGACTCTCTGGCCATTTTTGGCAGACCTCTTAAGTCGCCACAAGCCACAAGCCACACGCCACACGCCCCATAAAAGCCCAGCAACAACATCAACAACAGCAACAACATTTATGCAGGCCACATTGGATTCGATTCGGTTTGATGGTATTTTTTTTGGTATTGTATTGTATTGAGATTGGATTGCATTTGAATTGCGCGTACGCAGCGCAGAGCAGATTGTATAAAATATGCGTCGAATGGAATTTGCTGCCCCATTTGCAGTTCAGCTGATTTGCATGGTCGTTGTAAACAACATCCCAGATTTTACCAGACTGCCACACATAGCACCATAAAAATAACACACATACGCACACACACACGCATTCTTTACTTCCCCTCTCCCTCTCTTTCTGGCCCCATAAAACTCACGCCTCTCCCTCTCTCATTTGCTGTCTTTCTTCCGCTGCCCTCCTCTCATTAACTGCTTAAGATTTTGGCATCATTCAGACAGCTTGTCAATGAAGTCAGCATACGCGTATATGACTTACTCATGGGTCGTATACCCTTATAGACAGGGTACTTTAATATATTCATTCATCAATTGAACAATAAAGAAAATCACATTATTAAATCTTTAGACTATTTCACTAATGTGAAATAATTATTAAGGTTACTTTTCATTAAATTTATTCTAGTGATAAAAAGTTTCAATTCTTAATTTAAGAAGTTATTTAGTTATGTCACTTCTAATTAAGTTAAATTCGTTAATCTCTACTAGAGACCTCAGAATATCGATATATCTTTTTCTGCTATGGTTTTTTCTTTATCTATTTTTATTCTAGAGGAAACCTCAAATTAATCATAACTGTATATTCTAAGTATTACATTGACATCACTTGTATAATATCATATGCCACAAATAAAAAACCCGCACTTTGACTATTAATATTGTACAAAAACAACCTCATTATGCATAAAAAAGCATGTAAATAATATATAAAAAAAAAATATGTACATATATAAAAATATTACAAAATTGATTGACATTGTTGGTCTCTTAATAGATTCTAAAAGTAAATATGAAAATACAAAATCAAAATAACTATTTGAACATAGTTTATCTTTTAAGATATTTCAGTCAGTTGAAGCTTTGTTCAATTCTAAACTTTTTATTAAAATCATTAATCTTTAAAAGAAATGTTAAATAAAGATATCTTAATCACTTGAAAGTTTATCCAATTCTACAATTTGAAATTAAAATCTACAATCTTCAAAAGATATTTTAAATAAAGATATCTTAATCATTTGAAAGTTTGTTCAACTCTAAATTATAAATTAAAATCTATATTCTTTAAATAAAATCCCCTTTTTAAATGTTCCGAAAACATTGTTTATCTATACAATGAGTAACTTACTTATTTAAGTTTCAAATTTTTAAATTAAATCTACATATATTATATTTAAAATGAATAGTTTGCTATAAATAATATTGTTAATCTGTACAGACAGTAACTTAATCATTTATTTATTCATTCTATAAAAATCTATAATCATTCAAATAAATTCCTTGCTATACTAAGGTCCGAAAGTATTGTTTCATTTTTCTTCTCTTAGTTTCATCACAACATAAAATGACGTTGTTCTTTAGTTGGCAAAAAGAACCGCTGAGAATTCTTTGCGAATATATTTTTAATATTTCGAAATCGATTAATTATCATGTGTATAGCAAGTATAAAAACGCTCTCTTTAGTGTGCTTAATCTTCGACATGCCAAAGACAGCGATTGTTTGCTTGTTATTTTGGTCATAATTACTCACAGCGCATATTACACAACTGAAAGTAAATCCATAACACAATATGAGATACACACACACACACACACATACATATATTGTTAAGTGTGAGTAGTCACACACAGATACACACATGTGCGTATTTATCTGTGGACTCGCTTATTTATTTGGCTTTTATGTAAATTCATTTCGATTTGCTTGAAAATTTTGCTAGCCATAAATAAAGCTGCGTAAATTTGACATTTAGCACTTGAAAGAGCCTTTTTTATGGAGGGCCTTAACAAGTTGTTTATGGGCCCTCATCGCACACCGATTGCAGAGGATGGAAAGGAGGGGAAAACCAAAAGCCAAAAGCCAAAAAAAATGCAAATGGATTTTTAATGCCAGCACTCGAGGAAAAACTGATGTCAGACTATCGTGAGGAACCTGTGTTCTTGTTGTTTTTTAGTCTAAGGGAACACAAATAAAATTATCCAAGACATTATCAAGATATTGCGAATGAATTCAAGGTTTGGGTAATTAAAATTATGAAAATTTATGTGGTTTTTCTAAACGAAGCTTTAGATTTGCGATAAACTAAAAAAATATTATTTATTGCTGTTTTTAGCAGGTGGCGCCTGCTTTAAAAAAGTTTAGAGTTTGGTCTTTTGTTTTTACTTTTTCTATTTAAACACATTAAATAAATTTTCACTTTTGAGCATTCTTTAACTTCCGATTTATGCGAATTACTTTAATTACTTTAAGCTGTATATTACTGTATAGCATGATGACGCTGCAAATTCTTTAAATAAAAAAGAAATAATTTTAATAAACCGATACATTTTATATTTAGAATGTGTTTTATAATTTCATAATTATCAAATTCCCCCAATGTTTGCTGTAAATATTTTTTTTACTTTGTTTTATCCTTCTGCATCCTTTGTTCTACTGCAGAACAGGAAGAACAAAAGGTTGCAAAAAAAAATGCTCAGCAAACTCATGTTTGTTTTCAATTGAAGAATGAAAGAATAAGATCGATGTAGACAAAGAAAGAGAGAGAGAGAGAGAGAGAGAGAGGAAAAGAGAGGAATAAAGCAAACGAGCATCTAAAAACAAAAACCGGCTCATTTCCAACAGCTGCAAACATCAGCACACAAACAAACCAAATCACAACATGAATTTTTTTATTGCAATGATCGAAAAATAAACATGAGAACATCGGACTTTGACGTAACGAATATATTAATACACTGCTCAAAGGATTAATGGTATTCAATTTAAATATTATTCAAAAACTGAAATTTAAATAAATTAATCAACTCTTCGACTGTTAATTCACACAACAAAAAATGTATTATTTTGCTAATATGTATAACAAAACAATATCAGAATCAAAGACGTCATAAAATGGAATGCTTGTTTTGATTTCAGCATTCTGGAATGTTTACCAGCCGCGCAATATGTTAGAGGAGCGCGAAAAGACGAACGAGAGGAACGACGACAAAGTCGCCAAAAACATTTCAAGTTCAACTCGAGAGCTTTTTTTTTGTTGGCGCATAGTTTTCAATTAAATGCGCGGCTCGCTCTAATAATACTACGTAAAGCAAAAAGAGAGCGCGACAGCGTGAGAGAGAGCGGCAGCAAAAGAGAGGCTCAAATTTAGTGCAAAGTAAAGTAAAGCAAACCAAAGCACAGGCATCACTTCTTATATTACTAGCGTGTGTGTGTGTGTGTGTTTTTGTGTGTGCTCTTTGTCGATCTGTCGTCGGCTGCTGCGACTGAGGCTGCTGCTGCTGTTGTTGCTGTTAGAAGCGGCCAACAAGAAGCAGCAACTAAGCAGCGAGCGCTTTGCTTTTTTGGTTAGCTTGTCGTTTTTTCGTTGATGACCTTGAAAAAGCTGTATCTAAAAATCGAGTGCAATCAACTTTATAAACACTCACACACACGCACACATAGTCGCATACAAATGCTGAGAGCCTTTTTGCCTCACACATGCTCATTAATATTTCCCCTACATTTCACACACATACAGACATATGAACGACAGCAACGCAATGCTCAGAACGTTAGGTAAAGTCTTGAAGCCCCAATATATCGCCAACTCTGTCACACTCGCATGCTGTGACGTGTGTGTGTGTCTCGCTCTTTGGTGCCGCTTTTTGATATGCCAATGAGAAGTTTTCGTGTGTGTGCGTGTTTCTGCCTGCGCTGCTCTTATGCTTGTTGTTATTGTTGTGTAAAAACCGCATATAATAATTATTTTAGATTCTTTTCAGTGTTGTTGTGTGTATGTTTTGCTTCTTTAAAGGGTGGTCGCTCTGACGTTTGCTGGTTATATTCTTTTTTTTTTGGTTTTGGTTTTATCTTACGCTTTGCTTCTTAGCCTTTTGTATGCTTGCCTGGGATAATAATAGACTTTAGCGACGTTTAACCAAATCACAAGCAGCAGCAGCAGCAACAACAACAAAAGCAGTGCTTAAATGTTGTTTTTGGGGGCAGCGCGCTCAGGCGGCAACAGGTAGCGCAACAGCAACAGCGACGTCAAACCAAAAAGCAGTTCAACATTCTGACTCAAACTTTGGCAGTGTGCAGACAAATCACACACTCACACACGCACACTAATACACCCGACAAAATGTTCGTTGATTGTCTCGCTCGCACTTTGAACTCGCACTCAGATCAGCGGCTTACGCTACTAATAGAAGGAGAGCGAGAGAGACGCACTCTCGCATAGGGATCGATTGGCTCTCTTACGACATTTAACTGTCAACTTTGAAGCTTTGAGCAGCTCAACTAGAACGAAAAACATCAAAGCTTAGACGGAGAAGCTTTCAAGAACATCATAATAGAAATTGATGCGTTAACTCGCATTTCGCAAGTTGGAGCAATAAAAGCGGCAATTGAAAAGTAATAACTATGCAATTAATATATGTATTAATAATCAAAATAAGTATTGTAATTAATAACAATTTTATTATTACGTTATCAAATACTATAATTTATAAATGTATTTTATTTTCAGTAAATTCGCATCTCTAATTACTATCAAAATGTTACTCAAGTCAGCAGTCAAGCCCATTAAATTCATTTGTGATTCATTCTCAACGCATTCCTAGCGCTTAAAATTCAGATTTTAACAGCTTTTGACTTGATTATTTTGCGCAATGGTCACAACTGGAATTTCTATAACTAAGAGCCATGTTTTAAGCCCTGTTTTTAAACAAATTTGCAACAAAGAGCTGGCAAAAAAACAGCAATAAAAATAACAACAACGTTGATTATTTAATTCAGCAGAAAAGAGATGAGCTAATCTTCTGCTCTTGTGGCTGTTTGTGGTTGTCTTGACTCTGGCCAACTTTGACTTGAGATTTTTAATTAAGATAATTGTAGTACGAAGAGTATAAGGCACAAGAAACAAGCCAAGACCACTAAGTACAGCCAATTCAAAAGGCTTGTAAGATTGCATATTGATCCAAAGATTAAGCCATAGATACCCTGTATTATCCATTCTTGTTCAAGATTTGTTGTTCAAACATAATTTATTGCAATGAAGTTTTCTTCTTATTTGCTAAACATTTAAGTTTCCATCAAACCTTGAACTTTTATATTTTTACAGGGTATTGTTGAATGGAATATTGCTGGAATACTGTTATATACCCTGCCTTATCCATTCTTGTTCAAGATATTCAAACATAATGAAATTTATTTCTTATTTGATCTACATTTTATTTACTTTAATGTTTAAGTTTCCATCAAACCCTGAACTTTTATATTTTTACAGGGTATTATTGAATCGAATATTGCTGGAATACTGTTATATACCCTGCATTATCCATTCTTGTTCAAGATATTCAAACATAATTTATTGTAATGAAATTTATTTCTTATTTGCTCTACATTTTATTTACTTTAATGTTTAAGTTTCTATCAAACCTTAAACTTTTATATTTTTACAGGGTATTGATGAATAGAATATTGCTAGAATACTCTTTTATACCCTGCATTATCCATTCTTGTTAAAGATATTCAAACATCATTTATTGTAATGAAATTTATTTCTTATTTGCTCTACATTTTATTTACTTTAATGTTTAAGTTTCCATCAAACCTTAACCTTTAATATTTTTACAGGGTATTTACATATGCCGTCTAGAATTTTACTGTTATGTTCCATTTTGAGATGAGTGGAAACATTTGTCTCGCATTTGGCGGCATGTCGAAAATGTCAATTTCCGAAAAACAACAAAAAAATTGTGTCTTCAAGATAAACAAAGACGTCAATTAGTTAATACGCTGTCAAAGCCGAAATGTTTATTATTGTTATAGATATTACGAGCGTTGATATAATACAACGCAGACTCGAATCAACAGAATATGAAGCCAGTGCTGAGCAGAGAGCATTCTAATCGTGTTGGACTTCATTCCTTAGCTTTTTATAAAAGAATGAATATCACAACAAAATTCACTTAAAGAAGCTTTCACAACAAGGAAAAAAAACCACATGCATGCATACTATTGGAATAATATACATATTCAGAAATGTGGCATACGTAATATTATAAAAAAGAAATCACACCAACAACAACAACAATGACAACAACAAAAACAAACAAATTGGCATAAACTACGCCGAAAATAAATTGAAATCTAAAAATGAATTCAAATGCCGCAAAAGCAGCCAAAGCAGGCGGCAAACTCAAAAAGCAAAACAAAACAAATACAATGGAAGTGTGTGTGTGTGTGAGAGAGAGAGTGTGTGTGTGTGTAGGAAATAGTGAATCAACCACGACTCGAAATATTCGATATCAAGTCAAAGTCAGTAGCGTTGAAATTGTTATGAATATATATCAATTAGGAATAAATCTTTGAAGTTTCATTCTCTCTTCAAAATCAAATTAAAAGTGAATTTAATAACAAATTTGTTTTAAAATATAAAAATATTAATATTAACATTAATATATGCCCTGATCTATGAGGAATAAATCTTTAAACTTTCATTCTTTATTCAAGATCGAATTAAAAGTCTTTTTAATAACAAATTTGTTTACAAATATAAAAGAAATTAATATTAATATGAATATATAGCTTGAATTATGAAGAATAAATCTTAGGAGTTTCATTCTTTATTCATGCTTTATTCAAAATCAAATTAAAAGCGAATTTAATAATAAATTTGTATTGAAATATAAAAGGATTAATATTCTTCATAGAGCGTCTTTAAAATTAATTTCATATACTTTAGATTTTCATAAATTATTAGTTCATAATATATTGGAGGAGTTTCAAGAGGCTTCAATAAATTGAAGAATTACTTTACAAAATAATATAAAATAGGAAATATCAAATAATGCACTTTTCTAATACCGAGATCACATATTTCCGATTTATTTAATACTTATTAGTTCATTAAATCACATCGAAAGATAAGTTTGAAGTTTGCAGCTTTCTTTCTACTCCATTTATCAACGCAAATAGTTTCTCTTTAATCAACATTTTTACTGTCAAGTCATCGAGGGGCCTTCAACATTCGCGCAGATGCCACACTAGATGTATTCCCTGTGATGATGTTAAGGAAAACCTTGCCTTATATACACAAAACCGTATTTATTGTCTGCTTCAACAATTTTTGAAGACATTTCAAAAATTATTTAACTACAATTTAAATAGCAAAAAGCGGCAAGACCTTCAAAACATTTGCGAAGAACTTCAAAAAGAAATTAAAATTATAGCAAAACTCGTGGAGCAAACGAAATAAACAAAAAAAAAAAACAAAAAGAAACCAGTTTCGACTGGAAAACGACTGAAAAGAAGAAGCAAAAGATGACGACCAAGACGATGAAGAAGAAGAAGAAGTAAAAATTGGTATGATATTGTACGTAAGCAGTAATTGAAGTTAACGTAATTATAAAAAAAAATGAGAAGAAAAAAAAAATGAGAGGAAAAAATAAAATATGCCAATTTGAGCAAGAGGAGAATGTAACTAGAAGTTGGAATTGAAGACGAACTGCGCTTAATTTCCCAATTACGGAATCATTAAGGTTTTCTTAATCTATAAATTCATTTTTCTCCGAGCTATAAAAGAAACTGCAAGACAAATGCAAGTCACAAAAAACCCCAGAAAAAGAAAAAGTACTGTTGCTTTTCCTCAACAACCCGAAAAAAAGAGCGACACTCAAGGTTTTGAGGACATTGACGCAAAGGTCAACGAAGCTTAAGCTTTTTTTTTTTTAAGCAAAAGAAGCAACGACGACCGACGACAACAAGTTTTTAATGGCATTGCTTGCATTGCGTATACGTACAGTATACAGTATACAGTATACCGCATATCGTATGTTGATATCTGCATACTTGTAGATACATTCTTACATATAGTATACTCATATTTATTACTTTATTTTCGACTTGTCTATGCACATTAAAAATCAAATTAGCTGTCTCTAATCTCAGCAAGTCTTTGAGTCAACAGATACTTTATTCTAGCGGCTCTCTTTACTTTTTTGCTCATTTTAATGTTTAGAATTTTTTATAGTTTAAAATTTCAACAGATTTTAGCTACATTTGTAAAATACCCATCGCTATGAAATGAAGCATTTTCTTCATATATCAGTCGGAATGTTAAATTCCATAAAGTTCATTCATATTTAGGCAATCCACAACATTTTAGTGTTCATCAAATTATAATTGTTATAAAATTTTCCTTCCTTCATCAAATACCTTAGCTATAAATACAAACGCATGCATTTCTGTCCAATCATCTTCATTAGGTAAATAATAAACTAACATAAAAATAACTTAGCGAAGATCCAAATCAATTTCCAGACGAATTCCTTGAGAAATCTTTTCTCTTTGCGTATCTAAATAGCAGGTAGTTAGACTATTGCTTAAGTGTTTCATTTTGCGTTTGTTTTTATTTGCAATATTTATAAACAGATCTGCTTATTGAATATTTTATATAGTCTCAAAATATATCATATCACGTTCAGTCTGCCGCTCCCTAGCAATCGCTCTCTCTCTCTCTCTCTCTCTCTCTTTTTCTGTCTGCTTTCCTATCTTTTCCACGCATATTACCTTATCAGTCACTCTCATTCGTTTGCTCTCTCTCTCCCGCACTCTCTCTCTCTCTCTGATTTTGTCAGTTTCAAAACAAAGTCCATTTGTTATTGTTGGTCAATTTTTCAGCGTACAGTAGAGACAACATTTAAAATGCTATTATCTAATCGCTGCTGGGCCTGTCTACACAAGTGTATGTGTGTGCGAGTGTGTGTGTATTTATGTATCTGCGTGTGTGTGTGTGTGCGTACTTGCCTTGGCGATAAGCCTAAGCGCACTGTTTAGGCATACACATATTTATTAAATAATAAGCAGACAATTAAGTGCCGAGGGGGGCGAGCAAGAGAGCGAGAGTGAGAGAGAGCGAGAGAAGCAATTCAACCAAGCAACCAAAAAAAAAAAAAAAAAAAATCACAAAAACTGAAACGAACACAAAACTATTTATAAAGAAATTTTTCGTTAGAGGCTTTTATACATATAAGTATTATTTTTTTTGCTTGGTCTCAAAACTGGTTTAACCTGTTCGCAAACACACAAAATTAACAACAATAAACTAATTAAATCAAACCGAAATACGTCGCAAAAGTACGCACACTAAGCAGGTGCGAAAGAGTGAGACAGCGACACTCGATAGACAGAGAAAGAGAGCGCGGGTTTGGAGAGCGAGAGCGAGAGGGAGAGGGAGACACGAAAATCGACAAAAGGAAAATCTTCATTGAAACACGCGCGTATAAATAAAATGCTAATATATAAATATAAAGAAATATCTAAACTAAAATATTTTCATCTATTTCTATTTCAATATCATTTGCCAAATGCTTGACAGACTTTAAAGTAGCCATGAGATACTTTATCTCCCAATTAGAAATCGTTACAAGTAATTACAACTGATGAAATTTATTCGAAATTTTGTTGGCAGTTAGAATGAAATGTTTTCAAATACTCGTATTGTTATTATATTTGAATATATATTTTAAAAAGTGATTTTCCTATTGTGTATTTTCTTGAAATATTTTTTCTAATTTAAAACCAAAGAAGCTAGAGAAAAAAATACTAAATAAATTTAAATATACTAAAAAGAGAACTTCCAACTCAATGAACAATAAAAAGTCGCTGTAATATCTTAATTATTTATTGTTTTGTTTAGACCCTGATTAAGTATATAAACATAATTCAAGTTTTTACAAAATATGCCAAGGACCAATTTCAGTTGTAAACCTTTAAAAAAAACAATTGCAGCTTAAGGTAATTTTATATTTATCTTTATACATTTTACAAAAAAAAAATAGCTTGTTTATTTACCTTTTTTTTAGATTCAAATTCAATCAATCGTAAAATGCGTTATAATCCAAGTTTATTGAGTTTAGCTGCATTTTTTTTGTTGTATTATTTTGTATTTATTTTATAATTAATCAATTATCTAATTAATTTTTTTTTTTGCACTAGGCAACAATTGGCCTAACAATCAATATTGTTTATAATGATTCTTGTAAATTTTGTTGTTGTTGTTGTTGTATATAATTTGCAAAGTGAAACCGTTGCGTGTATAAATATATGTGGATTGCTCTATATGGTAGCTATATTGATTTTATTTTATTTTTATTGAATATTTTTTACTTTTATTATATTTTTTTTTTTGTATTTTCAAGGCAAACTTGAGATATATTTGTTGTAGTTGTTTATTTTATTTTTATTTACTTGTGAAAACATAGAGTATTTTATTTTTGTATGGAATTCTTCCATGAAATGATATAGTACTTGTGTCGTAGAAGTTAGAACTGTAGATCAAAACAAAACGAAGTTGAAGGAAATCAAAAACAAAAGATTAGTTTTTGTAGAAAAACTCGAATCGGGCGTGTTTTATATGAAGGAGGAAGCAGCTTTGAGTCGAAGACATGAGCGCCCAAAGGGGGGAGTGGGGGGTGTGGGCACTAGCCACACTAAAATATTACAAGGCGCGAATGCGAAACGAAATGGAAATGAAACAAAATATAAATAAAGATACGCGAAGCTCGGGCGATAACGCAACGTAGGAAGACCGACCACAAAACGAAACGAAACGAGTGACGGCAATTGGATTATGAAACGCGGCCGACGCGACGCGGCAAAGCGACACGAGAGCGCCAAAGCAACGAAGAGATACAGAGAGTGAGAGAGCCAAGCGACATCAAGAGAGTGCGCGCTCAAGAGACATGCTGGCAATGAAACGCGACACAAAAATTCCGTAACCGAGTTGGAAAAAAATTTTTTTTTTGTTTTTCAGTAAATATTCACACAATTTTAAAATTTGACAATTTGTTGTTATTGCTGCTGGAGAATAGTGTAAGTTTTGCTGGGGCGAGATCAACAAACAATCGAAAATGTTGAATAATATTGAGAGCAATTTGCGTTGTTAACACGCTGCGGTGTGTGAAACAAACACACTCCAAATACACTCACACACACACGCACACATCCGACACACACACGCACTTTGCTTGATTTTCTTATATTTTGGGCTGCGCCAAGTGGATTTTGCTATTTGCGCACTTTTCGATTTTTAGCGATTTAAATTGATTTCGCTCGAAAATATATATAAATTCACAATTGTTTTGCCAGTTTTGTATTTAAGCTGTTGTGTGAGAGACACGCACGGCGCCCGAAACGAGAGACACGTCGACAGCAGCAGAGCACAGTGGGGACGACGACACACACAGCACAGCACAAGGGCTGACAACACACACAATAATTTTTCTCAGCTCGACGTGTGGGCTACAAAAACAAACCTCACCAAACGAAATACAAACTCGGACTGAAACGCATCAAATAGGTACAACACACCAGCTGTGTGTTTGCTTGCTTACTTTGCTTGCTGTCATTCTCTCTCGTTTACTTGAGCGCTCAGGCTCTCCTCTCCCGCTGCTTGTGTCAAGTGTCGCGAGAGCGCAAAAAATTGGTTTTGTTATCTGTTGGCAACGCTTTGCAATGGCTGCCCAATAATAATGCGCCTCTGCTTACACCAGCCGCGGCTAGCAGACAAAACAGAGCGAGATGCAACGATTACTTAGCTGTGTGTGTTTGTGTGTTGTGTACGCACACGCTCTCTTTCGATTACGCTCTCGTGCTCTCTCTGGAGGCCACTGCCGGCATTTTCATTTTGCGTGGTGGCCCCACAATTAGCGTATGTGAAGAGAGGCGCTTACCAACAGCATCGACATCGACAACGGCAACGAAGACAACGGCAGCGACAACGTTGCTGCTGATGGTTTTTGTTGTTGTCTTTGCTGTTGATGATGGCTTGTTGTTGTTGTAGTGCTTTTGCAGAAATTTAATGGCGGCTTTTGGTAAAATCATACAACCAATCAAATAATAATGCCAATGCTAATATGCTAAATATGTAAATATATTTAAATTAAATAAATACGACTTATTAATGTGTGTAATTGCATACTGACACATACAATTAAATTTCCCAAAGCTTTCCCGCTAGCAAACAATGACAGAGACACGTTGAAAGCGAGCTACAAAAAAAAATAAAAAAATTTCTCCAACCAAACAAACACACGGCAAATGCAACAAAAATACATTTTGATGACGAAACACATGTTGTGTTTTTGTGTGAAGAGAGCGCCGCACTCCTCAAGTGAGAGTGGCAAAAACAAAAACAAAAAGAGAGAGCACAATTGCATTTGCTCGCACTCGTTCGCTCTTTGTGTCGTAGACAAACTCGCTCATTTGCAGCTTTGTCGCGCGGCACAACGACAAAAATGTAAGCACAAAAATAAACAAAATGGAAAAGCTCGCGACGTCAACGTCGCCGTCGTCGTTGTCGTTGTCGTCACTGTCGCCTTCAATTTCAATAGTACTCCACAGCTACTAGCTGTTCCCATGCACCAACACAAGCACACGCATATATCTCATCATACATACGCACATATGTACACGGTTTTATTGGCAGCTATTTTGCTGCTTTTTATGGCTCTTTTTTTTTAAGCAAAGCGGCAACAAATTTTTAATTTTTTTTTTCTTTTTGTATTTCATGGCATACAAAATATGAAAAGAGATAATAGTTTTGCCTCCAACTTACTCACAACAGATTTAAGGCGGCTTCAACAAAGATTTAACTTTAAGCTTTTGCACTTGTGTTTAAAAGGATGACAATTTAAATGGTAGTCTTAGGTTAATTTTCGTTCAAGTGATAACTATTATCGCAATTTGAACACTCGGTTTATTGCCCAAGAGATTTGATAAGCAATCTACAATCTTCAATTGACCAAGCAAATGTACTGCTTATTGAAAATTACAATTATTAATTGTTTTTATGTGGGAGTTTGCTTAATTCATTTTTGAAATTTCAAAAGACTTCATGAATTTGACATCAGCAAATATTTTGTATATTTATTCTATTATTAGTAAATTTAAATTTTTAAATATTTTTCATCTCTGAAATTTTTAGATTTTTTTTTAACTTCAGCTAAATGAATATTTGTTTACATTAATTGAACACTCCCTTTACAAACTTTTATTAAGCGTGCTTATTACATCTTTTTATTACTTAAAATATGTGCTGACTCATTGGATGACTTGGCCAACTGATTGGCAAGTCAAGTTGTATTACAAAAAATTCGAATGTTTACCAGAAGTTTCCATTTATGAACAATTTTTGGCAATATTTCACATTGTTCATGTAATATTTAGTTTCTTTGTGTAAACTTTAAATTTTGTCTAATTAATAGTTTTTTTTTACCAGTTCAAGGGCTTAAAACTTATTGTTCTCTATCCAATTAGCTCTGAATAACTATCGAATTGCTAATAAAAGAAAAAAAAACTAGTGTTGTATAAATTTATCTTTTTTAGTTCCGTCTTAAAATGAATATTCCAAACATTTATTTTGCTATTTTCTAAGTTTAATTCAAATTCATTTTTAATAATATTTGGAAATATACAAAAATATATATTTTTGGAATTAAACAATAAATAATAAAAAAAAATAAATAAATAAAAATGTCTACTAAATATACTAAAGACGTTTCTGAATTTTTGTATTTAACTAAAAAAATAAAAATCACCTGTATTAATGGAAAATATATATTAAATTTATATTCTTAGAGTCTCTTAAAAGTTAATAATGTTTTCGAAATTGTGGTTGGCATTTTGTATAATTACGACCGTGACTCTAGGCAAAAAAAAAAATGTAAGTATAAATACAATTTTATATTCTTTTATGATGTTTTTAAAACCAACAAACACTTTCGCATTTATTTGTTTGTTGCCGTTTGGCACTTAAGTTTTGGTTGAATTTGCTGGCAGCCTTAATTATGCATGACAAATGCAGTTAAGTTGCTGATTGTATGCACATAATTACCGCACAAGACCACAAAACTGAGACAACAGCTACTAAATAAGTGAGAGTGACTTTTACACACAGTTAATGACTAGCAGATACCCTGTAAATGCGAGTCTTCAGAAATTTCTTATGAAATTTATGTGCAACAATTAAATAGAAGATACCTTTAAACTAAAATTATGAATCCTTAAAAAACGATTACTAAATGCAAATTATTATATTAATTTTTATATTTCTTTTCTATTTTTGTTTTTATAAATTTAAAAAAATATATATTTCTTTTTTCTTCCCTCTTTCTCTTCTTTTATTTATAATCTGTCTGTTTAAACAATAAGTATATGGTATAATTAACATGAAATTAACAGAAATATTAGTTTTCCAATGAGCTCTGATATTATATTATATACATATAACATAATTTTAGTTGGTTTATTATTTTGAAAATGAAATGTTTCATTATACAATATTTATATCATTAAAATATTATTATATTATTCATATTAATATTATTATGATTATTATTCGATCTCTCATTTTTGCTTTTATTTGCTTTAAAATTTATTATGTAATCAACTTGAACCCACTCTTAAAACTATAATTGATAAACCCCTCTCTAAACCATTCTTTAGCTACAGGGTATAGAAACTTACCAAACTGCTAACTACAAAGACAAATGTGCTACTTTAATTGCTGACAGTTTGTAAAAAAAAAAACTCTTTTTTTGCCATTTTCCTTTGACTTTGGCTTTTGTTATTTTTATTTCTTAACGTTGGTTTGTTTTTTTTTTTTTGCTTAATGTTACAAACAATTAGATACAAAATGACGAGAGACAATGCTAAATCATAGCATAAAACTTGATGACCAGTCAAGAAAATGACAGTAGTGTCGGATTATACATACACACACACACATACACGCACACACACACACACACCCATAAATGTTGTGCTGTATTTTCCAAAGTTTTCGTTGGAAAACTGTTTGTGTTTGGCATTGAAACTGATTGAAGACTTGAGTCATATTTACCTGGGAAGTGACAGAAATTCTACCTTAACATATTTCCCCATTTTTCCTTCATAAACTTATTTATTTATTATCACAAATTGATCGTAAATGGAAATCCATGCAGCGAATTTTAAATTTACTTAGCTTTACTTTACTTACTTTCACTTTGACATAATTGAAGAACGTAAACTATTGAATTATCCAAACACCATAAAAATTAATCCTGAAAAAATAAAAAATTAAACCAATATTAGTTAAGATTGTACATTTTTAAACTTAGTTAATATAAGTTAATTGATGTATCTTAAATATGCTTTAAATGTTCTGTAATATAATATATTTGCTCTAGAAGCGAAAAATAACTACAACTTATTAGAACTCACGTCAAATAATTTTATGCACAATTTCATATTACTCGTATTTCAAATGAAACGGAAAAGTGAGTAGTCCAAAGAAAATAAATGTGTAGTTTGTAAATATAAAAAAACGAAGAAATCTAGAGTCGAGTTTACTCGACTGTGAAATACTCGCTACCCTTTTAATTAAAAGCAAAACAAAACGTTATTATTCTTAAATTATACTAAATAACATACCACAAAAAAGAAAAATATACCGAATGCCATATTTGGTATGTCGTTTAAGTAATACATTTGGAATATACCAGATGTTAATATATACCAGATTGTCCGTATTTGGTATATCGATGAAGAAATACATTCAAAATATACCATAGATCAAAATATACCGGATTGTTCACATTTGATATATCGATGAAATAATGCATTCAAAATATACCAAAGAGGTCAAAATATACCAGATTGGCCATATTTGGTATATCGATGAAGATAATGAAAATAATACATTCGACATATATCACAAAGGTCAAAATATACCAGATTGTCAGTCAAAGCGGCTAAGACATAAATTGTAAAATACCTCTTCTTTTTTTATCAATAATAATATTTGTATTTAACTAAATTAAATAAAGTATCATTATCTTTAAGAGCTGATTAAATTGTCACAAGTTTATATCATGCTAAAAATAAAACAACTAAAGCAGTTCTAAAATAGAGTACAAAACGTAGACGGCATAAAAATACTTTATCAGCTAAGTTTAGTTTTCGTAACAGGTGTTCTTTATTTTTTTTTTTTTTTTTTTGGCAGTTAACTGATTTTATCTTTACGAAAAAATAATAAATCTAATCTCTTATCTGAGGAACACTTTTTGCATTTTTTCTATGGCAAAGTCTGCAAATTGAATGTTTCAAATTTAACTTTGAATATTTCAAATTGTTTGCCAACAATTGATTGTGTGTGCTTAAACCTTGCGCGTGTTTCATTATTGTATAAATATTCGTATTATTATTATTTATTTAATTTGCTATTTGCCCAACTTGAAGCGCAGACGTTTTATTTCTTCTCATTTTTTTGTATTTTTCATCTGTTATACTTTGTGTGTGTTGCTTTCAAATTCATTGTATTTGTTTAATACTTCTGTATATATTTCTTTTTTGATATGAGTATAAGTATTTATATATATATTATATACGATTCGGTTTGCGCATTGGGTTTTCTCGGTTTTTGTATCTGTGACTCTCGCTTTTTTTTTATTTTTTTGTGGTCTGCTTTCGCTTCATGAGCTTCATCGCATTCATTTATTATTTCATTTCATTTCATTTTATTCTATTTTATGCTGATGCCACAATTCGACAGGTGTTGCAACCATGAACGACAATAAACACTTCGGCAAACGACAACGACAACGACGATGACGATGACAACGTCAAAGACGCCACACGCTGCTTTTTCATACCAATTTTAATTTAGATCGTGTAAAAATATACCCTATAAACTATTTAGTGATGGGGTTATTTTACGGACATACCAAGTGAACGTATTTATGCAATCAATTTTAATGATCGAGCTGAAAAGATTTATTATCTTATTTTAATATTATATTAGCACAACTCACTAAGTGCAAAATTAATTTGATCAATTAATGCTTGAAAAACTAGATCTCTATTCATAGTTATATCACTAATAAGCGAGTCTCATTAGTAAATCAATCAATCAGTAAGTTTATCATTGTTTAACTAGATCACATTGAATATTATATTATAAATTAATCAGTACTTGCTCTAATACTTTGAGTATTTTATCAGCTCGACAACATTTGAAGAAGCACTATTTTAAGCAAACGGTCAATTTTTTTTTTTTTAACAAGTAAGAAAGCAACAGTCGAGTGTGCTCGACTGTGAGATACCCGCTACCCAATTTGAATAAAAGCTAAATATTGCTGTATTATTCTCAAAATATACCACATATATAAAGACCAAAAATACTACAAAAATACTAAAAATATGCCAAATTTGGTATATAGATATAGTACCGCATTCAAAAAATACCATACACGGCACAATATAACAGATTGTCAGCCAAGCCAAGACTCCTAGTAACTAGGCATTTTTGCCCATACAAAAGTATTTCTTATATCACTTCGACAATTTTTATCTGATTGCAATTAAATTTTCAGGAATCACAACTACTAGTTATTATTGTACGATATATTCCAAAATTCGCGACTCTAGCTTCATTACGCTGTCCGTCTGTCTGTATAAACACCTAGATCTCAGAGACTTAAGAGCTATAGTTTTCGACAGCATTTGTTATGTTTGCACGCAGATCAAGTTTGTTTCAAATTTTTGACACGCCCACTTCCGCCCCCGCAAATCAACAAAAAGCATAATTTTAAAGCTAGAGCTTCGAATTTCGGTATATACGATAACAACTATAGTAATTGTCATCCCCGAATCAGATAAAATTGTAGAAGTTATTAAAGAAATACTTTTGTATGAGCAGAAATGCCTGCTATGTATGTATTGTATACTTATGTATGTTATATACATGATCGCCCAACATGTTGAGGTGTCCGGTTCGAGTCCCGGTCGGGAATACAAAAATTTTTTTTGTATGTATATTTTCTCATTCCCTTTCAAGCTTACTGACAGAAATAAGAACTAAGCGCGCATTGACTTTGATGATTGTCTTAGATGGCTAGAGTTAAATAGCACCTGCATAATGGCTGTGTTGGCTTGAAAGGTGTTCGGGTTCAAATCCCGATCGAGAATACATGCACATTTTATGTTTTTTTTTGTTTTTAATATTTTGAGATTATTACCACAATATGTTGCTTGTACTCAAAATGGGTAGCGCGTATCTCACTGTCGAGCACACTCGACTGTAGCTTTCTAACTTGTTATTTTTTCGAATTTAAAAAAAATTACAGACAATCATCCGACATTGAAATCTCTTCTCATCCGACATTGAAATCTCTTCTGCCGACAGAGAATCTAGGCCGAGACTCTAGGTTATCATGACTTGACCTCTCCGGTTCAGATCTATTGAGCGGAATCCACATCCGCTTCAGACATTCAATGACTTTAACGAAATAACAAAATTCAGTTCCAAATTCATTTTGTTTGCGGGCAGTCGAAACATTTAAAATGTGCGGAATTAAATTAAACGGAGTTTTGTTACTGATGGTCCTTCAAATATTCTTGGTGGCTACAACAACTGGAGATGAGGTGAGATCAAACATATAATACTAAGAAGAATAAAGAGTGATTAAAGTGTATACGTTTTCTTCCTATCAGACGTATGAATCAGACCAAAAAGCTGTAAAGCCTTTGCTCGATATCATTAGGCAGCTCAGAAATAATTTAGAACAAAGTGAAACTAAGGAAAAGCAGATAAGTGAATTAAATTCTGATCTTATGGAAAAATATCATGAAATTGTAAGAATTCATGAAACATTCATGAAGGAGGCAGCTCTACTAAATGAGTATAAAAACAAAATAATCAAAGGGGAAAACGATTTGATATTGTGTCAAAATAAAGTAGATAAATCTGAATCTGAAATTAATTCACAACAAAATATTATTCTTAAATTAAAAGAACAACTAACAGATAAATCCATCAACTTAGAAAATTGTCAAGTTCAATTAAAATCTTTCAATTCTAGTTTAATTGAAAAAGGTAAAAATATAAAAAGATTGAGTAAGAATATTAAAAGTAACAAAGAACATCAGAAAACACTTGAGTTGGAATTAGAGAAGAGTAAATCTATATTAATAAATCATGAAAATGTTATTCAGTTATATCGTTCAGAAATCAACGAATTAATAGGGACATCAGAGAACTTTAGAGAAGAACAGAAAAAGATTCAATTGAAATTAAAAGAATGTGAATCTAAGCTATATCAATCTGATCTTGATAAATTAACTCCCACAACATGTCTCCCTTTCGGAGATTATTCAGGAGTTCATCAACTCAATGTCTCTGGCATAGGTTTATTCGATGTTTTATGCGATAGTCAGTTAGCTGGACCTGGATGGATTGTAATACAACAACGAGTTGGGGGAAATGAGAATTTCACTAGGGATTGGGCAACGTATCGCAAAGGTTTCGGTTCTTTTGAAAGTGATTTCTTTCTTGGATTAGAGAAAATCCATCGTATCACGAGCTTACAGCGATTCGAACTTTACATACATATGGTTGAACTGGATGGAAGTACCTTCAACGCTCGTTATGACGACTTCAAAATATCTGATGAAGATAATGGATATGCACTGAGTTTGGGTAATTACAATGGAACTAGTACTGGTACTGGTATGATTGGAGATGGCATGAGACACTCTAGAAACATGAAATTCACAACATTCGATCACGACAACGACGAACTTGATGTTTATAATTGCGCAGACTGGTTTGAATGTGGCTGGTGGTACAAAGATTGTTCTGCTTGGTAAATATTGCAAATTTTTATTTTCGAAGGAATACACATAATTATAGATTTTTGTTGTTTCTTCTGCAGTTATTTAAATGCACCATATGGGCCAGTTCTATGTTGGTGGTACAATGGGAAAACTTACCTTAAAGAAGTTAAGCTGCTAATTCGCCCCAAAAAAGTGATAAACTGAAAAGCTGAAATTCCCATACTTAACTCAATTATGTAATCATTTATATATAATTGGTGCATTGAAAAATTGCGTTCTGAAAAATATAACGATCGACTATTTAATGCAGCGATTTATTTGTTGAATGGAAATATTTCAGTTTTTATTGCATTAATTGTATGTTTTGATGTAGCAAATTTTAAGTCTCTAGACTCTTTCAATAGAGGTGCAAATACTTAAAAGTCACTGAACTTATGATTATCCTATATACATCCTTTCAGTCGAACCTTGAATATTAATGTAATTTAAGAAATGATCTACACATATTTGTTTATTATCTTAACATAAATGATGCAGTTTTGTTACTAATAATACTTCAAAAATTTTGTTTTTGCAACATCAGTTAATGGAAAGGCAATAATAATTACACAAAGCAGAGTGGGTGCTGTAAAAGTATTTATTTTCTTCTTATTAGACAGATGAATTTGACCAACAAATGGAAGAACAGCCGGATTTACAACTATACAAGTAAGAAAGTTACAGTCGAGTGTGCTCGACTGTGAGATACCCGCTACCCATTTTGAATAAACGTAAAATAAAAACAAAAATACTAAAAATATACCAAATGGTATTAGTGGTATATCGATATAGTACTGCATTCAAAATATCTCATATCAGGCATATAGCAGATGGTCAGACAAAGCAACTAAGACCCCTAGTAACTAGGCGGTTTGCCCATACAAAACTATTTCTTTAATCACTTCGACAATTTTTATCTGATCGCAATTAAATTTTCAGGAATCATAACTTCTATAGTAATTATTCTATATACCAAACGGACAGACGGACTTGGCTAGATCGTCTCAGCTGTTGACGCTGATCAAGAATATATATACTTTATAGGTACAATATTGATACATTAAATTAAAAAAAAAATCTTGTAAAGATATATACTATAATATTTCTAAAATTAAATCAGAGTAACTAATACTGTACTTAGTAGCCTTTGCTAGGTATGAAAACAAAGAAATAAAATAAATAAATGACATATCACAAAAGCCAACCAAAAATGTCCAATTTAACATTATTTCGCTTTTAGTAAAATACAAATCTTTTTCCAAATTAAACTTTAAATATATTTTCAACTTAACTTTAATTGAATTTTTCACAAATTGCAAAATTACTTTAATAAGAAAAATAGAATTTATTCTTCAATTTCATATCTCTAATTTAACTTTATTTCATTTCTTATAAATTGCAAATTTATTTTAAAAAGAAAATTAGTAATTATTTATTCTTCATCTCCATTAATGTATGTCAAATTTAACTTAACTTAATTTAAAAAAAAAAGAGAATTTATTCTTCAGTTTTCTAACTCTAATTTAACTTAATTGAATTTTTTAAAATTTCAAAATTATTTCAATATGAAAAGGAGAATTTATTCATCAGTTTTATATCCTTATTAATTTATATTTCAACTTTAACTTTATTTCATTTTTTATAAATTGAATTATTTACTCTTCAATTTCACCATTCATATATCTCCAATTTAACTTATTTATTTATTTTTTTTAAAAAGAGAATTTATTCTTCAGTGTTCTATATCTTTCTCAACTTTATTTTTTCATAAATTGCAAAATTATTTTAATAAAAAAAAAAACAAGTTGTATTCTTCGATGCTACTATTGTCTTAGTTTTATGTCTGTATTAAATTTCCAATAAATTAGTAAGGGAAAATGCATTTGTTGAAAAATATAAATAAGTAAAAGAGTATTTATAATTCGATGCCTTTCGCAAGGTGTCTCAGTATTTATGGCATTCATAAAGTGTTGTGAATCGAGTTGCTTACAGGGTATTTAAATGTGCCCACTCATGGTGAGATTTCAATGCTCTGATTTCTTTATTCTTTTTACCATATTTATTTTCTTGGTTTCTTGGTTGCGAGTATTTTGTTGCTGTGCGATTGCGGAAGTTACTTTTAAGGGGCGGCTAGAGCGACTTTCAGTTGTTGCGCTACCAAAATTGTTTTTTTTTTTTTTGTGTGTGGCACAGAGCAGCAAATGGCAAACAAGTTGGTGGAAGTGCAACACAATAAGCAGCGGCAAACAAGAAGCAACAACAAACAACAAACAGACGCGACACGTGCTTAAATCGAAATTCAGCAAAGACAGGTTTGCCGCAAGCACTGTGGCAGAGAGGGAGGAGATGGACGGGGGGGCAGGTGTCGAATGTTGTAAGCCGGTGTGAAAATGGAATATGTGCGCAAAATATGCAGCATGCTGTTCCCCCTCCCCCTCCGCCAGCGTCTGCGTCTCCGTTGCCTGCAGTTGTGTTGCGCTGTGTGTCTGCGTTTTTGGAATTATTTATGAATGATGCAGCAACACACAGTCAAAGCAACAGCAACAGCAACAACAACAGCAGCAGCAACAACGCGACAGCTTTGCCCCTTGATTAAGTGCTGAAAGGCATTTTGCATTTGCTGCCGTTTCTCATTAAAACACAATTAAAACGGGGTATCATAACTCGATGAAAATTTATGTAACTGGCCGAAAAGGAAAGTGTTTTTAACTTTTTAAATGTTTTTTTATTAAAAACTGGAAAAGTTTGCAAATTAAATTTAGAACTACTCAGAGAAAATAAACTCCATATTGAAAAGTAGATTGCAAATTTTGATTTATTTTTTTGATCTTAAAAATAAAATATCTTTAAATAAGATTTGTAGGTTGAAATAATAAATGTTGACATCATATTCTCTTAATTCCAAATTTTAATCTTGATTTTAACACATTTCTTCTTTTTGTGAAACTTTTAATTTTTATTTTATTTATTACAAATTGGACAAGTTTGCAAATTAAAATTCGAACTACTCAGAGGAAAAAATCTATATTGAAAAGAAGCCTGCAAATCTCGATTTAATATTTTTTCGATCTTAAAAATAAAATATCTTTAAATAATATTTTTAGAATGAAATAATTAATAATTGATTTTGACATACAATTTTGATTCCACATTTTGTTTTTGATTTTAACACATTTTTTCTCCCTGTGAAACTTTTATTTTTTATTTTTTTATTTTAAAAAAAAATTTATATTACATAAATGTACAACAAGTTATTAAAATATTTAAAAAGAACTAATTTTATATTGGAATTATTAATCAAAATGCTATGCCATTATCTGATATGAGTAATTCTAATTTTACTATTTATTTGAAGTATAGCAATAAAGTCATTTAATAGTATCTCGCTATTTATTTTTATTTATGACAACTCTCAAGATTTGAAAATATTATTAAGTTAAATTAACTAATTAATATTGTATTATATTTTAGAAATAGTTCACATAGTTAACTTGTAGTATTTCAAAAAGTCATTATAATTAATTTTCATATGAAATTGAATATGAAAATGTTTACACTACCAATAAAGATAACTTGTAATCTTTATGATTAAGTGATTAATTTTTTTTTAATGGAATTATAAAAATCTCAGTGAATTGTTAAAAAAATAAAAATTAAATTATTAATGTGGTAATTACAATCAGTTGGAATACTTTTATTTTTAATGTAATAGTATTAGTATACCAAATATAGCATTTGGTATATAAGTATAGAGTAACTTGGCTTATAAACGAATATATTGGAATATATAAATTGGAATATTTATATTTAAAAAAAAAAAGCCTTACTGATTTTTTAAAATATATTTATTTGTATTTGTTACTTAAGACTGAATTGAAAATTTGCAAAAAAAAATTGTGGAATGCTTTAAATCAATTAGGATTATTTTTAAAATATATCAACCTAAATTTCTGTTTTGAAAATGTCTATTATTTAAATTCAATATATCAAAACAGTTTCCAATAACATAAAATCACTACTTATCAATCAAAATGGTAACATTTAAGATTTATAGATCTATTTCTTAAGATCCCTATTAAAGTCATTAAAATGGCATTTTGTTTTATTAGTTACTCAAATTTTCTTCACCATTGAATTTAACTTTACAATCAACAGTTTACTTTGCAACTTCCAGAGTATCTTGTAGTCGAATACTATGAGATTTTGCTTGTTTAACGCCGCATTTGTTTATGAATTAATAAAACTTTAATTATGTTGCACAAATAATTGCTCACTTGTGGCAAATAAGCAACATGGCAGCCAAGTAAATACCAGTGGCAACAACAGCAGCTGCAACAACCTGCAAACAACAACAAGGCAGCAACACAACATGCAACATGCAACACAAAAAACTAACTGTACTCGTGTTGCACACATACAAAATGAACGACCCAAGTGCAATTTGAATAATTGATCGTGGGGCTATATTATTTTATACATTTTAATTGCAAATTGCAGACAGCCAGCTTAGAAACTACAGTATGAAAAATAGCGAATATTAAGCGGCAAATGGAAACTATAATTTTCTTTAGTGAACTTTGATGCAAAGAAGTTTAATCTGCGAAGAATTGATTTTAGAATTTTGTATATGTTAAAAGAAGAAGGCTTAAAGAAGTCAGGAAATGTATGTAACAGGCATAAGGAGGCATCTGCGATCCCATTAAGTATATATTATATATTCTTGATCAAAGTCAACAGCTGAGACGATCTAGCCATGTCCGTCTGTCCGTCTGTCTGTCTGTTTGTTCGTCAGTCCGTATGAAACATTGAATGTCAGAAATAGAAATATACATTTTTGGACAGTACTTTTCCATGCAAATGAAAAATCAAATTTTTACCACGCCCACTTTCGCCCACACAAATCGAAAAGCTATTTTAAAGATAGAGGTACATACAATCATAGCTCCAGCCTTTATGATTATTGTAAATTTGATTGCAGACTAAAAATTGAGATGGTATTTATTTATTTTTATATGTCAATCAATGGCTGCTGCAGTCAAGTCTTAATTGACAATCTGGTATATTTTGTACTCTACGGTATATTTTGAATTTAATAGTACATCGATATACCCAGCATAGAGCACTTGGTATATTATCAGCATTGTTAGCATAACAATTTGGTATAATTTAAGATTAATGCCGAATAAAGAATTTTTATTCATAAAATATACCAAATTAGCAGACTAATTTGTTTAGAAATAATGCCAAAGGTAGACTTTTTATTCATAAAATATAATAAATTGTTATATTTTTAGCAGACTAATTTGATATATTTTATGAATAATAAGTCTACCTTTGGCATTATTCCAAAAATATACCAAATTATTGTACCAAAAATAGTAAAATTTGGTATATTTATGGAATAATACCACACAGTTTTGCTTTTATTGAAAACAGGTATCTTACAGTCGAGCGAGCACACTCAAATGTACCTTTCTTTTTTAATATTCATTAAACTTCTTTGCCAGTGAGGAAAGTAAATTTCTAAAGGAAAATTAAGAATTATATTTTAAATGTGTTCAACTAACCTTTAACAGCAATTTGTATGTGCAAAAAGTTTCTAAAACAAATTTCAATCAACAAATTCTGCTTCTATATTTGTTATTTATTTTTTTTTGCAGCTGAAAGACTCAAATAACTGTAAGTTTGACCCCCGGTTGAAATGAGCTGCAGCATTTGAAAATTTGACTATCGGTTAATTGGCTGGCGCACAGAATTCCACGTATTCCCAATATCAAATGACTTCTGGGCTATATAAAAGAGTATATATAGTAAATATATGTATTACTTATTTTCTCTTGCTCGCTGTTTAAGCTTATGTGTGTTCAAATTACACGTCTTATCATTTAATAAAATTCAGAGGAATTCATTGAAGAACGAACAACAAAATGAACTAACTACATATTTAAATATATCGAATTTCCACACGGCAAATACACAAAACACGAAAAAAAAAAAGAAAAGAAATATGACGTGAAGCTAAACTTTTGGGAACCCAAAAAAAAGAGAGAACTATTTTTTTGTGTTGTACCTAATGCATAGGTTAGAGGCATGCCACAAGCTGTGGCAGCAACAGCAGCAGAAGAAGACGAAGAAGAACAGCAAACTGAAGAGCCAAATTCCTGGTAAAGTTCAAATCCTGTTTACTTCCTTTGAGTTACCTAAGCAAAGTCCAGAAGACAAACCACTAAATCTTCTATAGGTAGTTTCTCCGATGCTTTTGTATCTGTATCTGCATATGTATATGTGTATGTGTGTGAGTGTATTAGTGTGTGTGTGTGTCTCTTTATGTGGTTCGGTTTTCATATATCTCGTCTCGTCGCTGATTTATTATTTACTTTATAAAAAATGCCTCTGCTTGGCTTTGCCGCATCTTTTTCTCATCGTTTTCGTTTGCTGTTTATGTAATTTTTTTCCATTTTTTTTTTTCGGCGCAAACATTAGAAAGAGTGAAAGAGAGAGCAAGAGTAGACGCTTAATTCTTCACGGAAATCTTTTTCAATTTTAGCTTGATTGAATTTGCCTGCATTTGGCGGTTCGCTCTTTTCATTTCATTATCTATATACATATATTTTTATATATTTATTTGTCAAGCGCCTCAAACTGGCCACACACACACTCACACATTTTGGACACACTCGAAGAATGAATCCAGTCTAAGCATAACTGTTGAATTGCTACTTCAAATGTAACTCATAACATCTCATCCAAACACATATATCAAAACATTATAAAAACACACACTCGGCTCACTCGAAACGCGTAATTTATGGCAAGGAAATGAAACATAAACAAGTCCACAATTTCGACTCTAACAACTTACAATGCGACACAGAAATACTCTCAAGATAACTTGAAATTGAAAAATAAATATTTGAAATGAAGAATCTCTTTTATTTTTACAATAATTATTATTTGTTATTCATTTTTATTCATTTTTATTTAAAAATGGTTTAAGATTGTAAAGAAAATCATAAAAAAAAAACCAAATGTTGTTTGTTTTAAACTATTTAATTAAACAACCTTTTTAGTTTATAGCAAAAATCTTATAAGTTAAGATATTCTTCATTTAGGAAACATAGACTCACAAATTATTTCCCTCGAATTTAAATTTAGGTCAGTTTAAAATTACGCTAAAGAAGATCAATACGCAAGTTCTAAATTTATGATGAAATATGAAATAATGCAATCTAAAATGTAAAATTATAATTTGCCGGACTCTATACTAATTTGAGGTACAACTTTTATGTTATAATGTAATTATTAATATGATATTATTATTAATTTTTCTGTGATTCAAAGTTCAGAAAAATTGAAATAAAAAAAATTGAATTATCTATCTTTGTTTAAGTAATTTTATTAGCCTTTTATGCTTATTTTGATCAGTTCATAAATCTCTTCCTGAGTCATCATAACAATTCAAAATGTTAACTTATAATCAGCGAAATTTTATTAGAATTTAAGATACAATTATTACGATATATGATAATATAATATTATTCATTTTAGAGAATCAAAATACAGTAAAATTTGTAGTTGAATTTTCGTTTTTTGCATATTTTGATCATAAAAATCCAAAATGTAGAATTTTAATCTGCCAGATTTTAAATTAATTTACGATTTATTTTATAGATTCCAAATACAGCAAAATTTGTATATATAAAAATTTTGTTATCATAGAAATGTTGTTGTTATCAATATCTCATTTTGCATATTTTTATCAGTTTATAAATCTGTTCGTGGTTTTTATAGGAAGCAATTCATAAATCTGCTTTAAAGAGTCACCATGACAATGGAAAATGTGTTGCAAAATGATTGTTTATTAAACGTAAGCCACACTCTAGTCAACTAGGCCCTAAGTAGCTAGAGGGCAGAGGACAGAGTATCAAATGGCTAGAAGCAAAAGCGTGTTAGCGGCACAGAGGAAGCTAGAAGACTGCAATAAAGTGGCAACATGGCAGCTGCCTCATACCACGCAACAGTGACTCCAACAGTCGAGGGAGAGAGAGAGATAGAGAGAGAGGGGAGGAAGGGAGAGAGAGAGAACGGGTTAGATGAAGTTCGCTGCACAATGAGATTTATTTATCGTGATTGTACGCTTAATTGAAAATTGTTTAAAAGCCCACACACATGTTGCGGCTACTTGAGAGCGCAACAGGAATCGACAGAGAGAGCGTGAGTCCGGGAATAAGAGAAGCTCTCCCATATATCACCATGACCTGTCTTATACATACATTTAAGCTGACATAGATTCTGCTCTGACTTAGCGGACAATTTGTCAACGACGGACGCAATGATAGCAACACAAATTATTGCCAGTTGTAAAATGAAAATGTCAAAGTCGACAAGCAGCACAGAGTTCTCCTCCTTCCCCTTCCCCTTCTCCTTCGCCTTCCCCCACCCAAAGGACTCTTCTGAGCCGCACCAGGATATCCATGTATGCGGGGGCCGTCGCTATGAATGGAATCCATCAGCCGCCCGCGGAGCTCAGGCTTCCAGCTGACAGCAGCAGCAACAGCAGCAGAAGCAGAAGCTGAAACAGTTGCCATGCCATCCAAAATGAAGCTCGAGTGTACGTATTCAATCAGTTTCACTCAACTGCTGATGATAAAAACAAGCAGAAAACGCTGCAGGCGAGCGTGCTCGACTCTTAAGATACTCCTAAGTATGAATATCGCTTGAAGCCATTGCCAACGTAATGCTTCATGATTAGAAAACTTTTATGGAAACTTCGTAAGCCATGTAATAGACCCAATATATTATTTTAAGTAAAAATATTTTAACATTTATGTATTTGTTTTTCTTTCCTAGTCCTTTCTACTAATCCCTAACAGTTTTCTCGTTATTAAAATTAAATTAAATTAAAAGACCTTTTTTGTAAGCTTCAAAACAACAATTGCGATATTTTACTAACTATTACATTTCTGCACTTGAACATTCTTTGACCATATCTATTATATACAAAAATATATTTTTTTTTTATATTTTGTAAGTTTTTTCTTATTATTTTAAATTTATAAAAATCTTTTAATTAATAATTTGAAAATCGATATATTTTTGATTTAAAAATTTTTTCTCACATTATTTTAATTAATAATTTGAAAATCTATATCTTTCATGTTTCGAAAGTTCTTCTCTCATTATTTTAAATGTTCAATTTATAGAAATTGTAATATTAATAAGCCAATAAGTCAGAGTAATTCTCTTTGAAATTCAAACGCAGACCACATCGATGTAGCTACTGCACGCTAGATGGCGCTAACTTAACTTCTCTACTGCAAGTGGCGAAAATACTTAAGAATTTCGTAAATATACTTTAACAATTGTAAAGATGGGAATAAGAATTATATTATATATATTTTACATCTATATATGTGAATTACAAAGTATACTCTGAAGTGTAATTAATTATATCATTTTTACAAAATCATTAAAAGCACTTAGAATGCGATAATAATCGTATATATAAAGAACACAAGCAAAAGTGTTTTTATCCAATGATAAAATTGTGCTTGAATAATACATTTTAAATATGTAAAATCACCTTAATTTTACTGCTGCACAAAGTTTCACAAAATAATAACACTCTCAATGTAAATTTTCAACACCTCAGTATTTGCTTAAGTGTCATTTGCTATAGGGTTGTATCAACTTAGCACATATTTGGTGACGTTGTCATTATTATTTAACGAGTTTCCAAAATAAGAATTTATAATTTGTAAATTACATCAATAATTCATTTTATGAGACTCTAATCTTATATGTAATTTTTTTTATATATTCCTATATATTTCTCTCATGATTCCTTTAGTAAAATAAATAAATACAAGAATATATTTTATGATCACAAAAATCCTAGCCTATATAAGGGAAAGTTAATAAGAAACAAATATTATAATATTTTCTATACTTCATAGGAAAGCAAGAATTTCAATTTGTAAATATAATTTAAAAATCCTTTTAAATTCTTGCTTACTTGTGAAATACAGAAAATTTGTATATCTTTTTCTTAATTTAACTTTTATAACCTTTTCCCGTATAGTATTTTATAATATACTTTTTATAGTAGTAGTTTTTTTAACTTTTTTTATAAATCTGTTTAGGAATAAAATGTTCATTTCGCCTGTTTTTTTGTCTTATATGTTAAATGGACAACCATTTTTAAATTCTTGAGAAATATAGAAAATTATTATATTATTAATTTCCTAATAACTTTTCTCATATACTATGTTCTCAACTTTGTTTTTTGTTTTAACTTTTATTATGAACCAGATTAGAAAGAAAATATTCATTTGACCTGTTTTTTCTTTTATATTTAAAATGGACTCCCACTTTTAAGAAATATATAATATATATATATACAGCTGTGCCCATTGAAATAGCAGTGCAGACGACCTACACATTTAAAGTTGAAAAATATTATTATAAACACAACTTCGAGACAAAATTTTTTTATAACAGCTTAATATATTTAATTTGCGATAATTAAACATATTTTTCATTTTGGATAATTCAATATTTTTCCGAATGTGGATGTTAACATATGAAAATGTCCGTATTATGAAGACCATTGAAATAACAGTGAAAAAACAAAAATGTAATAAATTTCAAAAAATCTTATAAATAACTTAATCCTTCTAAATTTCGAGTTGAATACGACCTTATAATTTGTTGTGTAGCCTTTATTGGCTATTAGAGCCTCACAGCTACGTGGCATGGAGTCCACCACGTCCTCGCAACGCTTGCAGGGATTCTGGCCCTATGCCTCCTGTACAACTTGTCAAAGGTGTGGCTTAGATGTCGGGGATTTCTTGGCAACATAATGCTTGAAGTCCTCCATCAGTTCCCAATCGGATTTAAATCCGGGAACTGTGCTGACATGGCATTACATCAGTTTTTTCATGACCAAACCACTCCGTGACCAGTTGGCCGGTGTGTTTAGGTTTCGTGGCTCTGCTGAAAAGTCCATATTGAAGGGGCATTTCATCCTGATAATACTTCAGCATGATGTTTCTTAATATATTTTCAAAGATTTCTTGGTCTATGATCTCATCGATCATATTTATAGGTCCCACACCACTGTATGAGAAACATGCCCATATCGTGATTTTAAGACCACCATGTTTAGCGGTCTTAAGGGTATGGTTTAGGTCATTTTAGGTGTTTGGTGGTCAACGGACATATTGTCTTGAACTTTTCTAATAATTAACACCAGTTTAGACGCATTTGTCCAAAGGATATTACGCCATTTGGAAAATGGCCAGTTCAAGTGGCGCTTGGCAAACTCCCACCTCGCTTTGAGATGTCTATAACCAAGTAATTGCACCTTTTCTGGACTTCGGGTATTCAAATTTGTATCCACCAGTCTTCGGCCAATAGCCACTTCACTGATTCCCCAACTCAGCCCTGCTTTAATATCCCTAGAGGATGCAAAAGGATTAGTTTAGCTGAAGAGCACTATGCATCGGTCCTCTAAAATTGTGGTTTTTTGTATCGCACCACGGTTTTCAGGCTTTGATTTATAATTTATGTCATTGAAAACCATTTTGGTAAAACATTTTAGGCGACACAGAACTTTTTTATACAATTTTGCTCCTTCCTAAGCTCAAGAAAGGACCTCCTCTCTACATTGGACCAGTTAGGTCCTTTACACACTAAAATTAAATTTTTTTTTTATAGTTATAGTGCATTGTCGTATAAACTACAATAATAAACCAAATTAAACTCACTTTTCATAAAATTAAAAACAATTTCGGCTTTTTTAGTGGAAGAAAAGAAAAAACTGCTATTCTAATGTTCAGCCCAAAAGTGGTGCACTTGGGTAAAAATATCAAAATTTCAGAAAAACTGATCAAATCTAACGGGGTTTTTGCTGTTCTCTTATCTTTATGCATTATTTTACAAAAACAATGTGCTAGCGATCAACTAACAAAAAGGAATAACCAAAAAAAACGGTTACATAGTCTTTTCTCTGTCGCACTGCTATTTCAATGGGCACAGCTGTATATGTATTGCATAATATATATAATATAAAATGTCCATAAAATTAAAAGAGCATTATCAAGGTATTTCAATGGTTTTACAAGCAGTTTCTGGGTAAACTACATACTTAAGAAATTCATGGTAATCATTTTTCGTTTCATTCGTTTTCATTGCTAAGTAACCCAGAGTCAGAGTCGTTGTCGATGGAGGCCAAACCTGCTTTGCTGTCCTAACAAGCAACATATGTTTGCAGCCATCAGGCGCAAAAACCCGACTGCCCGAGTGCCACCCCATTAAATGCGACCCGACCCCCAATCGCCGTGGGGAGCTCTGCATAATTCCATCAGTAAGAATAACACAAAATACTCGTACTTCACAGCATTATAATATGTTTGTGGAGAGTGTGTATAACGAAGGCTTGCTGACATCCTTCTTGACAGGAGGCGCCTCCTCTTTGGAACACCTCCCCACAAAATGGGCGATGGCCACGCTCTTTGGATTTGCCTCAAATACATTTTTGGATTGCCTTCCTAGTACTTATCCCCAACAGGGTCTACCGGGACTTTTCTCTCCTCGCCACTCGCCACTTCCTTCTTGCCAACTGTTAATTGCTTTGCTTTGATGTTCCGACTTCTGTTTTTGAATTTTTGCCTAGCATCGTGCATATTACGAAGATATACTTTTCAATATAATAAAGTGCAACAAATGAAGCTTAAACTAATCCTATTTACTGCACAGATTGATTCCCATAAAATGTGGTTTTGTGATCTACGATTTTAATATAATTAAGAGGAACATTTTGAGATTTATATTATATATAAACTTTACTCAAGTAAATAATCTTTTTTTTAATGTATGATGTTTTAAAAATAATAAAATCACATATAAGATAGTTTCGTGTGTTAAATGAAATAGTTTAGGATATATTTTAATATTAAAAAAAATCCAAAATTATACCAAGTCAAATATAATGTAGAATTACTTTGAAAGTTGTGTGAATATAAACATAACTACTGTACAAATAAAATATATTTGAATCCTAAACCCATACAATACATGGAGTTAAGAATCCCTATAAATAAAGATATAATATCCTTTGTTCAAATATAAGAATTTATATATACAAGTATACATTTATTAAGTAAATTAGCTTTTAAAGTTATTCTTTATTTAATAACATTAAAATAAAATAATGCCAAAACAAAATTCGAAACGTATAATATGAAGCTAACACTTCCTATATATAAAGAAGATAAACACAATTTGGGTTAATGCCTGGCTGGCAGTTAACGCTTCAACGACTGATGGAAAGTGTGAAGTTTACGAGTTGACTGCAATTTTAAGAGGCTTTCAAATTTCAGGGTAAATAAACCTGCGAGAAGTGCACACAAATCTACAAAAAAAAAATGACTAAGAAGACGCGTCTTCTTTGGCTTCCATTTATCGTTTTATGTTCGTTTTTATTCGTGCGGAATTTAGCAGTTTTACACCCATATAAAACGAAGGCCGCCTTCTGAGGCATTAAAGCAAATAAAACACGAAAGTTTTGACTTTTATTTTCTTTAATGCAAATTCTTATTTTAACTGGGAAGAGGCTTCAAAAAGCGGATTTTGAAATAAAAATAAGCAAATAGTTAAAGTGAAGTTTAAAAGGAAATTAAAGTCAAGCTTAAACGAAAATTAAACTGAACTTTAAAGAAATTAAATGGTAAACGATATTCAATGAACTTTAAGTTTAACACTAGTAGTTAAAATTTACATATAGTAAAATTAAAAAAATAATAATAAATAATGATTTATAGTGTACGTATTGAGTATTCCAATTATTGCTTGCTCTTGCATTAGCATAAATATTAATCAATTGTCAATCAACTGTCAAATAAAGTTAGGTGCAATTAACTCACCTGCATAAAAAGAACACTAATAAAAAAAAATCGTAGTATAAAATGTATTTCGTAGACAAATTGTTTGGCGATTTCTCGTTTCTCTTGAGCGTGGCTTTATTTTGTATATTTATCCACTTGTTGCTAACTGCAGCTGCGCGTGTGTTGTAGTTATTTTTGTTGCTTGAAGGCAACAAATAAACAAAACGCAGATGTCGTGTGATGTGTTGTTGTTATTGTTCTATTAGAGCGCGACAAAGACGAAGATACGAAAAGAACACTTACTCACACACACGCCCGCAGACAGAGTCGAGACATACGCACACACACACACTTTTGCTATTACGCACAAAACCGTCGTCGTCGCAATAGCATAAACTATATTTTTTACCCTTAGCAACTTATAGTTGGGATTGCACTTGGAATTTGTTTATAATATAAACACTTATTGTTATTGTGGCAATAAGCCAACTGCTGCACATTATTCTATATGTTGATCCGTCTATGTATTCGCGCATGTTGCATGCGTTCTTTATATGTTGCACGTATAATTGTTGCCATTTGCAACTAAAAACAATGAAATGTTTAATGAAAGACACAAACTAAATCGCAATTTCAAGTGAAAAGAACGCAGCACAAAAAATAAATAACAATAGAAATGTCTGCGCTTTGTAGCACTAAATGCTCGTTAGTCAACACTGCCGGGTATTCACAACTGTTGCGCACAGCTGTGCAGCTGGTATCGATGACTACTTAAGTATCGATAGCACCCGGTGAACATAAATACAAAGCACAGCTTATACATTAAGTTTGTTTAAGTGCTAAATAATTATTAAATATAAGTTGCTTTATAAAAACAAATTATTCTATAGAAGAAACGCGTTAGTTATTTGCATTGATGCGGCATTTTTGACAGCTGATCGATTTGCAAGATCTGGCAACGCTGCAACTTGCATGCTGTGTCAAGTTTGCTGTTGCTTTATTTTATCAGCTTTTAGTTTTGGCTGAACAACAAATTTCAAGCTGCCCGCACTGCATTTGAAAAATGAGTGAATTCGAAACGTGGCTAAATACTCAGCTGCGGCTGCTCAACACAGACGAAAGCGTCTTTGGTGCCTACATCATTGGCATACTCGAGGGCGAAGAGGAATCCCAAGAAGAAAAAATCGAGGCACTGGAAGGCATCTTAAGCGAAACTGGCGTAAGTTTGGAAATAAAGTTATTAAACTGTACAATTTCTTAATAACATTTTCGCTTATAGAGTGCCAATATTGAGGAGCTGGTGGCCAGCATACTGCAAAAGTGGCTACAGAGTCATCCCAGCGCCGATGAGCCGCCCAAGAAAGGTCTGGACATCGATGTGAATGCTCAGCTGGCCAAGTTGCTGGAGCAACAAAAGCTACAACCCGCCGCCAAGGAGCGTGAATATACCGACGAGGAGCGTCGCATCAAGCAACAGATACTCGCGCAATATTCACAGGTTAACCACAAATCGTCAAATCCTTAAACTCATTCTTAAAAGCTCATTTTAACTTATTTGTAGACTGCTGTCAGCGAGGAGGAGGACGACGATTCGGATGGCGAGGGCATTGAGCCAAGTGGCTCTGGCGGAATTATGGCCAATACAAATAAGGCGGATGTAGCGAATCTGGCGAAGGAGAAGCGAGAGCAAGCCCGCCTAGAAAGTGCGGCCAAAAAGCAAAAGGATAAAGAGGATCGCGAGAAGCAGAAGCAATTGCGTGAGGAGAAGAAAGAGAAACGCAAAACCGTCAAAGGCGAACGTCGTCGGTAACCGCAGCTGGCAGGCTAAACTCTGCAAACCGTCCGGCATCCAAAAATCAAGCAGCATACATGCATATATAGTACTATATAGTATAATTCGCTTAGCTGCCGTGCTAATTAAGTGCAACACTTTCATTAAAATTGGCTGTCAACTAAGCAAATTATACGTATGCATGCAATTCAAATGATTGTTGACACACATTATTATTATTATTATAGTTAACGTCCCGCCCTCGAAAAAAAATTACTGTGCAAATGCGCGATTTTTAATTTGATATTGAAATTGTTTTCACTAAACATTAAATTTGAAAATCGTTTTCAACTTTTAAAATACTAATAATAATACTAAGTTAACGCTAGGAATTGTTGTGTGCTTAAACAAACTCGAAAGTTAATTAGTTGTTGCCGCTGCCTCATCAGCCACGTGTTGTGTCGCCTGCAGCTCCAGCGACAATTTTTTAATAGCCTCTAAATCAGCCAGTTGAATGCGTCGATTATTCGGATCCAAACAATTCACTTTAACGGTCACAAAGTCACCTATGTGCTGCTCATCCCAGCTGGAGTACTGTTTAAGAAATTACATTTATACATTAAGGATATTAGGGAAGAAGTGTTACACAAACTTACCACTGAGCTGGAGGTGAAGAGCAGCTGCTGTTCCGCATCCTGTGTGGTCTTGACCCGCAAATACTTCTGCAACAGCTTCGTTTGCTCATCCTTGCGCCACAGACATAGACGTGCATTCTGCAGCCAATCCTTGGTACACAATTCACGCTTGTTGATTAGCAAATCCAGCTGTGTCAGTTTCACTGCAAACTGCTTCTTTGGCGGCAGACTCTGAGGACGCTTGTTGGTTGAGGTGCTCGCTGCTGGCGACTCGATATCATCCTCATCGCTGTGCTCTGTATCCAAATCATCCTCATCCTCCTCCTCGTCGCCATCCAAAAAGTCATCAGCGGACTCGAAGTCATCATCATCGCTCACCTTGGAAGCTGCCACAGCAGCAGCTGCCGCAGCCGCCGCTGCTGCTGCAGCCGCTGCAGCAATCGCACGTCTCTTGGCCTTGGATGCCGTTGAAGCGCTGGATTTGCGTTTGCGGCCGCCGCCAGCTTCGGATTGTTTGGTTTGCGGCTTCTTGTTGTTGTTATTGGGTCGCCAATCCTCCTCGGAATCGTCGTCGTCGGGACTATAGTCCTCCTCATCTGAATCCAAATCAAATGTGGTGGTCACCAGCTCAGTGCGACTTCGCATTTTAGCAAAAATTCACTACAACTATCTAACAAGCTGTTAAGCACTCTTTTTTTTTTAGCTGACTGCAAAAATTTGTTGTTCGATGTTGTTGACTTGAGGAAGTCAGTAGCAAAATCACATCCTCGCAACCGTTTCGTTGTCCTGCACGAGGGTTGTTTGCGTCTCCGTTGACTCTCAGCTTCTGGTGATAACTTTGATTGTACCTGCGAAAGCTTTCATTCCCTTCGTTAGTGACAGTGTTGCATTCGTTAGGGGTTTTTCTTTTACCCCTGCAGTGCAAAGAGCTTTTTTTGCATACCCCAATTTCCTGATTTGCTCGAAGTGTTGAGCTTAAAAGCTCTGTCATTGAACACAGCATCGAAGACGCTTTTCATTGACATTTGATTAGCGAAGGGGTTGCAATGCAATTACTGAGTGATTGAGAATCAAGGTAGTAGGTTAATACTCTTACTCTTATTTATTTTTATACCCGCTACCCATAGGGTAGAAGGGTATTATAACTTTGTGCCGGCAAAGAGACTATCTAGCCATGTATCTCTGTCCGTCTGTGTGTCTGTCAGTATGAAACACTGGATCTCAGAGACTATAAGAGATAGAGCTATAATTTTTTTTCGACAGCATTTGTTATGTTTGCACGCAGATCAAGTTTGTTTCAAATTATTTACTATGTACAATAAAAACTATAGTAATTGTGATTCCTGAAAATTTGGTTGCGATCAGATAAAAATTGTGGAAGTTATTAAAGAAATACTTTTGGGTAAAAACGCCTACTTACTAAGGGTCTTAGTTGCTTTGGCTGACAATCTGGTATATTATGCCATCTATGGTATATTTTGAATCTGGAACTATATCGATATTACAAAAATACCATTCGGTATATTTTTAGTATTTTTGAAGAAAAAAATACCGCAATTTTTGCTTTTATTCAAAATGGGTAGCGGGTCGAGCACACTCGGCTGTAGCTTTTTTACTTGCATTTGTTGGTCGAATTCATCTGTCTAATAAGAGGAAAATAAATACACTTATAGCACCCACTATAATACACTGCTTTGTGTAATTATTATTACCTTTCCATCAACTGATGATTGCAAAAACAAAATTTTGTATGCATTATTAGTAACAAAACTGCAGAATTTATGTTTATATAAGAAACGAATATGTGTAGATCATTTCTTAAATTACATTAATATTCAAAGTTCGACTGAAAGGAAGAAGAATTTGCACCTCTATTGATAGCGTCTAAAGATTTAAAAGTTGCTACATCAAAAGATACAATAAATGCAATAACACTGAAATATTTCCATTCAAAAAATAATTAGCTCCATTAAATAGTCGATCGTTTTATTTTTCAGAACGCAATTTCTTAATGCACCAATTATATAAAATGATTACATAATTGAGTCAAATATGGGAATTTCAGCTTTTCAGTTTATCACTTCTTCATCTCTTCTTTGGGTCGAATTAGCATCTTAACTTCTTTAAGTAAAATGTACTCATGGTCCCACCAACGTAGATTTTGCCCATATGGTTGATTTAAATTCCTGCATAAGAAACAACAAAAATCTATAATTATGTGTATTCCTTCGTAAATAATATGTGCAATATTTACTCAGCATAACAATAATCGTACCACCAGGCACTTTTAATCTCGACTGCGCAATTATAATAATCATGTCCGTCGTTGTCGTGATCAAATGTTGTGAATTTCATGTTTTCACTTTCTCTCATGGCATCCTCAATAATAGTTCCATTGAATTTACCCAAACTCAGTGCATATCCATTATCTTCATCTGATATTTTAAAGTTGTCATAGCGAGCGTTGTAGGTACTTCCATTCTGAACAACCAAATGTATGTAAAGTTCGAAACGCTTCAAGCTCGTGATAC
Organism: Drosophila kohkoa; assembly: GCA_019972355.1. NCBI lineage: Eukaryota > Metazoa > Arthropoda > Insecta > Diptera > Drosophilidae > Drosophila > Drosophila kohkoa. The sequence continues at coordinate 192,109 of BJEL01000033.1, read as the reverse complement.
GATGGATTTTCTCTAATCCAAGAAAGAAATCACTTTCAAAAGAACCGAAACCTTTGCGAAACATTGCCCAATCCCTATTGAAACTCTCATTTCCCCCAACCCGTTGTTGTATTACAATCCATCCAGGTCCAGCTAACTGACTATCGCACAAAACATTGAATAAACCTATGCCAGAGACCTTGAGTTGATGAACTCCTGGTTTTTCTCCGAAAGGGATGCATGTTGTGGGTGTTAATTTATCAAGTTCAGATTGACTAAGCTTAGTTTCCCATTGAAACTTTTTCTGTTCTTCTCTAATGTTCTCTGATGTCCTATTTAATTCGTTGATTTCTGAACGACATAACTGAATATCTTTTGCATGATTTATTATTAAAGATTTACTCTTCTCTAATTCCAACTCAAGTGTTTTCTGATGTTCTGTGTTATTTTTAATATTCTCATTCAATTTCTTTATCGTTTCATCTTTTTCAAGTAATGTAGAATTAACAGATTTTAATTGAACTTGACAATTTTCTAAGTTGGTGGATTTATCTGTTAGTTGTTCTTTTAATTTAAGAATAATATTTTGTTGTGAATTAATTTGAGATTCAGATTTATCAACTTTATTTTGACACAAATGCAAATCGTTTTCCCCTTTGATTACTTTGTTTTTATACTCATTAAACAGATCTGCCTCCTTCTTGAATGTTTCATGAATTCTTACAATTTCATAATATTTTTTCATAAGATCAGAATTTAATTCACTTATCTGCTTTTCCTTAATTTCACTTTGCTCTAACTCATTTCTGACCTGTCTAATAATATCGAGCAAAGGTTCGACAGTTTTGTAGTTATAAAGCCGGCACTGTTCTTCCATTTTTAGGTCTGATTCACACGTCTGATAGGAAGAAGAAAAACGTACACACTTTAATCACTCTTTGTTCTTCTTAGTATTATGTCTTTGATCTCACCTCATCTCCAGTTGTTGTAGCCACCAAGAATATTTGAAGGACCATCAGTAAGAAAACTCCGTTAAATGTTATTCTGCCCATTTTAAATGTTTCGACTGCCCGCAAACAAAATGAATTTCGAACTGAATATTTCGTTAAAGTCAGTGAAAATCTGCAGCGGATGTGAATTCCGCTCAATAGATCTGAACCGGAGAGGTCAAGTAATGATAGCCTAGATTCTCTGTCGGAAAAAGAGATTTCAATGTCGGATGAGAAGAGATTTCAATGTCGGATGAGAAGACATTTTAATGTCGGATGATCGTCTGTAATTTTTTTAAAATTCGAAAAAATAACAAGTTAGAAAGCTACAGTCGAGAGTGCTCGACAGTGAGATACCCGCTACCCATTTTGAATACAAGCAACATATTGCGGTAATATTCTCGAATCTCGAAAAAATGTGCATGTATTCGCGATCGGAAATTGAACCCGAGCACCATAACATGGCGGGCTTTCAACCTTTCACTAGAGCCAACACAGCCATTATGCAGGTGCTATTTAACTCTAGCCATGTAAGACAATCATCAAAATCAATACGCGCTTAGTTCTTACTTCTGTCAGTAAGCTTGAAAGGGAATGAAAAAATATAAACCATAAAAAAAACCTCGAACCCGGACACCTCAACATGTTGAACTTTACCACCAGAGCTATCACAGTACTTATGAAGCCGCTATTTAACTCTAAGCATTTAAGACACTAGCGAGCATGTATTCATACAATACATATGTACATAGCAGGCGTTTCTGCCCATACAAAAGTATTTCTTTAATCACTTCGACAATTTTTATCTGATCGCTACCAAATTTTCAGGGATGACAATTAGTATAGCTGTATATTGTATGTATATACCAAAACTCGAAGCAATATCTTTAATATTACGCTTTTTGTTGATTTGATGTGGCGGGAGTGGGCGTGGCTAAAATTTGAAACAAACTTGATCTGAGTGCAAAAATAACAAATGCTGTCGAAAAAAATTATAGCTCTATCTCTTATAGTCTCTGAGATCTAGGTGTTCATACGGACAGACGGACAGCGTAATGAAGCTAATTTTGGCATATATCGTACAATAATAACTATAGTAGTTGTGATTCCTGAAAATTTAATTAATTTAATTAAATCAGATAAAAATGTTCGATGTTATTAAAAACAAGTGAGAAAGCTACAGTCGAGTGCACTCGACTATGAGATACCCGCTACCCATTTTGAATAAAAGAAATATATTTTGCGGTATTTTTCTCAAAATATACCGAATATACTAAAAAAAATACTAAAAATATACCAAATGGTATGTTTGGTATATCGATATAGTACTGCATTCAAAATATACCATAGACAGCACAATATACCAGACTGTCGGCCAAAGCAACTAAGAGCCCTAGTAAGTAGGCGTGTCTCACAGTCGAGCACACTCGACTGTAGCTTTCTTACTTGTTAAAGATAAAATCCTTTTTAAAACTAAACTAACTTTTAGATAGCGCTACCTGAACTCTGTTTTTATACTTATTTTAGTCATCTATGTGTTTATATATATTGACTATGTTTTCAATTGTCGATCAGATTCTTTATTATAATAAATTAATCATATTAATATCTCGAATAGCAAATAACTAGCAATATTCAATTCTTAAGACCAAAAAGAATAATTGAAAGTATTCTAATATTAAAATTAATATTTTTTTTTGTAATTATTTTGTTTATTATAAACTTTTGAAATAAATAATATGTTCACAAGAGAAATTCAGAAAAGCAAAACAAAAACAAATTTAAAAAAAAAGAAAAGATTTTCAATATTACTAAAGATGTTCGATTAACTTAGTTAAACGGATGAGCATTACAAAAATTAATATGCTGACAAGCACTTTAGTTTAAATTGATGACATTGCCAGCTCCTTTTCTTTGTGATCAATTTCGTCGTAGATGCCACGATTTCTATCACGCGTCCAAACATCTGACATCGTTGGCTGCAGCTGCTCCAACGCCTGCTCAGAACAATCCTGAATCCGTGCATCGTTCAAGAGAAAGCGGAAAGTCCAAGTGCCCACGCAGCGCTCCGGATACTGCTCCTGATAGTCATAGACCTGCAAATAGAAGTGTTCGCCATGCGTGAAGCTCTTGCGGAGAAAAAGCGGCGGTTGTGGCAAACGGAATTCAATCTTCTGCGAATCCGGCAGATCAATCACCATTGCCTCAACAGCAACTTCAGCCTCAACAGCAGGTGTTGGTGTTGATGTTGATGCCTCAACAGCAGGTATTGGTGTTTCAATAGCAACTTCAGGTGTTGGTGGCGGTTGCGGCAAATGGAATTCAATCTTCTGCAAATCCGGCAGATCAATCACCATTGCCTCAACAGAAACTTCAGCCTCAACAGCAAGTGTTGGTGTTGATGTTGATGCCTCAACAGCAGGTATTGGTGTTTCAATAGCAACTTCAGGTGTTGGTGTTGGTGTTTGTGTTTCAAGAGCAATTTCATTTGTGGGTGTTGGTATTTCGTCTGGTTCTGAGATCGTCGATTTGCGAAGTTGCGAGGGAATAACTGTTACAATGCTGGCCTCAGTGGAGCAGCTCTCCTCGTCTGTAGCATGAAGCGCCTCGTCATCCGATGCTAGCGATGGCGAATTCTTGGACAAATATAATGTGGTATCCAATTGACTCTTGGTATTTGTTTGGTCCTTGTTGCTGTTTTGTGAATTTTGCTCTTTCTTTCTGTCTTTTGATTTCTGCATCCTCGCTTCGATTACTTTGCATGATTCGCATTTGAAATCTTTAGTACCATCCTTCCGGCACTTGAAATGCGAACCATAGGCAGCGCATGTAATGCACAACTGGATGTTCCAGTTATAGGTCTTACTGTAACTTCTACCCTTAGGACACAAACATTCCGCTTCATCACAATGCAAGGGCTTTGAATGCAATTCGCTATATGCATTCTTCTGTAGCTCCCAGGTAGCATCGCGATCTGGCACAAAGACCGACTGCAGTTTAATCGTCTCGTGGAATTTCTCATCGCGACACCACAGACAACGCAAATAGTAGCCGGATGAATAAGCATAGCGTCGCATGCAGACCTTGTGGGCAAATCCCTTGCGACAACAGTCGCCATACACCACCTTGGACAATATAAACACACGGATACTGTCAAAGCAAATGTCGCAACGTAGATTTTTGAAAACTGACTGTGGCGCCGCCATCAGTTGCTTTTGATATTTGTCTCGTGGTGCACAATCTTTACAATAGCTGCGAAAGTCATCACGGAAATAGTTAACACAATGACTTTCCATGCCGCACGCCAAATGGAAGATTGCATGACACTTGTGGCACTCTACGCTGGCGCCTGGCCCAAGGCAATAGAAGCATTTGCGTAGTTGTGCCGCTCGGATCTCTTTGCGTATGTCGCGTATCATGAAACCGAGGATTCCACTGGAGTCGCCGCCTTGTTGTGGCAAATGTGTTGAGAGCATCTGCAAAGCGAGAAATATTTTAATTGCTGTTCATCAAAGATTTGCAGTCCTTACCAAACAAAAATAATGCACTGTGATTTTACATCTGGTCATCCACTCTCCGTACATGTAAACATCGTCATCTTCGCTTCCCTCATCTGTTTTATTACAAATATCACATTTACGCATTGTTTTCGAATTAAATTTGTCGGCCAATTTGTCGATACGCGCCCAGTGATACTTGTCAGCTGCGATAACTTTGGTATCGAACATATCGAGCAAATTTTTTCGATTATCGAGCCAATAACGACTAAATGTTGCATCCCTGCAATTATTTTAATGGGGTTATTTTTAATTTGCACTTCAAAACTAGTAAATTGTATTAAATAAATGTAATATTATTTTTAATTTATTTTTAAAAATATATTAATGTTAAGTTTAAACCAGAATCCACAACTATTTTATTACATTTACCAAAAGGTTTAAAAATGATTCCAAAAAAAATCATTTTCCATAAATAAAATATGAGTGTTTTCCATAATTTGTTTGCATTTTTGTGTTTAAATTTTATTAAATCTAAAATTCTTCATTAGATACTTATTTTAGTTAGTTCTTTTTTTTATAATTTAACGATAAATATAAATCTAATATTTACATTTAAATTCCATAGCTTTTAAAGTATCTGAGATTATTGACTGCCAAAGAATGTGTCCGTCCAGTCTCATTTTTTTATAGGCACATCAATTTTTTGAATACATAAATGTAATTATTTGGTAATATCATAACACTTCATGTTTAACATACATATTTAGTGTAGATAGATATATTTTGATGATAACAAGCCTCATAAAAACTTGAGTTAAACAAAATACACACATTTCTCAAATAAATAAATCAGGTAACATAAGATTAAATTAATTTAAAAATTACATCTGCTTCTAATCATAAGCTGTCAGAACTTAACAATTTATAGAAATGAAATTAAGAAAATAATGTCTATAAAAGCTTAAGAATAAATTATAAAATATCTGTTTCTTGTCACGTTGCAGGCTTTGAAAGTTTTTTATCACCAATGGATTTCTTATGTGTCAAGTTTCGTAATTGTTTTTGTGTTTTAGCCGTGGCTGCAACAATTGTTGTCTTCAAGAGACGCTGTCGAAACTCTTCCATTCGATTTACACTCAATTCGAGAGGAATTGTTGGACTATTACAATTATTGTGAGCAGACTGAAGATCTCGACGACGTTGTCGCAGCCTCCGCATCCGCTGAGCAGCTTCTGTTTCTGAAGGCAGTTTGGCAGCAACTCTTTGACGATTAGTCAGCTTTTTAGCTCTATGAAATGAGTCCACATCCATGAGACGCTGCTCAAGCTCACGTCTCAGTTGACTGCTTGGCGTACCACAATCATTAGAATCACTAGAAGAGTTGCCTGCTGACTGTTCCAAGTTCATGAGACGCTGTCGCAGCTCCCGCATGTGCTGGGCATTCGAAATGTTTTTTGTTTGATAACTCCAAGGCTGGCTTTGATGCGTATCCAGTTGCAAAATGCGTTGATGAAAGTTTCGCACAATTTCACGTCGATTTTGAGATTTACTGGACTTCCCAGATGCGTCGTCAGGCAGTTTGTATGCACTCTCTGTAAATCACAAGATAATTAGTTTTAAAATTCAAATTTTAGGCTAGGTGTACACGATACAAACAATTTGCAGCAAAAGTTTGCACAAATATTGTAAGAAAATTTCTTGCTTCACTCAATTTTCGTTTTGCACGCAATCTTTTCATTTGCATGTTCTGTTGTTTTTGTAAAAGTCATGGAATAACGATGTGTTTATATTATGTCAGCACAAAAATCGAGAGTTGCTGCTATTGCTTATTAGCAACTTTCATTAAACGTAAAAGAGTGAGAAGATTAGAGTCTGCAAAAAAAAGAAAGTGTTGGAATTGGATTTCCAATAGAAATGAAAAAGGAGTGCATTAGAACTTTTTAAAAGAGCTACTAACTATTGCAATTTGTTTCACATGTCAGTCAGTGATTTCAATTTTATATAAGAACAAGTAAGAAAGCTACAGTCGAGTGTGAGATACCCGCTACCCATTGCGGTATTATTCTCTAAATATACCGAAAATACTACGAAACTACTAAAAATATAGCGAATTGTATATTTGGTATATCAAGATAGTACCGAATTAAAAAAATACCATACACGGCACAATATACCAAATTGTCAGCCAAAGCAACTAAGACCCCTGTTAACATAAGTAGGCATTAAATCAAATACATCAACATCCCGCCACATAACATAAACAAAAAGCGTAATTTTAAAGATAGAGCGAGTTTCGGTATATACCATAACAACTATAGTAATTGTCATCCCTGAAAATTTGGTAGCGATCAGATAAAAATTGTCGAAGTGATTAAAGAAATACTTTTGTATGGGCAGAAACGCCTGCTATGTATATATGTATGTATTGTATGAATGCATATACGTATATACATGCTCGCCTATATTGGTATGTGTACAACAATTGCTCGTGTCTTAGATGCTTGGAGGTAAATAGCGGCTTCATAAGTACTGCGATAGCTCTGGTGGTAAAGTTCAACATGTTGAGGTGTCCGGGCTCGAGTCCCGGTCGGGAATACAAACATTTTTGTTGTTTTTTTTTAATGGTTTATATTTTTTCACTTCCTTTCAAGCTTACTGACAAAATTAAGAACTAAGCGCGCATTGACTTTGATGATTGTCTTAGATGGCAGAGTTAAATAGCACCTGCATTATGGCTGTGTTGGCTTGAAAGGTTGCAAGCCCGGCATATTAAGGTGCTCGGATTCAAATCCCGATCGAAAATACATGCACATTTTTTTGTTTTTTTTTTAATATTTTGAGATGTGTGCTCGACTGTAGCTTTCCAACTTGTTATTTTTTCGAATTTAAAAAAAATTACAGACGATCATCCGACATTGAAATGTCTTCTCATCCGACATTGAAATTTCTTCTGCTGAAAGAGAATCTAGGCCGAGACTCTAGGTTATCATTACCTGACCTCTCTCGTTCAGATCAATTGAGCGGAGTCCACATCCGCTTCAGATGTTCAATGACTTTAACGAAATATTCAGTTCGAAATTCATTTTGTTTGCGGGCAGTCGAAACATTTAAAATGTACAGAATAAAATTTAACGGAGTTTTGTTACTGATGGTCCTTCAAATATTCTTGGTGGCTACAACAACTGGAGATGAAGTGAGATCAAAGACATAATACTAAGAAGAATAAAGAGTGATTAAAGTGTATAATTTTTCTTCCTATCAGACGTGTGAATCAGATCGAATAATGGAAGAGTGCCGTATTCATACGTATAAAACTGTTAAACCTTTGCTAGATTATTTCAGGCAGGTTAGAAATGAGTTAGAACAAAGTGAAATTAAGGAAAAGCAGATAAGTGAATTAAATTCTGATCTTATGAAAAAATATTATGAAATTGTAAGAATTCATGAAACATTCATGAAGGAGGCAGCTCTGTTAAATGAGTACAAAAAAAAAGTAATCAAAGGGGAAAAATATTTGCAATTGTGTCAAAATAAAGTTGATAAATCTGAATCTGAAATTAATTCACAACAAATTATTATTCTTAAATTAAAAGAACAACTAACAGATAAATCCACCAACTTAGAAAATTGTCAAGTTCAATTAAAATCTCTTAATTCTAGATTAATTGAAAAAGATAAAAATATAAAGAGATTTAGTGAGATTATTAAAAATAACAAAGAACATCAGAAAACACTTGAGTTGGAATTAGAGCAGAGTAATTCTATATTAATAAAGCATGAAAAAGATATTCAGTTATGTCGTTCAGAAAGCAACAAATTAAATAGGACATCAGAGAACTTTAAAGTAAAAGAAAATCAGTTATGTCAATCTGAACTTGATAAATTAACACCCACAACATGCATCCCTTTCGGTGACAATCCAGGAGTTCATCAACTCAATGTCTCTGGCATAGGTTTATTCAATGTTTTGTGCGATAGTCAGTTAGCTGGACCTGGATGGATTGTAATACAACAACGAGTTGGGGGAAATGAGAGTTTCAATAGGGATTGGGCAACGTATCGCAAAGGTTTCGGTTCTTTTGAAAGCGATTTCTTTCTTGGATTAGAGAAATTACATCGTATCACGAGCTTGCAGCGTTTCGAACTTTACATACATATGGTTGCTGAGAATGGAAGTGCCTACAACCTTCGTTATGACGACTTCAAAATATCTGATGAAGATAATGGATATGCACTGAGTTTGGGTAAATTCAATAAAGCTAATATTGGGGATGGCATGAGATACCATGAAAATATGAAATTCACAACATTCGATCGCGACAACGACAAAGATGATTATGGTAATTGCGCAGTCTCGGATGGAAGTGGCTGGTGGTACAATAATTGTTCTCATTGGTAAATATTGCAAATTTTTATTTCGAAGGAATACACAGAATTATAGATTTTTGTTCTTTCTTATGCAGTCCTTTAAATGCACGAAATCCATGTTGGTTGTTCCAAGAGTACATTTTACTTAAAGAAATTAAGATGCTAATTCGCCCAAAGATGAGATGAAGAAATGATAAACTGAAAAGCTGAAATTCCCATATTTGACTTAATTATGTAATCATTTAACATACATATATATAATTGGTGCATTAAGAAATTGCGTTCTGAAAAATAAAACGATTGATTTAATGCATCTATTTATTTTTTGAATGGAAATAGATCAGTTTTTATTGCATTTAATTTATGTTTTAAATTTTAAATCTTTAGACGCTTTCAATAGAGGTGCAAATACTTAAAAGTGAGTAAGCTTATGATTATCATGTATGTATATATCCTTTTAGTCGAACCTTTAATATTAATGTAATTTAGGAAATGATCTACACATATTCGTTTCATATCTAAACATAAATTCTGCAGTTTTGTTACTAATAATACATGCAAAATTTTGATTTTCAACATCAGTTGATGAAAAGGTAATACTAATTACACAAAGCAGTGTATTATAGTGGGTGCTATAGGTGTATTTATTTTCTTCTTATTAGACTGATGAATTCGATCAACAGATGCAAATAAGAATGCTACAGTCGAGTGTGCTCGACTGTGAGATACCCGCTACCCATTTTGAATAAAAGCTAAATATTGCGGTATTGTTCTCAAAATATACCAAACATACTACAAAAATACTAATAATAATAATGGTATATCAAGATAGTACCAAATTCAAAATATACCATAGGCTGCACAATATACTACATTATCAGCCAAAACAACTAAGAACCAGTTTTTGCCCATACAAAAGTATTTCTTTAATAACTTCCATAATTTTTATCTAATAGCAAATTTTTAGGAATCACAATTACTATCGTTATTATTGTATATACCAAAATTCCAGCTCCAGCTTTAAAATTACGTTTGTTTTTCGGTTTTTTGATTTGCGGTAGCGGAAGTGGGCGTGGCAAAAATTTGAAATAAATTTGATCTGTGTGCAAACATAACAAATGCTGTCGAAAAAAAATTATAGCTCTATCTCTTATAGTCTCTGAGATCTAGGTGTTCATATGGACGGACGGACGGACAGACAGATATGGCTAGATCGTCTCGGCTGTTGACGCTGATCAAGAATATATATACTTTATGGATTCGGAGATGCCTCCTTATACCTGTTACATACTATACATTTCCTGCCGGCTCAAAGTTATAATACCCTTATACTCTATGAGTAGCGGGTATAAAAAGTAAAAAACTATATAACTAAACAAGACACTGTAAAGCGTCGTGCGATTCCACCAAATGAGCTATTAGCCCTGACATTACGTTTTTTAGCCGCGGGTATGTATTAAATATAATTAACATTTTTATTAACTTTTAAATAATATGTTTATTGATGTAATTACATTTTTTACAAGTGATTCATATCATTCTGTGATGTTTCTTTTTCGCATTCCTGTGAGCACGGTTGCACAAATTGTGCCGGAGTAAATGAATGACCAAAAAGGGAATATCTTAAAGTATGTAAATTTTATATGCATTTACTATTTTACCATCGGAAAAGGCAAGAACTGGAGAGTTGGTAGATGAGTACACGATATTAGGCGTGGATCAAGTAAAAGTGTCCTCGCTTCCAAAATAGCTCTTTGAATTTTTCTGCGAAGCAGAAGTATATTTTGATGTGATTTCAACAATCTGAGCTCAGATGCAACGAAATCACCGAACACCTGATGATCATCCGCTGGCTTATCGAGTAAAGTGCTTGCCTTTTTAAAAGGCTGATCTTCGTCCTTAAATTCTATCACATAACGTTTTCTTTTTTTTGTTTTGGATGTACTTGGTACGTCATCTGTCATCTGTAAAACACGTAGATATGAAAGATCCGTCTAACAGTGGTAGTAACTACTTCAACTTTAAGTGTTAGCAGACGAAAACTATAAAACTACTTCGATGTAGGAGGCATAAGAAAAATTTCTGATGGAGAAATTTTTAAAGCATGTAGTCTATCATATATGTTACATACGTTACAGAATAATGAAAAGTGGTAGAAAGTGTATTTGGCATAATGGAAAATAGATTTTGTGCTTTAAGAAGGCCATTGGAACTTGGGCCAGAAAACTGGTTGATGTTTAAGAAAGTGTCAAAACAAAAATATCCTTTGAATGGAACACTCGACAATGAAGTTGATGGAGAAGTGAAGCTGAAGAAGAAACTGCATACCAAATTGGTATTACCAATTTAAAGAAATACGCAAAACTCTACTCAAGCAAAAGATATATGTGAAGAATTTAAAAATGCTTTTTTTTCGCCTGATGGTGAAGTGTCATGGCAATAAATAAAATAAGTAATTACTACGATATGCTCAATAAAGTGTACTACTTACCAATTTTTGAATTTCATAATTATTTCCGTCGTCATTTTGAATAAATTTAAGTGCATCGAAAAACTCCCATTTGCTGGTATAGTTGTCCGATGTACCCTGGCCACACTTTTTTTGCTTCACTCGGCGCACCTCTTGCAAAAATTGAGTGCGCAAATGATGAATTTTTGTTTTTATTTCATCATTACTTTTGTCTAATTTTTCAGCAATTTCGCGATAGGCATTTTGCTTTTATGCTTATTTTTATAGTCTACTGACGAGGCATCCCATACAACAGAATGATTCTCGTAAAATTCAATTAATTTTATCGTTTTCTCGCGATCCCACATGTTGCATTGCCTGCTGCAATATTGCGACTGAAAGCAAACAGCACATGCAAACAAGCAAGCAACTGACGCATCCAAGATAACGTCAAAATAATTTATTTAGACGACAAGCAAAAAATATTGCCGCAAAAAAATGTTGCAAGTTCTTTGCAACAAATCGGTTTCACTCGCGTTTATATCAGCAATCAACTTGCGGCAATCAAATTTGCACGTATAAACTCGATTGAAACCATTTTGCTGCAAACGACGAACTTGCAAAACAAAAACAAATTGCAAATTATTATCAACTTGCTGCAAATTGTTTGCATCGTGTGTACCTCGCTTAATAAATATGAATTACCCTTATCAAAAGTCTCCACTTCCACTTCCTTTTCTATATTGTACAAATTTTCCTCTAGTTTTATGGGTCCAATGTCAATTTCTGTGCATAGTTTGTCTGTTGTTGTTTCCTCCGCAGGCTCTGCTTTTATAACATTCATTTTGTGGCTGTCCCACTGCTCCTCCTCTTCCTCTTTAACGTGCTCCTTCTCATTTTTTATACAGCTCACATCCACAGTAAGCTGATGCAAACTAGCCATTGTTTATATTGTTAGTTCTTCTTACTAAATGCAACTTGTTGTGACTGAAGAACAGCTGATTTTGTTCGCTCAAATAAGTGAACTAAACTGCGAACGGATTCGTTCTATTGGTTTCTTTGGAGCGTTCATATGAACCAGCGGCTTAGATAACTGGATAAAAACTATAATATGGCAACCCTTATGCAGTTCCAATGTGAACGTTAAATTTTGAATTTCACTGAAAGCAGGCCGTGCTTAAAATACGTAGCACAAGTTTTAATATTTTAGCTTAGTTTCAGTTTCAGACTCAAGCCGACATCCCAGAAATTTCTATAGGTAAGCATTTTTAAATTCTTGCTAGCAAGCATCAATTAATCGATTGCAATTGTTTTTCTAGATCACCATGTGCTGCCAGAGCCGCTACTACAGAGAAACACCCTGTGTCCAGTGCTGCCTTGTCGACTGCAGCTATTGCTGTTATCGCACCGCCTGTGATGGACCCTGTTGCCCATGTGCAACTGCTGCACCCGGCTGCTGTTGCGGAGCCGTTGGCGACTTAAATTACAAATACTCGTTCTTCGGACTGCATTTGCTCTGATGATTCCCCAGCAGTAGTCAGCGATATTATATCTGTGGCAGCATGTGGTGAATCAAATTTTCTTTTCCATTTTTTCATCTAATTTTCAGTTGTTTTGTGCAATAAATAAAACTTGCAGAAATAATAATTACTTACCTCGCCTCGCCCATTTGAACATTTAGTGAAAACCAAGTAGATTTATTAAAAACAAAATATTTTTTATTTTTTTTTCGGTTTTTTCTTGTGATGGAAATAGTAATTCTTACAATAAAATTGTTGTTGTTTCGTCTTTTTATTATTACTGTTACACAACATTTTTAATGTTAATACAATATATAATAATAATAATTTTTATTTTTCAATGTTTTTTTTTTTAATTATGTACTTCGAAAATTGTGGCCCCTAAGCATTAAAAAGACTTACTTTTGCTTCAAGTTCTCTTTGGTTGTTTTTATAATTGTTTTTCTGTTAATATTATTAATCAAATTCACACAAATCAGTTTCAGTTATATCAGTTTCAAACATTATCCATTTACTTTCGCCATTCACGCCCAAAAATTATGAATTTGTTTTTCTTTTTGTTACGTTTTATTATTTTTATCAGTGTATAAAAATATTTGCAGATATTTTGACGATTTTAGCGAGTTACGTTTTTTTCGCACTTAAACATTAGAATAATGAGTGTCATTAATTGTTTTTTTTTTTTTTTGGGTTTTCCATTTAGTTATCAATGGGTAAATAGCCCATACAATCAGAATCGTAATAATAATAGTTTAATGAGTTAATAACATTCACATTTATTACATTCGGTATTTTACATTAAGAATACTTTTCATATACTTCATATACATATAATAGATATACATATATATATATATATATATGCATGTGTAAGTATTGTATTGGTAATTGTTAATTTGTTATTCCCATTGTTGTTCTTGGTATTGGTTGTTAATAAAAATATTAATACATAAAAATATATATATAAGTTATATGCATGTATATTAAGTAAATGCGTTTCATATGCGTTTAGTTCTTGAGAATTGCCATCTTGCTGTGTGCTTCTTCTTCTTCATATTCATATTCTTCTTGATCTACTTCTTCAACTTGTTTTTATAAGAGTGGGGGCTTTAAGTACATATGCAGGGTGTCTACTATGTCTACCATATATAATGAATGCATTTTAGTAGCAGCGTTTTAGTTATAGAGGAGAAGAGTTGGCAGTTAAAGTTAGTTTAGTCAGTTAAATTATATGTAATACTGAATTCAAATGTTTCGGGTGTAACTATGGATCTCTGCAACTGTAAATGTATCGTTATCTGTGTATCTGTAACTGTGATCGGTGTTTCTGGGGGGTGTTCGTAGTACTCTGATCTATATGCATTATATAAGAAACAGTGCGCATATAGTATGCATTGGTGGGCCATGTGTGTATGTGTTTTGTTTTCTTTCATTTGCATTTTCATTTTCATTTTTTGTTTTTATCATATTTTTGGGTTTACTTTTCATCATCATATTTCATTAACATAAATTTAACAATTTCATTCCATCGTCAATTCTCTCCCAAAAAACAGCCAAGAGTGCTAACCTGCAATGTTAACCTTAACCCATTGATATATCATTTACCTTTCAGTCCTTAATCCTTTTGTTAATCATTATATTTTTTGCATTTTCACATTTTCTTTTTCTTTAACAAACTTTCATTCTCATATGAATCAACTAAATTTGAGCGAAAATATTTATATTCTTTTTTCGTTTTGTGTGTGTGTTTTTCTTTTTTTTTTTTAACTAAGAGTTGGGTTAAACAATTGGGGGCATTGAATAAATAACCATATAGAAAAACATGTATGTATTTAATAAATATGTGTAAGTGTGTTTTTAGCATGTGTAAGTAAGTATATAAAGCCATTTAGCAACACCCTGTATACTATGTTCATCTAAAACATTCAACTTTTCTTCATCATTCCATTTCATTCTTGATCATTTCTTCATTTAGCAGAAAATCAATCAATTGTTATTTTTAAAATTGTAATTGTAGTTTGTGTTAAAACATATCAACTTAATTGTAACGACATTTAACATTTAATTGGTGTTTCATATGAATATTTTCATTTTCATTTTCGTTTTTTTTTTCTTTTCGTTTTTGTTTTTGTTATAAAAAATACATATATGCTTATGTATGTTGGGTTTAATAATTAAAATGACTAGATGATGATTTCATGATGCACTATAACTAGATGTTGGTATGTATTTGCTTATGTACGTAGATGTCAATGCATGAATATAATATATATGTATGTATGATGTATAATAATGATGTATAAGCTAACAATTATGAATATGTCAATTGGAATTCTAAGCAAATTTCTTGTAATATATAATTTTTTTTTTTTTTATCTTTTTTTAAGTTTTTTTTTTTTGTGTGCGGTTCGACCGTAGAGACTCATTTTCAATTATTCATCATTTCATTTATTTTGTTGAGTCCCAAAATTGATTTAAAACAGAAAAAAGTGAGAACAAAACAACTTGAATATAAAATTGGCATGTGGAATGTGTTATGTAAATGTAAACTTAATAATTGATATCCTCCAACAATTGTAAATTCAAACAATTTTTGTATTCTGACTGAATTTTATCGGCCAAGTTGTTGGCCATTTTGCGTGAGGCTGCAAATAAAAAAAGAAAAAGCAAATAAATCAACAAAATCATAAACAACAATTTGCTTTTATTTTGCAATAATATAAATCAATGTTAGTACATAGAAACGTAAACGGAATAAATGCAAATTCATTAACAATATTATAGTAATATTTTGATTTGTCATACTTTCTTTTTTCTTTTCTTTTTTTTGTTGTGTGTGACTTGAGATACATACAATGATCGTATGGAGCATATTAATGTGTGGTTTCTTATTAATAAATGCTTGAAGATGAGTATAGACTATATATTACTATACTATATACTTTAAAATACAAATACAGACTACAAATGCTTGGATATGAATGTGTTGGTAGTCTTCAATAGGAAGTATAAGCAGCTAACAACAAACAGTTATATGTATACGCACTCTATTATAATAATAATAATTATTACATTATGCATGTGTATATATGTAAATATTTTTTATATATTCTTGTTGTTTAATTTTTAGATTTTATCTTCAATTTTGCTCAAATACATTTAAAATTTTCTTATCAATCATTTGTCTTGCGCGCTAAGTAAAAGATAGAGAGAGATAGAAATACATACATAGTATATGTAGGATGCAAGAGATGGCAAATCAAATCAAAAATAAAAGTGAACTACAAAATAAACTTATAAAATTCCCTAAACGCGTCGCATTCCATTTAAATGTTTTTTTTTTTTATTTTAATAATTTGTTTTTATCTTTCGATATCAATTTAATTTTTTTTTGTTTTTCGTCCTTGTTTCACGTTTACGTTTTCGAAGCAGTCTAAGATTTTGTTGTTCTTGTTCATGTTCCTAATTGAGTATCATAGAAATGTGTGTGTTAAATGTAAAGTTCTCTTTGTCTACTAAATTCCTTAAAGAGAAACAAACACACGTACATATGGTTATAACATGCACCACACACACACATGTAGCTGGCGTGTTATTACGTGTACATATGTATGTATGTATAATAGTAGCAACATCTTTCATATTTATGTATATATATAAATGTATGTATATAATAGTATATGTATATATATCTGTATAGTTGTATATGCTTGTTTATACATATTTATGTGTAAATGTTTCCTGTGTAAAAATCAGTCATAGTTAATTGTTTATCATTTATGCATGCATGTGTGCATAGATTTGCGCTCATTAGCAAAGAGAGCTTTTGCAAGAGCGTCATGCTGTTGCTGCAGTTTTAAGAGCGTGATCATGGAGAGGCAGAAAAGATTGCATACATTTCAGTGCAGTCACCCACTGCGACGCTCCTATACCCTTTGCTCCTAGTAGTTCTGATTGTAGTGGGCGCTGGCGGCAACTAAGTGCAAGAGTATTTCATTTTCGGCTAACGCAATTACAATTTAAGTATGATCGCCATATTGGTTTTGCGCACAAATGTATGCACACATGCATATTGGTATTTCGCTTTACCACATATGTATGTACTTATGTATGTATGTGTACATGTAAGAAAGAAATGTTGTTGTTGTGGTTGTTGCTGTTGTCGTTTTTGTGTCTCCATCATACGCACTTCGTTTTTAAGAGGGTATGATTAAATCGCTTCATATATGGATTTTATGAATATGATTAATGACGTTTGCTTAAATTGAACGTGTGTGTTTGGTAATTAACTCTAATTGCTAGTTCTTAATCTTAGATTAAGAAAATTATTGCCGACAAAAAAATGAGAAATGTTTGTTTGCATTTTCGATAGACACTACGCAAGCCAAGCATTAATTATTAATTTAAATGTTATGAATGTATATATTTTTATATGTCTGTATGTAGCTAGTTAATTTCAAAAAAATATACACACAATGTAGGTATAGTATATTTTCTTTTTTTTTTCTTTTTTGCTTGAAGTGGTTCTCTAACATTGAATTTAACATTGCGGTATCGTAGTTGATTATTTCTGATGACTACAAATGAAAAGAGTGTTAATAAATAAATAGAAGCATTTACTTTTTGTTTGTATATAGACTAATAATACTTAAAAACACTTCTACGAAGCCAGTTTGAATTTATTTATTATTATTATTATTATTATTCGCTGCTGCTTGCCAATGATGTCGATATCGATGACGATATCGATATCGATAAATCTAAATTCCGTACAAATGGTCAACAACGCGCCGGATACGCTGAGTATGCTTCCGCTTTTGCTTATCAATTCTCTTTGATTTTGGATACGTTTTTCTTTTTTTTTCTTTTGTTGGTTTTTCAATATTATTCAATAACATTTATCAAAAATATAAACTACATTAAAATTGATGTCTGCCGGGCTAATTTTGATCTAAGTATATATTCACTCTTCAACCGTCTTTCAACGCAATTCTAATCCCAATCTCTAATCCAAAACTCGAACATTAAACCAAACCCTTGCCCTTTATTTTTTGTTTTTATATGTAACCAGACTTGGACTTCTAAAGTTAAGTTAGTTTTTGGCTTCAATATTTATAGCCTAACAATGAAAAAGTGTTGCCTACTTCATCAGCACATTATATTCTTACGATTAGTATTCATTATAATTTATAAATATGCTTTCGATCGTCTTTATTATTATTTGTTCTTGTGATGAAACGAATATTTTATTTTTCTCTTGTTTTTTTTTTTTGCTTTTTGCTTTATGAATGAGGCGGCCCCAAAACTAATCACAAATGGCGTCACATGCAAATACCAACTACACATAGTTAAATATTTAAATATACACATACATTCACATATACATCACATACATATACAATCATTATATAGTCAGGGTATATGTATGTCATAAAATCCAAAGATCGCAGCCCTAGCCTAGTATTTTTTTTAATCGATTACCCAAGCAGAAGGTATAGAATAATTATCGATAATCTTTTCGAAGTTCAACATTCCGCGAGGGTATTTCAACTTCGGCTAACCGAAGTAAGTTAATTCTGCTTTTAGAGCATATTTGGAGTATAATTACAGAGCACAGTTAGTTGGCGGTATAAAAAGGTTACATAATATATATTGTAGTTGATTTTTCATTGCATTGAAAAAAATTCATATATGTATATATATCTACCATATAGTATATATATATATGTTTGTGTGTGTGTGTTACTTTTAAAAATGTCAATGTATGTATATATACTATATATATGTATGTATGTGTGTATAGAGTTACAGATAGCGTAATGTGTGTAATCTTTTGCATAAATATGTTTCTATGAAATATATATAAATATATATTTTCATGAAATTGTTGCATATTCATCATGTCGTTTGTACAGTCTATTAGATTCTCAATTCAATCAAAATTGTTATCAACATTTATGTATTTGATATATATGTATATATATATAATTAAATTTCTACATATTCATCGACAAAATATTTCTTGGGAAGCGATAGAGGCGGAGGAAGGAGTCAAAGGGGCGTGGCAAGAATTGTGGGGCGGGGACATTCGCTGAGTCCGTTCGAAATTTGTTTAAACAAATCAAGCTAATCAGAACTAAAAGTGAACAAAATGAAAACACAAAGCTACGTTGTTTTTTTTTTGTTTTTTCTTTTCTTTTTTTTTTTTCTTTTTTGTCGGAATAATTGTATGTATAAAAAATGTTTTTAATTATGTACTTTTAGTTACTATTATTTTTCGTGGTTTGTGGTGGTAGTATTAGTGATTAATTAATAAAAATTGTACAACAATTTATGTAAATCAAATTGTCAAATTTGTTTTCTGTTGTCGTCTCTTGCTTGCTTCAAGTATTTAATTAAGTTCAAGTTTTATAATTCATTAAATGTTATTTGTGTCCCATTTTTTGTAACAGTTTTCAAAACAAACAAACAAACAAACAAAAAAAGATCAAAGCACAAGTCATAAAAAATAGTCAGCTGCTTTTTTCGTTTCGTTTCGTTTTGTGTTTGTTTTGTGCCAAATATTTAAATGCTAAATGCTATTGAATAATAATAATAAATATATAATTAAATAGTATTATATATATGTTTTTAAGCCATAATAAATACCATCAATTAGCAGTTTTCACTTTGTTTTTGTTTTTTTTTTTTTTAGTTTTTTGTTTTTGTTTTTTGTGTTTGATTAACAATTTTATGTATATAAAAAATTTTCAACAGTTTCAGTTTTGGTGTCAAGTAAAAAGTTTCTCACAAGAAATGTACAATACTTTGTTTTACCGTTCCATTACAGGCTACGCACAATTACGATTACGATTACAATTACAGTTACAATTACAATTACATTAATTAAATATAGTTGTGTTTTTTTTAAAGTTTACAACAAGCATTAAAATTAAAAACCGTCATCTGCGTGTCCTTTGACCAAATGCAAAGCACGTGGGCAAATGAACACACAATAATAATAATAATAATATATACTCTCTATAGATACAAGATATAAAATACAAGATACATTCCATAGTTTGTATTACAAAAAAAAATATAATAATAATAATAATAATAGAACACTACAGTTTAATAATCTCTCACTTAAGTGAAGAAAAACGATTGAACGAGAATGTGTTTTTATTTAAATATTTAAATATTCTAAATCAAAACAAAAGCACAAAAATTATACACAAAAAAAAAAAGTCGTAATAAATTGTTGGGCCCAAGCGAAAAACAAACAAACAAACAAACATATTTGATAAGTATATATCGTAATATATATATATATATAATTATATTATTAAGTTTTAAGTTCTTTTTTTGTGTTTTGTAATAAAATAAACATTTTGTAAATGCTGTTCCTGTTACTGTTGCGTTTGTAGTCTCAAAAGTTCATCATCAAGTGTTGCTTGCGTTCTCAAAATATATTATAATTATTATGATTATTAATTATTTATTATATTTATTATTTTGTAACGCAGTCTCAAAAGCAACTCTCGAGTGAGTTGGCATTCATTTTGCAGTTTGGAGTTGAGTTGAGGAGGGGAGAGGAATCATAAAAGCAATTGGAACACATGGAAAAATACTTAAAAAATAAATGAAAAACCAACTCAAACGACGGCAATAATCAATAGAAATACGATTTTGTTTTTCGTTTTTGTTTTGTTGTCAATGTTTTGAAACTATCTTTCGAGAGTTTCTGATTGAGATTTATGCTTTGCCCTAAGTTAAGTTCGCTCCTTAATCGTTATTATTATTAATTATATATTTGTAATTATGTATATATATAGTAAGTGGTCATCATTAATAATAATTAAATTGTTTAAGTCTTCTGCGCTGATTGCCAACCATTTTTTAATTTTATTTGTTTTATTTTTTTTTGTTTATTTTTTATTTATATTTTCTCATTTCCTGCTTTCTCCTCGCGTGTGATTCATAAATTAGAATTAATTGTTTAAACCAACATAAATAAATGTAAATGGTTTTAAATTCAATTTTCTTTCGCATTTGCAATTTTCATTTCGTCTTCGATCAATTTTTTAAATTTGTAACAACAATTGCCTTGGATATTAAATCGTTCTCTTGAGCGTCAAGTCTTTGCAATTCAAAACTTAAACAAACAAAGAAATTATAAATAAATACACATACACATATGCACATACACACATATACATAAGTAGATCAACAATTAAGAACAACAATTTCAACTATTTTTTCAGTGCGTTTTTCGTTTTTGTTTTTTTTTCGGTTTTTCTTTCGATTTTCCTTTCTTTTGATTTTACAAATTAAGAATCTGCAAATTGTCTCTTTGTTTTAATAATTAAATTGTTTAATAATATTATGTTGCTTGTGTAATCATAATAATAATAATAATAATAATGATAATAGTAATAGTTGTAATAGTAATAATAATAATAATAATAAAACAATAAAAACATAAAAACTAAGCGAGTATAAGAAATTAGTTTGCTGTTGGTTTGTTTTGTTTTGTTTTTGCTTTTGTTGTTGGTTGATTATAAAAAAAATGTAGCAAAAATGTAATAATATTTTGTAAAATACAGATGTACGCATATAAATAATCAGTAATCAATAAGTTTTACAATCAATACAAAAATAATAGTATATATTTATATAAACATAAAAAACAGTTAAATATATATTTAATTCTTTCCATTTCATTTCGATTCATTTCTCATTTCCTTGTTTTTTTTCTCCTTTTTTTTTACTTTTTGTTGTTGTTTATGCAATCAAAAATAATAACAAACAATGCGCAGTACTTAATTTAATTACAGTCAATAAAATATAGATGATATATGTATATATACTTGTGTGTGTAAAGTCAAATTGTTTAAATAGTAATTACATCAACTTCTCTATCGTTTTTCCTTTTTTTTTTGTTTTTTTTTGTTTTGTTTGCTTTTGCAACGAGAGACAAGCGAACATAAAAAAGTGGAGGGATCTTTTGCTGGTTGTTGTTTCTTTGTTTTTTTTTTTTTGCGTTTTTTTTGTGTATTATTTTGTTATATTATTTTATTCAAAAAATGTGTGATTAAGAGACTTGCAGGCAGTCTGGAGCTCCAAATTCGAGACAAGAATACAAAAATAGTACAAATTATAATACACAAATTCAATAATCAATTAATTAAATAAAAAAAAAAATAAGTAGTACATGTATAAAATAAAATCAAAATCAAATAAAATAAAAAATAAACAGCAGAATCTTAACACAGTGTATAAAAACAAAATTCAACAATATTTTTCTTTTTTTAAATAGATAATAATCAAAAATATATATGTATAGTACTTTAAGAGGGCGTGCAACGAGTTCCACAAAATGGTGTGTACGTGTGTGGAACGCATCGAGAAATGCAATCCACATAAATTCGAATATGTTTTGGGAATGGAAGGAATTGATTTAAAACACAATCCACTCGCAGTCTGATCGGTGGAATGCGTTCCACACTTTGTGGAACTCAATGCACGCACCCCTCATGCTATGCTAGTGTGAGAGAGATAGAGATAGGGGGGGAAACAAACGAGCAGTAGCTAAAGCACAGTATTTGAGAGACAGAGACAGAGAGAGAGAGATAGAGAGCGGGAGAACAGCGCGCGCAAGTTAATAGAAAAACTGTCGCTGGCTAATCCTAAATAAACCTACAGATAACGTCGAGTTGCGTGTTGTTGCACGTTCGCAGTTGGTGTTGGTTGCATACATCATCATACATCATGATCATCTTACATACCCACTGGAGCCAGCTGAACGTAGCGATAGATGTAGAGGCGATAATCCTTGCTGGCGAGCACAACGCTGCCATCATCCATCAGTGCAACATCGAAGCACTGGGCATGCTTCACCTTCGACTCGAGGGCGGAGATCAGTTGCCCATCCTGGGTGAAAATGGTCAGATTGAAGTTGTTGTGATTGTCGGCAATGAGAATCTCGCCATTCGAATTGATACCGACACCGATGGGATAATTGGTGATGCCCTCGCCACCGATTTGCCGCAGATATTGTCCCTCATAGTTGAAGACCTTGACGCAATGCGCCCGATTGTCGCTGATGAAGATCTCCTGCTTGTCATTCACCACCACACCGTTGGGGAACTCCAGATGCTTGGAGCAACCGAACTTGTGCAGCACATTGCCATTCTGATCGAAGATGATCACACGCATCACCTTGCACTCAACGACAATGATGCGTCCCTTATTATCCACAGTCACGCCACGCGGATGCTGCAAGATCGTGGCACCGAACTTCCGCACAAATTGCCCATACTGATTGTAGATCTGAATCTGATGGGTGGGCGAACGTTCCGTCACAATGATATCGCCCGAATTGCGGACAACGGCCACCCGATTGGGATACAACAACTGCGAATCGCGTTTGCCGCACTCGCCAAACTGGAACTTGAAGCGTCCCTCCTTGTCAAAGATCTGGATGCGATGATTGTTCGTGTCGGCAACAATGATGTCATTCTGGGCATTGACAGCAACGCCGCTGGGTTCGGTGAATTGTCCCTCCATCACACCGAATTCACCGAATTTGCAGTGGTATATCATCTTCTGTCGCTTGATCTGCGACTTGGGTGGATAAATCGAAGCGGAGAGCAACTTGTTGGTCAAATCCAACAACGAATCATTGCTCACAGTGCTCTGGCTGCTGTTGCCGCCGTTCAAGGCGACACTCGAGAGACTGGCGAAGGCATCGACAACCGCCGAGTTGCTGCCATTGCTGCTGACCAAAGCCGAGGACGTATTGAAGAGATTATCGCTGCCACCGTTGCTCCACTTCTCGTAGGGATTGTAATGCGAACTGCTGCTGTTCCTCTTCGGGAGCAACTCGCCAAAGTGCTGCAACTCGTTGAGGCTGCGCAAACCATTTGCATAGCTGCTGCTGCCGCTGCCATTCACGACGCTGTTGACGCTGCTGTTGTCGAGCAGACTGCCCAGACCCAAGCCGGGCAGCAACTGTTGCTGCTGCTGATGCTGTTGCAGCTGCAAGTGTTGCTGCTGCTGCTGTTGCTGATGTTGATGGTGATGACTGCCAGCACTGCTGGCGCTGCTGTTGCTGGCGCTCTGCGTGGGTCGAGCAATCGGCGGCTGTTTGCCGTGACTCTGTCCGTTGTGACCGTGACTGTTGTGGCTGCTGCTGCTGTGCGTCAAGTGACCGAGACTGAGACTTGCCTCCGAGCAACTGGCGCTGCTGACACCGCTGCCTCCTCCTCCGCCTCCGCCATTGCTGGCACGAATGTAGCCGAAAGTGTTGCGCACTCCGGCCTGTATCGACTGATAGTTGGACATGAACTCGAGCTCGAAGGGCAGCTGCAAATCCTGCACGCCCGTCTGCAACTGTTGCTCCAGTGTCTTGCGCAGCAACAGCGCCTCGGTGAGCAGCGGCGACTGCACGCCGGTTGCCGGGGTGCGTTCGACAGCTTCGCAGGTGGAGAGACCCTTGTCGATGAGCTCCTTGGAGCGTTGCAGCCACACCGCATTGCTGTTGACACGCGCCGTGTACAGAGACTCGAGATCCTTGAGCAACTCCGAGCGACGTTCGTCGAGCATCGAGGCAAAGAACTGATGCGTCTCGTTGAGTTCGTTGTGCGCCTTCTGATACTGCAACTTCACCTTGTTCACACTCTGTTCGGCCCCATTTGCGATGGCCACGATCTCTCCGATCTTGCCACGCATATCTGCCAACAGAGTTTGCAATGCTGCCTCATTGGAGGCGGCGCTGTTGTTGCTGCTGTTGCTGTTGTTGTTGCTGGCTGTCAGCATGCCGGGCGATTGCACATTCTCCAGCTCATGGAGTCCCGTCGAATGCTCGAGCACAATGCACTCCTTGCACACCAGAGTGCAGCAGGTGCGGCAACTGAACTTGAGCAACTCATGCTTGTGACGACCACAAAACAGTTGTCGCTGCTGCTGCTGTTGTTGTTGCTGCTGCTGCTGTTGCTGTTGCAAGTGTGTGGCATAGAGAGAGTCATGATGTTGCTCCTGTTGTGACTGATTGGCGGCAGCTGCTGCTGCTGCTAGCACAATCTTCGACAGCTGTGACATTGGTTGCTGTTGCTGCTGCTGCTGTTGTTGGACGTCTGTCAGCTGGGATTGCTGCTGCTGCTGTTGCAACATCATGGTCAGCGAACTGGCGAACTTAAAGTCACTCGACGCCGGATTGTTCGAGTTGCTGTTGCTGCTGCTGTTGATGCTGTTGCTGCTGCCGTTGCTGTTGCCGCTGGCCTCGAAGCCTTTGATGAGGCAAACGTTGTGACCGTTGAAGCAATGCATAAACTCATGCGCTGTCACACAGTTGGCGCAGAGATAGCTCTGGCAATCGAAGCACTTGGCCACCGCATCGCTGCACTTGCTCTTGCAGGCGGTGCAACGTGCTGGCGACAAGCTGTTGTTGCTGCTGCTGTTGTTGTTGCTGCCATTAGTGCTGATGTTGCTGCTGCCATTAGTGTTGCTGCTGCTGCTGTTGTTGCTGTTGCCTTTGCCGGCACCGACAACGAGACTGCTAATGCTGCCATTGCTGCTGTTGCTATTGAGATTGCTGCCAATGACACCGGGACCATTGCTCACGGCTGTCACATTGTTGCTGCCACTGATGACGCTGCTGCTGGTGCTGCCACAACCGCTGAGGCCGCTGGTTGACGACGACGATGACGATGATGACGAAGAGGACGACGATGAGGATGACGATGATGATGAGGAGCAGGACGAAGAGCTGGCCGATGAGCTAGATGACACCGATGTCGAGATCGGATGATGTCCATTTATCACACTCACATCCTGACGCACCTTAACACTCACCGGACCACCCCCCGCAATGTACTCATCACTGCAGATCGCCGAATCGCTCGCCGGTGGCGACGAGCCGCTCAGTGTCAGCGGCGAGTCGGATAAATAGCCAGCGTGCTCATACGATTCTATCGAGTTGGCGCCACGCATCGAGTCCAGAGATGGTGTCGGCGACGACGCCATCCTAATCTCTCTGTGTGTGTGTGTGTATCGCTTGCTTAGCGTTTGTGTTCCTGAGTGAATCTCTCACTCTATACTTAAGGTCCTCAGTTGAATTCTGTGACTGAAAGTAACAAAGATTGGAAATGAATTAATTACTTGTTTAATGACATTATTATAGGTAAAGGGACAAGGGACAAAGGGACATTATTAAGGGACCAGTAGAGTCCCTATAGATGTTGACAAGAACTTCCTTCACAAATTGTTATCTATTACCTTCAGTTTTCATATCTATGTTAAATATGAAGCCATCTTCCCTTCCAAAATGATCTCCTATTTTGAATAATGAACTCCCGATAGATGTCCCTTCAGTATTTCTAACATTTTTAATATATTCATTATCTATTACTTTAAGTTTTCATATCTATTTTGAATATTAACCCATCTTCCCTATCTAAATGATCTTCTAATTCTGTTTCTATCTTCCTAACCTTTGTTCAACTTCTACCATAATGAGTCCCCTTTATATTTGACTCCTTCTGACTTCAGTTTAGTCTTTAAATATCATCTTGCATCTTTTTTCTTGTTCAACTTTATTTAAATTTTGAAAAAAAACACTACATGATAAACTCTTTCTTTGACCCAAAAACAAACAAAAGAATGTTCTTTTCCAAACCAATAATTTTCCACCTTGCAACTTTATAAAAGCAATTAAAATATTTATCCCATTAGAGGAACAGGACAACAAAAAGGTACTTTTCCCCTTTTCCTATATTGCGAAACTCTTTCTCCAAAAAATCTTCAACAAATAATGACCTTATCTAGCCTATGCTCAGTTTTCCTCCAAAATGCATAAGTTTGTCAACTCATTGCGGGAAATGCGACTTAATAGAACTTTCCAGACAAACGGACCTGAAGAGTGAATCGAGAAAAAGCCACGCTTCAATGCGCAGACATAATTGGGCGTAACGAACACAACTCAAATCCCTATTTGTTTGGCAATTCATAAGCCTTTGCATAATTTCATAAATTCTAGACGCTTTGCTTTCATTAAGGGGAAACACCCTACAACCTTCCCTTCCCCCTCTCCTCACCCATTCCTTCTCCTGCTCCAAAAGAGTCCCAAGGCTTTCTCTCTCATATGAGTCAGCAAAAGTTTTGCTTGCTGTCTTTTGTTTTGGCCCCCTTTTTTTTGTTTTTTGTTTGTGGTTGTTGTTGCACAATTTTGTGATTCACCTTTTTCTTTATGCTAACATAATTTATAACTAATTGTAGCGCTCTAATCTCACTCCCCACTTCTAGTAGCGACAGCTTGTTTTGCTTTTATTACACTAGGTTTCCCCACCCCTCCCTTCCCCCACAACAAATGGAAACAAAGTGCGTTTCGAGAATGGCATAAAAGTCTTGGCAGTTTGTCCCCCTCTTTGTGGCCGGGTTTAGCAACCCCCGAAAAAAGGGAACTCGAGTTACCTTCAACTTTAGCCATCAACAGGAAATGCAATAATCGCACGCACAACTCTCGCTCCCCCCTTGGCAGACAACTGCTGCCCTGCTGCCCCTCCCCCTCGCTTCTAGGTTGATTGAACTACTTGCCCTGCCGGCAGCAACAGTCACTGAGTACGTGAGTGGGGGAGTAAGAACAGGGAGAGGGGGAAGAGAGAGAGAGAGCGAGAGCAACAGAGCGGGGGTGCAAAAACGCCCCTCACAGAAAAGTAAACAAGACAAGAAAGTTTTCTAGATTTTCGTCTCCCCCACACACATACACACACACACACACACACAACGCAACACAACAACATCCGTCAACAAATGCGTCTCTTGAAGACCGAAAAATGAAACGCAAAATCAACCCTCGACAAACCGAAAAAAGCGGCAGTCAAAGCGCGCGCTGAGCGAAGGGTGCACAAGGGGTGACAGGGGTTGCTGCAACTGTCTAGACTGAATACACACACACACGTTCTCACACTCACCCGCACACACACACACAGAGACTTGCAAAAGGCATTGACTTACCTTATTTATTGTTGTAATTTTTCGTCTAGTTTGATTGTTGTTGTTGCATTCACTTTGCTAATGCTGTCAAAAATGCTGCCAATTCAAAGTTTCTTTATTTTTTTTTGGCGTTTTTATGGTCCTTTTTGCTCGTTACTTATGCTGCTGTTGTTGTTGTTGTTGTTGGTGCTGTTAGTGTTGCTGCTGTCGTCTGTGTAGCGGTAACAAGTTGAATATTTTTGTAGCATACTTTTAGGCTGCTGTCAATTTTAGTCGCGCGCACAAAATGCTGCAATTATAACAAACAAACGAAAATACGTTAGTTTTTGTTTTCTTTTTTGGCAAATTTATAATTTATTTGTTATTTTATTGTAAGTATTGTTAAGACTAACTGCACTTTTCACTGCGGAATATATTTTTCTCTTTGGGTAGAAACGTCCGTGGGGAAACGACGCGTTTGCAACGCAGCTCCCTGCAAAACTAACTTTGCGCATTATTCAGCGACCCGGGTAAAGCTTGCGACGAGCAGAGCGGCAGGGCAGCAAAGCCGCCGCCACTGTCGCAGAGAAAGAGAGAGATAGAGTGAGAGTGAGAGGAGAGAAGAGAAAAGAGAGAGTTGCCTTGCCTGCGAGTGTCCTTACAACTAAAACTGGGCAGAGCAGCGTTGCACAATTGCAGTTTCCACAAAAGGGTGAGGAATACAACAACAGAAAAAGAAAATATCTATTGTCAAAATCACTCACACAACGCCGACAACATCGACGGGCAGTCGAAGGGAGCACAAAGTTGGGAAAAATCAATATTCATATTTACAGTAAAAGCACACGGCAACAAGAGCCCGCAGCGATCACACACACATACACACACCGACGGAGTTTACGTGTGGGTGAAAGGACGGGAGGTGGTAGCGGGCGCGGTAGCGGGAGTGAGATAGAGCATAAATGCCGAACTGTTGAATGCCGGCTCAATCACCCCAAAGGCAAATTTTTGCAGCCCCGCTTTAAGAGCGCGCGCAACCCTAAAAACAATATGGCGTCGGCCAGTCACCCAGCACAAAGTTTTTGCGAGCGCCACAGGTTGTGCGCTCTCCGAGAGAAAGAGAGCCAAATGGTATTACTATTGTAACAGGAAGCAGCATTAACAAAAACGATAAACCGATAACACGGCGGCAGTCGCTCTCTTCAGTCAGGTTAGGAACCCCACTTGCTCTCTTAGGCTTAATAGTTTGCGGTGCGCATGTTTCCCAATTTTGGGCAACGACCGCAGCAACACATTCAACAACAACAAATTTGCTTTCACAGTTGTTGCTTGCGCTGCTGCTGCTAATGCTGAGTAGGCAAAGTGTGTGTACAAAATTTTTGCCTATGATGACGACGTCGCTGCCGCTGTCGCCGGCCAGAACTTTCGAGAGACAGAGAGAGAGCGAGCGAGCGAAAGAGAAAAGTTCTTCTTCCTGTTTGAATGTTTTTGTGGTTACAGTCGGTGCATGGAAAATGCCAGCAAATGACGCGCAGACACAGGCAATGCATACAGCATACACGTGTATGTATGTGTGTGCGTATGTTTGTTTGAAGTTAGTTGTAAATTGCAGCGCAGCATTTCTCTACTCATCGTTGGCATGCAATTAAAAAATATACGCATACACATGTATGCATATAATAATTGCATTAACATTCAGCATCGATGGCATTACACAGATGTTTATCATTGTGTGTGTGTGTGTGTGCTTAATCGTATGCGCAGCAGCTTCTTTAAGCGCGTTGCCAACTGTTGCAAATAATGAGATGAGCTTCGATGAGTTCCTTTTGCTGACTCATATGAGCGAACGTGTGAACTAATCATTCCTTCGCTGACTCATATGAGCGAACATTCACTCCTGGAACTCACACCCAAATGATCTATTAATTGTGTGACCACTCAATTAAACCAAATGAATTAGGTGTTCTTTAGTTCCTTAACTTCCCAGCTTAGTAGGAATATAATACCATTTAATCATTATTATAAGTTCATATTTGAACAGGTTTGCTTAATAATAAACAAGTTGCGTGGCATTGTTTATGATTGGAAAGACACAATAACAACAACAGAAACAACAATCACAAAAACAACAGCAACAGTAATAATGACAAAAACAGTTGCTGTTTAAACGTCGATGACAGCAGCATATCTAAAATAAACGCACATACTAAATTACTAATTGATATAGTTGAGGCCAGTTTGGCGCGATTAGATTAGCAAAAATTGGGTCTATATACAGTAAACATTGGGACTCGCTCTTTGAATACGACGCGCCATATTCTATATTATCTATCGCGACAAGATAAATATCAGATTGTCTTCTAAAAGTAATATATACAATATATACCATATGTCGCATCTTTTGTTTTATTGTTTTTCCGTTTTTGCCTTGGCACTCTTTGCACTTCAAGTAGACGAGGAGAATAGGAAACATATGCCAGAAAATCATTGAAGCAGGGGCAAGAGGAAGAGTGCCACCCTATAAAGACTTTTACATGCACAAATACTACATGGATCTTGTAATAAAATATTTATAGCTTCGGCGGAATGGCACAACTTTATTATATGAAAGCGAAAGAGTATAAAAAAAATACACTCAGCTTTACACAACATTGAGATACTCGCTAATCATTAGCATACTATGTGGTTTCCTGTAAATGAAAATACCCTTTTCAACGGTAGAGTATAGTGAGTATTTAAAATGACTGCAAGGCAAAAACAACGAAAAATATCAAGTTCAGCAGAGCGGGAGCAAAGAGAGTGAGCGAGAGGGAGAGAGACAGAGCTGAGCTGTAAACGAGAGTAGAATGGGAGACGGGCATAAAAACAGGGCCCAGGAGTTCTGCAGAAACAACAAATACAACGAAAATGCATTCAACGCTGTTTCATTTTCGCATAGAAATAAACGACTGCTGCAGTGTGTGTGTTTCAATTCCCAAACGTTCCCCGCCTAGGCGCTCATTTAGGGTTGCTGTTGCAGTAGTTGCAGCAGCAGCAGTGACGTCGATGCCGACGTCAGCAGCGACAGCAGAGTTCAATGGTACCCAACAGCGGTAACAACCACAACAAAGCCAAAGAGCATGACACAGACAGACGCGCACAAAATATAGAAGGCCAGCACAAATCGCAATTCGGAAAAAAGAACGACAAAAGAATAAAGCATGCGAAATTTTGCGACGACAACGAAACTGTTTTTACCTGCGCCATCGTTTCTAAACGGGCCGCAGCTGCAGATACACACACACACACACATCCACAACTACATTGCATATGCATGTGTGAGTGTTGGTGTTCCTAGAATTATGCAAAAGAGTTCGATGCAAATTTCGTATTTGTGAAACCAATTCGAAGACTTCGTCTGAATCTCAACTCTTCGAACTCTCCACACACACACACACACACACGCACAACTCCCAAAGTGCAATGCGTCAGCAGCCTAAAAAGCAGATGGAGAGAAGGAAGCGGGAGCGAGACAGGGCGTTGTGCTGTGAGGAGTCTGCTTGAATGAAATTTACTCGGCGCCTTTTATTGAACCAGAAGCTGCCGAAGAAGAACAATGCCAAGTGACCCCCACGCAAGAGTTGTTTTTATTGCTGTATTAGAGTGCGACGATGGCGACAAAAAATAACAACATGAAATGAAATGAACGGCGAAGAATGGCAGACAACAAAAACAACAAGCCAAATACAACAAAAGCAAGGCAGCATCCAATTTAGCAGACAACCATCAGCACAGCCTGCGTCGAGAGCCGCTGCTTCTTCTTCTTGCACTTGCACAAACACATCAACACATCGCCACTCATACAACACAACAGACTCCGCTTTATTGCTGCTGCTTCTGGATGCATCCTCACACTCACTCACTGACTGTCTATCTCGCTCTCTCTCTCTCTGTCTCTCACTTGGTCCGACAGGTCAACGGCGCGTCGTCGCCATGTTCCTGAAGGTTCAGTTCACTCACTAAAAACGAAGCTGTAAAATAATATGTATTATTGCGAGCTCCGCGGGTAGACTAGCTAATGCTCCCATCACAGCAGATGCATAGTAAAAGGGTAGCGACTAGTCTAGCACTGCAAAATGCACTGTTTGTAATTTTTAAATCTCGCACACTAGATGGCGCCACAAGTAATAGGAAACTGCATGCAAATATTACTGCAACTCCTTTCGGCAACCATTCTGTTCTGAAATAAACAGTGGGGGCTGAAATATTGCAATTGCTCGGAAATCTAAAATAGTAAAGGCGAAAAATTTTTTTTTTTTAACAATTCCATATGTAAAAGTGCATCAGCATAAAATTACATGCAAATATTGTAGTTCCATTGTCCTGCCATTAACAGTGGCCTCCTGCAATATTGTGCTTTCTTGGCGAAAATATAATAGTGCAAAAAAATAACGCGCTTGTTTTAGTGCAGCAATTAGTGCTGCATCTAATCAAATTGTACGTGTCTTTCTTGCCACTCTCGATAAATATTTACAATCTACTTAAACATTTTCAATTAGAGTTGTATCAATTTCGGTCTCTTGTCTACTACACTCTGTATATACGATATATGGAGACTTTATCTATTACGTGTAGAGCTCGACCCAAGAGACCCCAACAACAGACCCCCAAACTGTCAAGTAATGAGAAAGAAACACCAAAGCGTGCAACTTTTAGATAATGAAAACTGGTACACAAAGATTGTTGCTGTGGAACACAGCACACACAGATTGCCACACAACCTAAACTTATTACACAAAAGAATACATAGAAAAATATCATGCAAGTTTGCTATACTAATAATTATAATATCGTACATTTAAATATATCAGCTTTAACCATACACTCATAGGGTGAAGCGGTGGCGACAGCTTTTTCGATCAGACCAAATGCGTTATCGAGCGTAAATGAAATACGATACTTGAGTGCAGAAGTGTATCAACATTTTAAACACGTTTCCCGATCTTTTTTTTGTGTTTTTTTTTTTTTTGCGCTAAACGTTAAATTAAAAACACATGTGTTCGTCGTCGATGGCGCTGCCGAAAGCCCGTTGCATTTTAATGACTTCGAAACCAGCGTGGCTCAGCACAGTAAGAAAACGACGACGACGACGTCGTGTGAGTAAAATTAAAGAACATTGCCGTAATAATTTGTTTTTGTTTTCTCCCTCTCTCCCTCATTTTTTCTTAATACATATGCAACAAAGAAAAAGCAAAAAACAAGGCATATTACTCTTCCGCATCACAGTGGTGGCAATAACCAATGGCACCAGCAACAGCAGTTAATCTTGATCACTCTCTGTTTATACAATTGCCGTCAAACAAACAGGCCGAAGCACAAGGTCGCGCCCCCGGAAAGGTTGTCGCACCTTATGCCCGCCTTCACCAACTTTATCAATACAAACATCGACATAATACAAATAATCCATTAATATTAATAAACAAACCCACACATCATACAAAACGGCTTTTCAATCACAACATACAACAAAAAGTGTTAAACAAGCGAAAGGATGAACATTAATTAAATTTGTTTAAAATAGAACTTTCAAGCATGAAAAGCAGCTTTTGGATTCTTACTCCTTTTTCGTCATTTACTAAACACATTGAATGCAATTATTTGCAATTTATTTTATATATTCACAAAAAAACTAATAAAGAACTTAGATCGCTTCTTGGAGTCTAGAACTTGGACATAAACATTATTATAACTGGATCATATGTTATTAAATAAATTGCTTGAATAATTGTTAGTCTCAATATCTTTAAGAACTTTATTTTTAACAAACTTCATCAGATTATTAGTGAAAAATAAGACGAATAAAACTTTTTTCACTCCTTGGGTGCTTAATTTTTTAAATCCAACATTAGGTTATTTTTGTATACTTAAAAAGTTTCATCAAGATGCAAAAATCTGTTAGCATTATCGTAATTTGCACAATGCATTTTATCACACTGTGCCTATTTTTATGACATCTACTGTAGACGCGCAGCGAGTCGTCGGTAAAGCGGTAAATACAAAAATACATGCAAGACGCGAGGCGAGGCGAAACAACAATAAGAAATGAGATAATAACAAAAAATGTAATACAAACAAAACATACACAAAACGCGCGGAAAAAGAGAAAAAGAACAAACAACACATACAGCGAGCAAGCAAAGCAAGTAAATCGAAGCCCAAATGCGCTACGTTTAAATATTATTGTTGCCTTTCTTCATTTTGTTGTTGTTGTTGTTGCTGCTGTTGTTGTCGACTGCATTGCGTCGTATCCGTATGCCAACAACAAACAAATACAAATACAAAATCTAAAGAGAGGCGAGAGAGCAAGTGAAGCGGCAACTCGTAGACAAATTAAACGTGTAAAAAAGGCGAGTAGGAAAAAGGCAACACACACACTAAAGCATATGCAAGTACACACATACAGTCGCATGCACACAAACATTCACAGGCAACCGAGACAGCCACGCACTCACGTACCACGTACTCAGCAACGACGACGACGACGACGATTCTAAACAAGTTGATGAACTCTGCGACGCCGACGCTACGCTGCTGCGGCGGCTGTTGTTGTTTTTACTGCTGTCGCTGCTGCTGCTGCTTGTGTTGGCGTCGTTTGTCGTTTTGTGGTGAAACAGGAAAATGTTTTAATACGTAAATATGTTAGTATGTATCGCATACATACAACAATTTGACTGCACTCTTATTTATATGTATGTATGTATATTTTTCTTATTATAATATTAATACTTTTTTTTTTATTAAATATTGCTTGTTATTATTGTTGCAAACTCACAAAACACATGTAGTAGTGTAATAACAACGCGACGAACGAATCTTTGCTAAGAGATGGTATTGTTGGGGACGCGACGACGACCACAACGACGACGGCGACAACGGCAAGCGTATACACGTTGTTTATGCAGCGAGCGCAAAGAACTGAATGAGAAATGAGTAAACATAGAAGAATTTTTACAAGATACAAGCCACGGAACAAACTGAGCGGCGAAACACAGCAACGGAATATGGGAAATGAAACGAATTGGATTCGAAACACTCAGCGGCAGAGCAGCAGCCCAAGCCAAAAACTCACACAACCAGTTCGGCGCGAACAAAACAGAGACAAAGAACGACGCAGCAGAGGGGCGCGCTACGGTAGCAGAGCAGAGCAGAGGCAGGCAGGGCATGGTAGCAAAAATCTAGTTGGGGGTCCCACCAGTCCCACAACACAACACAGAATGCTCAATGCGCAACAAAATGGCAAGTGGAACATACTGTCTGTATGTACGTAGTGTGGAGTGTGTATTGTACGTACATACGTGTGGAATGTATTGTACATGGGCCACAAGCAAAAGGCTGCGACTGCGGCTGCGATGAGACTGACCTCTGACAACCTCCTACACACACGCACGCACGTTCACATACACATAGACAGCGACAGCGGCAGAAGAGAGCATCAGCCAGAACCAACTAGCAGACATCATGCATAGAACAATTTGCACGCACACACACACACACACACATTCATTTACAAGAACATTTGCAAAAGGGAGCAGTGCACTCATTGCTACAGAAAAAGGAGAAAGACTAAGACAGAAAGAGAGAGAGAGATGGACTAAGTGCAATTAGATGCAGTGTGGGGGAGTAAGCGGCGAGTGCGAGCGAACTGTTGAGAAAGGAAGTGGCTTTAAATACATGCTTCGATTTATTAATTAAAGATAACATTAATATACATACATTTAAGGCGTAAGTATATGTGTGTGTGTGTGAAAAGAACAAGACTAAAACAAGAAAAGACAGGTAAAATGATTTTGCGGTCTGCGTTCTCAGGTAAATGTTTTATTTCCATGTACACACACACACACACACACACACATACAAACAGCCTTTTATGGCTAAATGTACAACAACAAGCAGCGATCCAACTGATCGTCAGTGTGTGAGTGTGTTTGTGTGTATTCGATCGCTGATGCAATAGGAAAAATGTAAAAGTCTGCGCAGCAGCGACGTCGACTGCGGACGGAACGGAACGCTTGCGTCATGTGCGTTAAGAGCAAGCTTAAGAACAGCGCGCAATAAACCAGTCTAGAAGCGAACGCGCTTGGCTACAATTCACACACACACACACACACACACGCTCGATTAAATGTTTGTATGTGTGTGTACATAATTATGCTGCTCACACATACACAATGACTATGTTGGTGTCTGTGTGTGCGCGCTGGCAACTAAAAGGGCCTTAAACTTTGTTAAAAGTCAAGGTCAGTGATTTCTTGCGTGCTTCGGCTTCGGCCAATGTTGCCAACTTTGATTGAGTCTGCACTGCACACAACTTGCTTGCTCTCTCTGTGTGTGTGTGTGTGGTGTGTGTAAGCGTGTGACTCACACAGGAGGTGGCCAATGTGTGCCATCTCGCTCTTACGCATTTGCTTACTGTGGATTGTCTCTGTCTGGATTCTGAGAATTATGGGTTCATGATGAGTTGAGCATTGTGTTTTGTATTCCACAATGGGAAAGGAAACAAGTGGAAAACGGCACAGTGGATTTCGACATCCATGTTCCATTTTCAGTTTAAGCTGCTTTTTTTCAGTGATCGATCTGCCAGCCGCCGACTGTCCTTGCAAGCGGTTCATGAACTCCCCCCAATGACAAGCGAGAGACGTTGAACGTGCCAAAGTAGCAAAAAAAAAAAAAAAAAATGAAAAAATTGCTATTGAGTCTGAGCAAAAAATGAGGTAAGGCAACAGCATCGGCAGAGACATCAGTAGCCATGGCAAAGTTGAAGTTTGTTGTATTTATTGCATGCATACATTATTAATACATTCATAAATAAATATGTAAGTACATGTGTAGTAAAAACGTTGAATATTGTTTTATTGTCATATTGACAGACAATTCAATCGTCGCGCGCGCTCATTAAACGAAGCCGGCAATTAAACGCCGCTACGCTTGTGGACTGGGGGAGAGAGAGAATGGAATGGAGGAGGTGGGGGGGAGAGCTAGGCTTGCCCTAGCAGCTGTCGCCGTCACAGGCCAAGAGCCAGATGTTTGCCTTGCTAAAGAGAATTTCAACAGCGATAAAAACCAAACACATATACATACACACATACTCACACAATCATATATCGGTTTGGTAATGGCTCTTTTTAATATTTGGAGGGAAGAAAAAAGGTGACACTCGAAACCGGAAATAAGCCAGCTTGTGCCCTGAAAAGCAATGCTGCAGCTGTCGTTCACTCTCCTCTCACTCTCTCTCTCTTTTCTACCCTCTCTCGCTTCCTGCCTCGTGCTCATACTCCCTACCTCTCTGTCACGCTCATTCACACTCGCTGTCTGCCTTTCCTGCCGTGTGTGTAAGGAACGTAAATGTGGAACGAAACGAGGTAAGTGGCGCTGAGAGCGCAGGCGAGAGTGGATCGTAAGGGTGGGAATGCAACTGATGATCGATCAACTTACATCAATGTGTGTGCGAGGGTGTGGATCGCAAGTCGGACATTAAGATGAATTGTTGGAACCCAATCAAATGGAACTGGCTTATGCAAATGCAATCGATTATTTAATCGATTTGTTGTTATCGGTTATTTACCTGCAAAGAACAAATAAACAAAGAGTGGAATTAATGCTGGAAATTCTTTGACAATCTTTATATCTTACTTTTAACGTGAAATTTATGTCTAAAATTTTTTCTCAGCCTTTTTTTTTAATTATGTTAAATATAGGGGCTCTTCAGGACCCTCATATCCGCTTACATTAGCGCTAAGACACATCAATTTCCAATTTACTTTTTGTTTTTTTTTTTTTTTTAACCCTTTCCGACCTTGCACTGACCTCATAATTCTGTTTAAACTCGAAAACCGCATGGACAGAGGCATGTGCAGGAAATTTCATGTTGAAACTTGAGCTTTTTTTTTTGCGGGTGTATCAGAGTCTGAGTCTGAGTCTCAGACTCTGTCTGCGGCCTCGTCTCAGTTTTTGTATTCCCAG
The DNA here is from genome assembly GCA_019972355.1 of Drosophila kohkoa. NCBI lineage: Eukaryota > Metazoa > Arthropoda > Insecta > Diptera > Drosophilidae > Drosophila > Drosophila kohkoa. The sequence continues at coordinate 154,350 of BJEL01000033.1, read as the reverse complement.
AAACATTTCAGAGAATGTTGCGAAAATTGTTGGCTTAAATGTGGTACACACACAAAATGTATAATAACATAATAGTCCACAAAATAAAACAGAACAGAAACCAATGTTAAAGTGATATTAGCTTGGCACAAACACACCGTTAACAAAAAAAAAACCAAGCAACATACAAAAAAGTCAACGAACGGCTAAAAAATTCACGAACTTGAACAAAAAAGAAAAAAAAAGTGGCAACTGAGACACGAAGCAGAGGCAAAGCGATGTCAATAAACCAACTAACCGTCGACCTATGTTGTTAGTGTTATTATTATTGTTGTATTTGTCAAGTTTTGTTCTTGCTATTGTTGTTGTTGTTGTTGTTGTGCGTGTGGAGCGCTTACAAGTTGAGGCTGTCACTATGAATAGCCAAACAAACGAACTAATAAAAGCCCAAAACCATTTAAATTTGTATAGAAAAAAACAAAAACAAAACTTGTTGCTCTCGCTACTCAATCGTTCAATCAAATGCTAAAGCAACAAGCACAATAAATAAGAAATAAAAAGCTCTGCATTTTTAATGAGCTTGCTGAACGCGCTGTAAACTGGAAGCTCACAGCAAGTGCTTCCAAGCGGAAGCTGATCCTCTCTCTCATTTTCCCTCTCTCTCTTTCTCACTGTCTTCCTTGTTTACAGCTGTCCATAACAATTAATTTTATTTATTTTGTTTCATAATTTATATGTTTCGTGTGAATTTTGGTGCTTAAAGTCGGAATAAGAATATTCAAAACAATATAACTCATTTTTTTGGATAATTTATAAAAAGGTATTATATATTTTCTTAAGAAAAATGCTGAAAATTTAATTAGATTTAAAAACATGTTATATATTGAAGAAATAAAAATATATTTAATCTTAAAATAAAAAAAATAACGAAACATATATTTTCAAAATTCTTAACATTTTTCATATTTTTTGCATATTTTAAAGAAATAAAAATTTTAAAAATTTAAAAAAAAAAAAACATCAGAACATTTATTTTCGAAATCTTAACATTTTTTATATGTTGCTTTTTTTATTATTATTAATTGACATAATATGTTTATTAATTTTAAATATACATATCATTTCTTATTTTTTTCGTGACTTAATCAAAATGCGTTAATTATAAGCTCAAAAATGTTACTCAACTCAAATTGTTAGCTTTAAAATTCTTTGAATAATATTCTGGGCAGTGTTTACGATTTTCCTATGTATAAATCATCTCAGAAATTTACTTTCCTCAGAAACTAATTTGCCACAGCAATATTTTCCGCTCTGATGCGTGTTTTTCTCTGCAAGTTGAATGCCCCCTGCATCCTTTCTATGTTCACCACTAACTCAACTAACTCAACCGATCTCGCGAGTTCAAAGCTCATAAATATTATACTTAGTTACCATTTCAAGTCTTCAACACAATCGCTTTTTTTCGTTGTTGTTTTTGTTTTTCTTTTTGCTCTGTTCTCGTGATCCTCAAGTGATGGTAAAAGGGGGAGAATAAAGGGGGCAGCAGGGGGACAGGTTAATGTCTGTTCTTTTGTTTCAAACCCGTTTTTATTTTTGGCTCTAGCATTCAGCATTTGCCCTGAGATTCTGCCTATTGCTTAGCAGCACTTTTTTTCTCTTTTTGGTTTTTGTTTTTTTTTTGTGTTAACAAGAAATGAGAGATAAATGCGGGCAGCAGCAGCTTGAGATACTTTAAGACACGCGCAATGGCAAATATATATTTATATATATAAAAAAAATATAAATACTTGATGTACTACAACATAACAAATTAGTGTTGGATGAATGGTCTTTTAATTTTATGCAAATGAACTCATAACGTGCGACTTGAGTTGTACCTTTTAGGCTTAACACAAGTGATAAATTAATCGATAACTTGAATTTATAATTGGCTAGATTATGATGATTGGCAGCTTCTATTTTTTTTTTTCTTTTGGCGAGTTCATAAATTATGTTAGGGGCAGGAACAAATTAAGGGCATGACAAGGGAATAAAGCACCTGCGCCATAAATTCTTCAGACTTAAGAGACCTGTTCTTTAAGTTAATGTGGTTCACATATCCGGAGAAATGTATTTATAATTAGGAAGAAAGCAAAGAATTATGCAAGAATTTCTTTTTTATCGCCAATTGCTAGTAGTCAGGTTTTCAAAATTCAATAAAAAACATTACCTAATAGTAATTTATTTATTATCAAATAAGAAGTAACGGTTTCACATATAACGGTTTGCTCTAAGACTGGATTGTGACCATGGAGAGATGATGTTTAAAGTCACCTTTGCTGCACAAGAGTCTCATTTAAATGACTTGAGTAATTTAAAGCGAAAGAAGCGCAGACGGAATTAATAAATTGTATCCTCAAAAGTTGAATTAGCTACTCAAGCTTCGTTCCCTCTTTTTTTTGCAGACTGGGTTCAATGACAAACTTATTAAATTATTTTCCAAGGCTGTCACCCCCTTTTTTTTTTTTTGTTTTTGTTGCTATCCAAAGTTTTTGGCAACAACATATTTGTTGTCTTTTCATTTTATTGTTGTTTTGCTTTTTAGCTTATTTATTTGCTTTAAATCTCTTTGTGCTCGTTCTGCTCTCTCTCTCTCTCTTTCTTGTTTCCTTTCTCTTCGCTTCGCTTCTCAAGCTCAAGCCATGTCGCCATATACTATTTACTTTAGTGCTTTGCCATTCCTCGTCCCACGTTCCACACTTTGCAATCCACACTCCATAGAGTCCACAGTCCACGCGCTTTTCTATGTTCCACGTTGAGTTCTGTTCTGTTCTGTTTGGTTCTGTTCTTTCACCTTTTGGCCATTCGCTTTGCTTTTTACAATGGAAAATTTGGCAAAAAGGTCAACGTTCATAATTGATCCAAGGTTTCTCAACCATGGGCAGTCTCTTATTTGTTTATGTGTGTGTGTGAGTGTGAGTGTGTCCATTATATTCATTTCGTCAGATTATTTTCAAAGGAAATGACACTTTTCGGTCGCTTGGTTAATTTCAATGGTCTGACTCTTGGGTCTTTCAACAACCTCTCCCATCACCATCAACAACAACATATGAATACAAATATTTACTCGTCTGCCTTTATCCGGCATCAAAACTTCCGCTTGTGTGGAATATTTTTTACATATGCATCACTTGCCTCGAATCCACCTGAGCATCGTTTTTTTGCCCCATGGGAATCGAGTTAACTCCCTCATAAAGCTTAAGAAAAGCCTCTCCAGAAGCTGTTTCATATTATATTTACTTAAGAGATATTAAAATTTGCCGTTTTTACTGCTTTATTTATTACTAGCAATATATTTTCTGAATCTCAAGGTAAACTTGCAAAATTTCCATTAAAATATTACAATATAAAACTTGAATGAAATTCATAAGTTGTAAAATTCTATTGATTTTTCAGAATAAGTTATTATTACTTCTCTTTTTTTCTATGTTTCAATTTGATTGACTGTGTTTTGATTGTTCTGTGAGCTTTAGTTTGATGCATTGTCAAAGAAGCTTCATATTACAGTTCTTGTTATTATTAGAATAAATATATATATATATATTTTTTTTTATTTGTAAAACATGAAAAGTAAGTTTAGCCAGCAGAAGTTAAAATATATAATAATCAAAATGAAATATAACATCAATAATAAATCTTAAAATGCAATTTTTGGTCAAATAATAAAAATAATATTCTCAAATATTACAAATGTTTTATAAAGAAAATTGATACGTTTATAAGTTCTTGGCTTATTCTTAAAATTGTAAAATGAAAAACTTTGATTTTTAATAAACTTTAAAAACCTATAAATCGTAAATTTCAGTAAATAAAAAATGTCTATCTTGATTGATTGATTCTGCAATATAAATTATATTCCGCCACACTCCGCTTTAGTTTTCCTTCTTTTTTTTTTGGGTAGGTCTTCAAAAGTTTTGAGGTCTTTAATTTGTAGAATCTTATCATAAACCTCGATTCTGCTTTATGCTCAGACTTCAAGCTCAAGCGATTTAATGTGAGCAAAGAAACGGAAATCATTCAATTCCAACCAAATTTTCGAGGGTGCCCCCCAAAAAGCCAAAGCAAATTAAAACAATTAAATTATGTTAGACATAATTACGCTTGAGAGGGCGAAGGAGGGACAAGAGGAGAAAGAGAGGGGGGATGAGAAGAGAAAGACACGCCTGTAACAATAAGCATGAAATATCATTAACAATGCTCTAATGTTAGATTTGTAGTTTTTTTTTCTCGTTTTTAGGGTCCGGCAAGTTTTCAAGTTTGACTCTTGATGTCGCGACTTACGACTTTTCTGAGTGTGTGTGGGGCTCGCTTGATGATCTGCCAACAGTTCACTATCACAACAACAACAACGGCAGCAAGAGAACAACTTCAACTACAACAACGACAACAAACAGCAGCAACAGCAACAGCGACGGCGGCGTCGGCAGAAGCGTCAAGCACCCAACCAAATGGAGCGAAACAGCAACAGCAGAAAAGAAACCAGCAACAATTGCCAGCGACGTCGACGCAGACGCAGAGCGTCGACGTCTCTGCCGGGCCGACGTCGTCCAACAGACGAACATTGACCTTCATTAAAGAAGAAGCAACAGCCAAAACAGCAACAGGCGGGGGCGCCGGTGGGAGCTTTAAAGCTGCCTCTCTCTTTCTGTCTCTCCCGCTCTCTCGATACCCTGTCTGACAGTCAGGCATAGCTAATCCAACGATAAACTTTTTATCGATAACAAGAGAAGTGTGAATGACACGCTTTGTTTATTATTTATTAAATACAATACCATTTGCCTTTAACTAATCAATAAATAATTGCAAAGTGATAAGATAAACTGAAAGCATTTCATTCATTGATTCAATTTCTTGGTGAAATATTAAAAGCTTGCAAATTGAAACTTTATTTATAGTTTAAATAAATCACATCCAATAACTTATCATACATTGTCAATAAGTGCAGATGTCTTAAAAGATAATATTTTCAGTGTCAACGATAATTCTGATATGTGGCTATCATGTGTTTGCTTTGATTGATATGGTAGTCCATAAAGCTATAATTTCTTTTAAAGAAATAATATTATCATTTCATGAACAAAAAGAAGGCCAGTAATATTTTGTATTTTCGATATCAATATATGCTATAAAATGTTTCCTATTAGTAGAACATAATATCATAACATAATGTTAAAATTTATTACTATAAATTGGTTCAACATCTTTTAAAATATTTTGATATACTATCAGAATAAAAATATATAAATACTATTTACTGAGTATCTTACAGTCCGTCAATATTCTGTTTTTGACTGACCAATCTCTTCGATCTAAAGCAATAAAGAGCTTTGAAGAGCGACAGACAGACTGAGGCGCGTGGCTTCCTTTCCATTCAATTCTTTTTAATATCGCACGTAATATTTATTATTGGACATCATGAAACAGAACTTGGCAAGCCAAAATCCTAAACACAAATATCGGGTACATTCACTTTGCCAAATTGTTGGTGGATCTCTGAATCATTTCAGCTGGCAGCTGAAATTATCAGGTTAGGCGACAAGAACATCTACAATACAATACAACAATACAATGTATATCTAAATCTAATATGAAATCAGCAACGCTTGAAAAACGTGTTTCTTCTTCTCGCTAGATTCATTTCTTCTTTATTCGTGTTCTTCGCTCTTTAGCTTTGCCGTTTTAATACCAGCAACATAAAATCTTAGAAGGGTAGTGACAACCGATTTTAAAAAGTAAAATATAGTCTAACGAAGATTTTTATAATTTCACTTTTAGCTCAAAGGAGCTAAACTAGAAAAGCTACAGAGTTGAATTTTGGTATAGATGAATATAACAATAATCTGAACGAGTTCTGAAAATTTCATTATGATTGCATACCAGCAACATAAAAGTAGTAAGTAAAGGGTAGTGACAACCGATTTTTAAAAGTAAATACATATATATTTTTTATGTCTTACGAAAATACAAAGTTGAATATTGGTATTGATGCTATTATATCAATAATCTGAACGAGTTCTGAAAATTTCATTATGATTGCATAATAAACTTGGTCAAGAAACAATTTTCTATAAAGTTCATCTCCTGAAATGGCTTAGATTTTTCTTAAAACTGTCTCCGGGTGGCTCTAAGTCAAGGACATTCGAATATTTGCCTATTTGTTCTAGGTTTTTGGCTTTTCATAAAACGAAAAAGCTAATAAACAGCTTTAGTTTTCTGAAATTGCTTTAGAATTTTGTTAAAACTGTCTCCGGGTAGTTCAAAGTCAAGCACATTCGACTGATTTCTTATTTGTTCTTGGTTTTTCAAGTCGCCGTCGGGGGTTACACGTTGTGCTGTCGCTCGCGGTGACGAGACCAAACCAAGTTGTGAAATCATTTGTATTTCAACAAGCAAGAACAGCTACAACAACAGCAACAACAAGCGGAAGCAACAATAGCAATTCGAAAAGACGAAAAGCTCCAAAGAACTTAAAAGAATAATGTACTCGTCGCATACAAAATAAATAAATACTTACATACATATTCGTATTGTATTTATTCGCCTCAGCTTTGGTGTTGGCTTCGTTTTTCAACTGTTGTTGTTTCATTATCAGCAAAACCAAATTTCAGACAGACTTTATACAATTTCGTGTGCGATTTTGTCACCAAATGTAAGAACGTTTTCAACGATGTGTGGCAAATCTTAAGTGCAAACTAGTCTCGCAATTGCAAAACAAAGATAACGACGAAGCTTTTAACAAGTCTCGCTTTTAACTGCAGTTAGCTAATATGTATATAGACCATTTGCCAATACAGCTAACGAGTTGTATATTAGTTATAGTTCGACTTTAAAACCGATTGTGAAATGCTTTTTTACTCTAGAAACTTTTAAATCATTACATAGGAGTAATGGGTTTTTCCAAGATATTTAGTTTCATAAATTTCTTTATACATATACAATATTATATCATGTGCTAAAGTAGAAAAAGTTTAAGGCCTGTTCTCTAATAACACGTAAGTGAGTTTATTATGTGATCCGAGTTATAGTAAAATATGAAATGAGTCACAAATCTACAAATATTCCTTATCACATTTAAAAATGTTTAGAGAAATATTTCATAACACGAAACAAAAAGCATTTCTATAATAAGAAATTTTAATTGTGCTAGTCAAGAAATTTTGGGGGAAATTATGTATTTTCGCTTAAAATTTAAAATCTTTTGAACTTTAAATATATTTTGGTTCAAATGAGTTGTCTCATAAATATTTGTCTGTTTCAATTTGGTGTTAAGGAACAATTCTCTTTAAAATGTTCTTTCTCTTTCTTTCCTCTGGCAACCCGGAGTTTGACCTGTCGTTTTTCCTCTGAATTTGCAACCTGTTTAGGCTCTTTTGTTTTGGTTGTGCCTACCCCTAGAGGCGAGTAGATTACATTAAAATTTCTCACGATCCCCGAGTTGCGGAGCATGTAACAGCTTACAAACTTACACACATAACTTGTTAGACATCATTACACTCGACACTCGATCTGTCGCCTTTCAGACCCGTCCCATACCATCCCATACCATTTACATTTCCATTTCCATATTAAAATAACAAATAGAGGAAAGCGTGAAATTGTACATAGTGTACACTCATGGAGTTTGGCATCGCCCCCTGTTGTTTCCCAAGGATTTCCTTACGAGACTGCAGACTGTCGCTGCTCAAGCCACCCCTAAAAGGGAAGGAAAGACACAAGGGGCAACAACCACTCGCCACTCGCTACTCGCCTGTCTACCTGATACAGACACAAAAACCAAATGATTGCTAATGCTATTCTCATTGTTATTGCTTAAGTTACGATTCATTACATGCCATAAAAGACAAACCCTGCACAAAGATGGCATACTTTCTTCGAGCCTAGAATGATTTCTTTCCCCCCCGCTCTGGCACTACTTACTCCCAAAGGATAAGCTAAATTTCATTACAAAAGGGACACGAGCACGTCAGGTTGTCCGAAAGAAAAATGTATTTGAAACTCTCGGCAACTATTTTAAGATTTTATTCCACTTCGAACTTACAATACTATTTTGGACATTTATTAGGATTAGACTATGCTCTAAGGTACTACAAAAAGCCATTTCATGTAATAGTTAAAATGATTGTTATTCAGATATATCCTAAAGTAACATGGTTTTGTGAGAGAAGAGGAAATATATGGGATACCCCTTTTAAGATAATTCCAGAAAGTAATAGATACTTAGCAGAGTATTAATCCCTCTACAAATACGTTAAAGTTATGAAAAGGACTAAACAGGGAAGATCCTTTTTAAATACTTTCAGAAAGTGCTAGAACAAACAAAAATGATACTGAGACGAGTCTACCATACAGGAAGTATCTGCAAACTATTCTAGAAGCATTTTAATGATTACTTTTCAAGGATTTGAACTCACGAGACGAAAGAATGCAGCCAAGCGAATTTCATATCAAAAAATTGTTCCCCCTCACAAAAGGTTCACGGCCCCCAAAGAAATTGAAATGGCGCGCAAGGGTTGCGGACACGGTGCGTTGGGGGTCAATGCACAAAAATGCGTAAAACGTGAACGTGAACGCGAAACGAAACGAAACTCAAGTGACTCGAGGGGGTAAAACTAGAAGAAGAAGAGCAGATGGGGGAGATGGGAGACGGCAGGGAAAAGCTGGTCTGGGAATGGTCCATCGATTTTCGCGGCAAGAAATGCTGGCTCGAAGGTTTATTGACCTCACACGGACTTGAGATAGACTCGTGAGTGTTTGTGTGTGTGTGTATTTCGGGGGAGGCTGCCACTGCAGTTGTGGCTGTTGCTCTCGCTTGTGGCTTGTTGTTGTTCTTATTGTTGTCGGTCGGTCGGTCGTCTGGCAGCCCCCGAGGGTTGATTAGCAACGCCCAACGACAGCGTTGTTCCTGCTGCCGCCGCCGCCGCCGCTGTTTGTTGTCCCCAACGTAAAACACCGCACTCAACACCCCTCGACGGCGACGTCGACGTCGTCTCTCTGTTGTCTGCCCTTCCGCTATTCGGTGGCATTAATATTATGGCTGACATGACTATTTATTTATTTGCAAGACACTTTCCCCCCACAAAATGTGCTGTTCAAAATTTTGGGGTGGCCAGACAGAAGTCGTCTATGTCTGAGCCAAAAGTAGAAAGCATAAAAGAAAATAATAAAAACGAAAAAGAATCAAATAATAATAAAAGCAAAAGCAAAAGCAAAAGGATCAAAGCCAACGTTTTTGCCGTGTCCGCCGGCTGCGAAACATTTTTGTTCACAATGCACAGCACAGCAGAGCTGAGCACACAGCATTTCCACCCCGTGTGTATGCGAAAAAGCAATAGCAACATCGCACATCAGGAGTATGCAAGTGCGAAAGAGATGGCGCACACACTACATGTTGAAAACCGGCAGCTGTACAATGCGACGAGAGCGCACAAAGCACAAAGCAGAAAGCGAAACAAGGCAACACAAACAAAATGAAAAAAAAAGTGAAACGAAGATGAAATGAAATGAAACCGCAGGACCAGGGCAGCTGTAGCTGAGCAGCATCAGTATAGTAGACCTTGTAGTCCTGGCAGAGAACACAGCCTCGAGAAATTTTACGGGATATCTGTCCGTCGTGCATTCTCACTTGCTTGCAAAATAGTTCATTGCAATTAGAAAGGAAATGCATATTTGTGGATGTTGTTGAACTGCAGCTAATGAAATACACCAAAACGTTCATCAAGAAATTTTGTTGACTGAGATATTCATTATTACAATTACAGCAATTTCAGAATGTATATTTTAGTTTATTTATTGTCAGATCCAATAGTAATTTTCAAAATATAAACATTAAAATTGGGAAAACGGCTATTTAAATATTTACAAGTTGGAAAGGTAACCAAAGTTTTAATTTTTTTTAAGGAGTTTGGCTTAAAAACCACTCTATACATATTTTATGTATAAAATAAAAATGAATGCTGCCAACATTTTTAGTGTCAGTTTATTTCTGCCATTTTCAAAACAATATTACTTGTCTTCTCTGTATGCTATTTTCGGTCCTTACTTAAACGATGGAACAATTAAAAAAAAAACTCTGCCACAAGACGTTAAAAACGGCAATAAGGAGTCATTACACTGATGTGTATAAGTGTGAGTATACAAATATGTGTATTTGTATGCCTGTATGTCTCTGTCTGGCTGGCGATCATTCGTCGCCCAGCAACAGAGGGAGATGAAAAAAAAACAGGATGCGACAGTGTTGCCAGATCTTCTTTTTTGCACAGACGGACGGCCCTCATTCACATTCGCATTGTCATTGTTGTTGTTGCTGCTGCTGTTATTTTTGCTACATGTATGTATGAATGTGAGTGTTTGCCCCCCGTCATTTAGTTTTTATGGTGATTTTGGGAATTTGAAAAATGCTGCCTCCTGTCTGTGCACCGCTCTTCCACAGACGTTCGATGGTCTGCTCACGTTTGCTTCTTAATATAGACACATACATACACACATCTCTATATATTCGCAGCAGCATCAGACGCAAGCTGCAAAGCTTAACTTGTACCAGGGCTGCAAATGCGATTTGTTTTTGCAATTCGACTAGCGCCTTAACAAAGATCTAGTTCGATAGTAGTTCAAATGAACTTTGGCAGCAAGTGCATTTCGAAATCAGTTTGATAACGGATAATTCGCTCATGCAGTTCTCCGAAAACACAGACAAAAATAACCCAACATTGATTTGTGTTGACAAATAAGAATATGATATGTATGTATGTATGCCAGCCGATCAAATGGCGTATGTGCACAATAAACAAATACGTAGAATAATAAAAATAAATGGTGCAATGCAATGCAGTGCAAGATAGTGTAATATAGATGCATTTCGAAAAAATTTTCCAATTCGTTCATAAACATTAATGTTCAACAGCTGCCGAGCATGATCAAACAATTTCTACATATGTACTTTTATGTATGTATGTACATATGTATGTGCTACATTTACATTACATTGTACATAAATGCAAATGCACCCTTTTGCATGATTGCCTAAATGTGGGGGAAACAAAATGAAAAATGAAACGTGTAAAACAAATTGCAAGGGGAACTGCATAGGGTTGAACTGGCAAATGAAACAGCGCCAAATGTAGTAACAACAAAGACAACAAGAGCAGCGCTTACAGCAGAAGAAGCAGAAAAACTCCAACCATTACAACACATGCTTGCAGTGTGGGTGTGTGTCTGTGTGGAGGCCTCGGGGACGTGGGAAACGTTTTGAGATAGCGGAACACGCTTTGGCGTTAGTCACCACCAAGCAAAGAGCAAAGAGGCAGCAGACAGGCTGCCTTTAACAAACAACAGATGTGAGTGACGCCGACGGCGCTGCCGCTGCCGCCATCAAACAAATGAACCGCGAGCGTCGCTTTATGCTAGAACATGTAAAGAGAGTAAGAGAGAGGTGTAGACCGTGGGGGAGGGGAGTGGCACACGGGGGAAGCATAATACACAGAGCAATACCTAAAGTAATAATGTATGCACACACAGACATAGCGTATGTACATGTAGTAAAGTAAACAACAACAAAAAAGCTTAAAAAAGAACGGCGAACTGGTCTGCTAGCATACACACACATGCAGGCGCACGTATGCAAACTTGTATTTGTATTGCATGTACATACGCTTCCGCCTTTGCGCACGCTTGTTGCCAGCCTGCTGCCGCTGTCTCTGTGTGTGTGTGCATGAATTTGCATAATTTGGATTTGTGTTTATACAAATACATGCAAACAGTCCGCTGCCTGTATACAAATTGATATGTATTCACTTAATAAATATTGGCATATTTTTTTTTAGTTCATAAAATTGCAATAAATTATGTGTACAAAAAATAGTTGCTTATTTTTCTTTAATTTCAATTTTTTGCTGTTTCTGCACAAACCTGTATTCCAATTTGTTGTTGCTGTTGGCTCGGCTGCAGTTGATTTTTGCCCGTTGCTTTATTCCTGTCCTATGCATTGACGCACATAAAACGAAATGTGTTGCAAAAACACAAAACGTTTTGTTGCTTTTGTTTTGTTTGTTTTTGTTTATAGAGCAATGTGCCGCTGTCACCCGATTTTCACGTTAAATGCATTTGCATTGCACAAACTTTTGCTGTTTGCTGTTGCAATTTTACTTTGCGTTACGTTGTTGTTGTCGTTGTTCTGCTGCTTCTTTTTGCCGCCTTTTCTGCTGTATAAGACTTTTTTGCGCTGGTTTCAAACACACGCACACATTCATATGCACATATATGTATATGGAACACTAACAAAAGAATCGCGGTGCTTTTTTATATATTTTATTTTTTGCTTATGTTGCTGCTTTTTAGTGAGACTGAGCAACATGTGATATTAAAACACTAGAAGTATTATGAAATTGCTGGTGTGCTCGAAATTAATTAGCAATTGCACTATTAACGTAAAAATTAAACCAACACCAAGCAAAACTTCGGCTTTTTCGAAGTGTTCTCGTCTGTCAGTCCAGAGTGACCGAAGTTCAATACACAAAAAATAAGTCAACGTTTTCTAACATCCTACATTGCCGGCCACCCTGCAAGTTAGTATTTTCCTTTATTTTGTTTAATCAAATTTTGTGAGAATGGGCGATAGGAATTATGTACTTACTAAACATAATAAATTTTTTTAAAGCAAAAAAAGTTTTCGAAAGAATAGATTCTTAATTTTGTATTTCCGGTGCTTCTCGAGTGTCATGCTATGCGCTTCACAAATATTTTTAACAGTTAGAAATGTATATATTGGGAAAATACCAGCAAACTGAGTATGAGTATCGCATCGTACCAAACAGCGACTATCGCTGTAACAGAGCTGCCAACCAACCACAAAACGTTGCTTTTATATTGTGCACGTTTTTGACCAAACAAGTTTGTTTACAATTTCAACAACTTTAGAGAAATAATGGGCGCTTTGGCAGAGGTTAATAATGCATTAAGTAAGAAGTGAATAACAATTAAAGTGTATTAATTTAGTTGGCAGGTGATGAGAAGAACGGCGATGGCTCCCGCACTTTTGTGTTCATGAACGAAAGTCACACGCTGGGCAACGCTTTGAAGACGATAATCGCTCGCTACCCGGAGGTGGATTTCTGTGGCTACACGATACCGCATCCCACCGAGCAGAAGCTGCATTTTCGCATACAATCGCATCGCGAGCGGGCTATAGATTTGTTGAAGCGAGGACTGGAAGATTTGGAGGCGTTATGTGATCATACAATAGAAACGTTTGAGAAGGAGATAAATAGCTTTAATGCAAAGGATGTGGAGATTAATTAATACACAAATACACTATACAATATCTAGACGACGCTGCGCGCCTTCTTGGGATCATAGTTGGGCTTGCGCAAATGATGATAATTGGGCAGAACTTTACGCAAAAAGTCAATTTGGAGTGTCTGTGATCCTTGTTTATCAATTGCTTCCCGTTGTAGCGCCTGCTGTCCATAAACAATTGTATTCTCCGGCAACAATTGCACAGTACGCATTCGAATCCCGGCGCCAATCACGCAGCCGCTGGATACTGTCACACCTTTGCCCACAAAACTTTTGCTCTCGAAGACATTCTTGTCGCCAATGCGCGCTGCTTTAACCGTGCAACCGACTTCGAAGACATTGTGACTGCCAATACTCAGTATGTTGTTGGCGTCCCAGCTGGCACCTTCGGCTAATTCATGTGCAATTGTTGCATACTCTTCGATGATGCAGTTTTCGCCAAATATTATGGGTCCCGCCTCGGCAATGACTGTTGCACTGGGATGGACGACGCAGCCAGTGGAGAAGGTGATGTCACCGGTTAGTGTGCTTTCATCGCACACCACTGACTTGGGCAGGATTTTAATGCTATATGGAAGAGTTGGAAGATGTAAATGCTTGCAGTTGTTTACTTTCAGGCACAAAACTTATTTACTTGTTTTCTACGGGCATTTTTATTTTCAGCTGTTTCAATTGGATGATGAGGAGCAACTTTGATGGCACTACCGATTAATCGATATTTATTAAGTGTTTTGATCATCGATACTTACCTCTTTTATATATGGTCACACAGCGGGTTGATTCTGTTCAATTGCGATATTCAACCAGTTTTCTATTGCAATTATATATTTTTATATTTAATTTTCTATCAATAAAAAAAGGACCATCATTAAACATGTAAGAAACAAATTAGAATAAATTAATACAAAATACAAATAAATATTTGTAAGTTACATATTCAGCATTGAAAATATAAGTTAGGCATAATATCTAAAATTCGGTCATAAGTAAACGATCAATATTTTTTTATTTAGTAATTTTAGTACATTTTTAAATTGTTCAAGTTGCGTTGTGAATGCCAAATGAACCAGTGCTCGTTTATTTAGTCGAGAACCTAGTTCTCATGTGCGGCAAATTTAGCATTGCAGCCCTTGTTCGGTCTCGAAGCTGATGCAATTTGATTGCAGCTTTTAAGCAGACACAGTCTACGTTTATTTACTTAAGACAGTAAGCGGAAGCATTCGGTATTTAAAATGCCTACAGAACAGTTGGCTGAGCTAACAATCGGTAAGTTTTACAAATATTTCGCGTTGAAAAGTGATAAAATTGTGCTTTTACTTGAAATGCCACTGTCCACGTTGGCCATGTGTCACTGAAGCACACATACACACAAATACATGCGGAACAATATAGTGCATACAGTGATGAACTTAATTATTGACTCGGCATGCACTCTCAACTTCATAATCGATTTTCTGTTATTGAAATGGTTAACTATGATTTATTAAAATTCTACATTTAGTAAATAACTGAATTGCTTTAATTTAGTTCTCTTATCTTTGAAAATTAATTCTTAAAAATCAATATATTGCTGAACTCAATTATTGCCATATCTAGATATGAATATAGTGTACATAGTGACTCACAAAATAATTGGCACAGCCGGCAAGTTAAGAGTTTATATGTTATTGCTATTTATATGTTATTTCTTATAGAATACCAACAAAATTCATTTCTTATAAGTTTATTTTTAATATACAATTAATACATTAACTTCCTTTTAATTTAATGTCATGCTCCTTTAACGAATTTATTTATCTAAAATGATCTTAACTCCTCAACTAAAATAATTATCATATTAAATAATGATTATCATATTATTCATTTTATTTAAGCAAATAGAATTGTAATTAATTTATCTTTTTTAATAAGAAATTCTGTATAAATGGAATCGTTTTTATTTATTTTTTAAAAGCTTATCTATATAATAATTTTAAAAAAGAAAAAATTACTGATATATTAGAATTTGAATTATAAGTATACCCCATTGGAAAAATGAAATTAGAATGAATTAATTTCCTTTTTTATCAGATTGTCTTTTAATCTATAATTAATACATTGATTTCTTTTAGTTTAATATTTAATTTCTTTATTTATTTATTTGAAATGATCTTAACTCCACAACTATACTATTTATTAAAATATTGTGTATAAAAATGAAATTAAAATGCGTTTATTTTTTAACAGGAGCGCTTTTCACGTCGGAAAAGCGTGGCAGCGACGACTCTGGCGATGGCAGCGAGTTGAAGCCCTACAAGACGATTCTGCAGGCGATGCGTCATGCAGGAAAGGAACCCTTCCCCACAATCTATGTGGACAGCAAAGATCCCAAGGCCAGCGAGCTTTACGAGCCGGCAGCCAAATCTCAGCTGAAGAAGATACAAAAGCTGTTTGTGCGTGAGGGACACAAGAATGCTGAGAAGCAGCAACGCGAAGCGGAAGATGCAGAGAAGCGTCAACAGAATCTGGAGGAGGCGCGCAAAGTGAAGATCGCCGAGGATCCCAGCTGGCCAGTGGCAAAGCGCATTCGCATCCTCGAAGGTGCCGAGCACCGCAACACGCGTGTCAAGCTCTATGGTTGGGTGCATCGCTTACGTCGTCAGGGCAAATCGTTGATCTTCATCACTCTTCGAGATGGCACCGGATTCTTGCAGTGTGTGCTGAATGATCTGTTGTGTCAGACCTACGAGGCGCTGACGCTGAGCACCGAGAGCACTGTGCTGCTCTATGGTACCTTAAAGCTGGTGCCTGAGGGCAAAACAGCTCCTGGTGGCCATGAATTGCATGTGGATTACTGGGAACTGATTGGCTTGGCGCCTCCAGGCGGTGCTGATGCCATTCTCAACGAGGAGGCACAACCCGATGTGCAGCTGGACAACAGGCACATCATGATTCGTGGCGAGAACACCTCAAAGGTGCTGAAGATGCGTTCGGTGGTCATGCAGGCATTCCGTGCCCATTACTTTGCGCGTGGCTACAACGAGGTCACTCCTCCAACCTTGGTGCAAACCCAAGTCGAGGGCGGTTCGACGCTGTTTAAGCTCCAGTATTTCGGCGAGGAAGCGTATTTGACCCAGAGCTCGCAATTGTATCTGGAGACTTGTTTGCCGGCGCTGGGCGATGTCTTCACCATTGCCCAGAGCTATCGTGCGGAACAGAGTCGCACTCGTCGCCATTTGGCCGAATACACGCACATTGAGGCCGAGTTTCCGTTTGTCACATTCGACGATTTGTTGGATCGTTTGGAGGATCTGGTCACCGATGTTGTGGATCGTGTGTTGAAGTCACCATTCGGTTATCTGGTTGGGGAACTCAATCCCGACTTTAAGCCGCCCAAGAAGCCATTCAGACGCATGACTTACACGGATGCCATCAAATGGCTGAAGGAGAACAATGTGACCAAGGATGATGGCACCTTCTACGAGTTTGGCGAGGATATTCCCGAGGCTCCCGAGCGCAAAATGACTGATACCATCAACGAGCCCATTTTGCTGATTAAATTCCCAGCCGAGATTAAGTCCTTCTACATGTCACGCTGCGCCGAGGACAATCGCCTCACTGAGAGCGTGGATGTGCTGCTGCCAAATGTGGGCGAGATTGTGGGTGGCTCCATGAGGATCTTCGATAGCGCCGAGCTGCTTAAGGGCTACGAACGCGAGGGCATCGATCCCAAGCCCTACTATTGGTACACAGATCAACGCATCTACGGCACAATGCCACATGGCGGATACGGATTGGGCTTGGAGCGCTTCCTCTGCTGGCTGCTCAATCGCTATCACATTCGCGAGGTCTGCTTGTATCCACGCTTCCTCGACAGATGCAAGCCCTAAGCTGGAAAGCTTCTTTGTCTTTCCCCCTTTAAATGCGGCATTTAAAAAAAGAAAATACTATGGCTTTGTTATCACTAATATTATATAAACTCAAATAAACGCTTCAATTTCTGGATCATAATTACACATTGTACTGCATTTAAATTGCTATCTTCGATATAAATACATTTTAATCCTTTGGAGGCTACCATAAAATTAACTGTTTTGTTTAAAATTAATTTCGATGAGAAGACAATTTCAAAAATATATATTCTAATTCCAAAACAGTATAAAGCTTAATTCGAAATTTTATATTGAAAGTATTTAAATTAAATTAAACTAATTAATATAAAATTATTTAAAATTAAGTCTTATTCAAATGAGTTTGATGAATCTTAGAGAAAACAAATATTATTCGCAAATATTTGAAAAAATCGAAACAAAATATAATTACATTAATATAAAAAGTTTAATATACTACTGTGAGCAAAATGTAAGGTGAACTTATTTGTAAAATGAAAAATCTTTATTTATTCTTCTAAATCAATATCATGTCCTTCAAAGTAATCCCCTCCCGATAAAATATGTTACACTTATGCCAACGTTTTTTCCAATCCTCGAAAAAATGCCGAATAGTTCCTTTCCGGTATAGCCATAAGCGCTTTCGTCGATTCAGCTTTTATTGAGAGTTTTCGGTACCAAACGAGATTTGACTTTTCGTACGCCCAAATGGTCTTTCAAAATGGTTTTCACAGGTCCTTCTGACATCCCGATCTTTTTAGTAAGGTAAGGTCTCTAACAGTCAACCGACGATTTTTGCTCACTAATTCCTCCACTTCATTGACGTGTTGGTCATCTGTTGATGTCGATGGTCGTCCGGAGCGCTCCAAGTCATCAACACGTTCTCGACCCTCTTTAAAGTCTTTGTACCACTTATAAACACTTTTTTGTGACATGGTAGAATCACCAAAGGCCTTCCGCAAAATCCTCAACGTTTCCGCAGCCGAAATTTCATTCCGCAAACAAAATTTAATGGCACTTCTTTGCTCAATTAAATCAGACATTGTAAAAATCAAAAAATGCACTCTTGGTCATTTGAAAAATACAAGCCGTAAATATATTACTGATAATGGCATTCACATGTAATTTGGACAAGATGTCATCAACAGTCCTGCCAACTCAAGAAAAAAAGAAATATCCCGAATTGTTAGGCCCGCGAAGTTTAAATTGCCCACAGTAGCAAACTGGACAGTTTTGTGAATAACAAATTGAAATTCCAAGTTCTACGGATGTGTTTTTCTTTTACGCAACTTAACAAACTAAATATTCTTATGTTAGCCTTGACCTTGCACCAGTGTTGCCAGCATCTCTGGAGCAAAAATTGCTGGATTTCAGAAAAAAAATTGCTAAAATTATACAAAAAATAGCCAACAAAATTGCTAAATATTTTAAATGACATTATTCATCAAGTTTGTACATTTTTAATTCATTTAAGAATAATATCTTGAAATTAAAAATAAACAAGTAAGAAAGCTACAGTCGAGTGTACTCGACTGTGAGATACCCGCTACCCTTTTTGAATAAAAGCAATATATTTTGCGGTATTTTTCTCAAAATATACCAAATATACTACAAAAATACTGAAAATATGCCAAATGGTATATGTGGTATATCGATATAGTATTGTCAGCCAAAGCAACTAAGACCCCTAGCAAGTAGGCGTTTTTGCCCATACAAAAGTATTTCTTTAATAACTTCGACAATTTTATCAGGAATCATAACTACTGTAGTTATTATTATATATACCAAAATTTGTAACTCTAGCTTTAAAATTACGCTTGTTATTCGATTTTTTTGATTTGCAGGGGCGGAAGTGGGCGTGGCAAAAATTGGAAACAAACTTTATCTGCGTGCAAACATAACAAATGCTGTCGAAAAAAAAATTATAGCTCTATCTCTTATAGTCTCTGAGATCTAGGTGTTCATACGGACGGACGGACAGACACACAGACGGACAGACGGACATGGCTAGATCGTCTCGGCTGTTGACGCTGATCAAGAATATATATACTTTATAGGGTCGGAGATGTCTCCTTCTACCTGTTACATACATTTCCTGTCGGCACAAAGTTATAATACCCTTCTACCCTATGGGTAACGGGTATAAAAAAATCAGGATTTCGTATTTTTATGATTTTGTTAACACTTAGGGGGCAAATATTACTCTTGAAATGCAGTTAACTTTTCAAGTCAGTGAACTCAAGTAGCTCATATAATCGAACCACTTGGTTAAATACAAGCCCCGATTTTATTGCAAACTATTAATCGCAATTTTTGCAGTGAATGACAAAAGGAATACATAACAAAAAGGACTTAGGTAAAATATCTAAAATTGCCAAAAGAGAAATAAAAAGTGGCTAAATTTGTAGCTAAAGCATTTTTTAAAAAAAAGTTGCAAATTAACTAAAGCAACTAAATTGCTAAACTGGCAGCAATGCTTCACAGTTTCACAATTTCACATTTGTATTTAGCTAATGAGTGAACGAACTAAGTTCGCACATGAACTAGAAACAGAATCGAACTATAATGCAAATTTTATGAGTAAGCCTCAAAATACATCATATCGGTATGGGCAAAAGTAGCCGAAGCATTAAAAAAATTGCTAGATTTCTAGCTAATAGCATTTCACAAAATCTTCTAACTTTTGCAGTTTTAAAATAGCTAGATCTAGCAATAAATTAGCTAAAATGGCAACACTGCCTTGCACTCGGCACAGTTAAGCATCGCAGCCCTGGTTCGGTCTCGAAGCTGATGCAATTTGAGTGCAGTTTCTGAGCAGACACAGTCTACGTTTATTATTTAAGGCAGTACGCCGCATCATTTATTAAACAAGATGCCTACAGAACAGATGGCTGAGCTAACAATCGGTAAGTTTTACAAATATTTCGCGTGAAAAGTGATAAAATTGTGCTTTTATTTGAAATTCCGTTTGTCCACGTATGCCATGTGTCACTGAAGCACACATACACATTCGCAAATATATAGTGTATACAGTGATGAACTTAATTATTGACTCGGCATGCATGCTCAACTTCATGATCGATTTTTGTTATTGAAATGGTTAACTACGACTTTTTAAAATTCTACATTTAGTAAATAACTGAATTACTTTAATTTAGTTCTCTTATCTTTGAAAATTAATTCTTAAAAATCAATGTTTTGCTGAACTCAATTATTGCCATATCTAGATACAGAAATATATATAGTGTATATAGTGACTCACAAAATAATTGGCACAGCCGGAAAGTTAAGAGTTTATATGTAATAGTAAAACATTATAAATCATGTTTTCTTAAAGAATACCAACAAAATTAGTTTGTTATAAGTGTGTTTTTAATATACAATTAATACATTGATTTCCTTTTAATTATACCCGCTACACATAGGGTAGAAGGGTATTATAACTTTGTGCCGGCAGGAAATGTATGTAACAGGTAGAAGGAGGCATGTCCGACCCTATAAAGTGTATATATTCTTGATCAGCGTCAACAGCCGAGACGATATAGCCATGTCCGTCTGTCCGTATGAACACCTAGATCTCAGAGACTATAAGATATAGAGCTATAATTTTTTTTGACAGTATTTATTATGTTTGCACGCAGATCAAGTTTATTACAAATTTTTGCCACGCCCACTCCCGCTCTTGCAAATCAATAATAACAAGAGTAATATTAAAGCTAGACGTGCGTAGACGTAGTATATACAATAATAACAATGTTGTTTGTGATTCCTGAAAAATTGGTTGCGATCAGATAAAAATTGTTTAAGTTATTAAAGAAATAGTTTTGTATGGGCAAAAACGCCTTCTATGCATGTGTTGTATGTATGCGTATACGTAATACGTATTACGTATATACATGCTCGCCTCTATATTTGTATCTGTATGCAAGAGGCACTGCGATAGCTTTATTGGTAGAGTGGAAGCATATTCGTGTTTTGGTAGTCGGGGGACTCGGGTTCGAACCCGCTCGGAATACAAACTTTTTTTTTTTTTTTTTTAATCGTATTTACAACAATTATAAATAAAAATTGTGGATTGTATTAAAGAAATATTTTGTATGAGCAAAACCGCCTACTATGTATGTATTGTATGTATGCGAATACGTATATACATGCTCGTCTATATTAGCATCTGTATGCATGGGGGGTTCATAAGCAATGCGATAGCTCAGGTGGTAGAGTGCAAGCCGAGCGTGTTGTGGTGCCCGGGTTCGAACCCGCTCGAAGTACAAACTTTTTTTTTTTTAAACACCCGGTCGGTGGTGCTCGAGTTCAAATGCCGATCGAAAATACATGCATATTTATTTTTAATATTTTGAGATTATTACCGTAATATTTTGCTTTTATTCAAAATGGGTAGCGGGTATTTCACAGTCGAGCACACTCGACTGTAGCTTTCTTACTTGTTTAATATCATGTTCCTTTAACAAATGTATTTATCAAAAATGATCTTAACTCCCCAACTAAAATAATATTCATTTTACATAAGCAAATAAAGTTGGAATTTATTAATTTTTTTTTAATAAGAAATTCTGTATAAATGGAATTACAATTTTTTTTTTGTTCTTTAGAAGGTGATCTATAAAATTATTAAGTATTATTTGACTACTGTACTCTTATAAAAGCTTTTAAAATAATTATGTATACCCTTTTAAATTTATCAAAATATAGTGTTATATAAAAATAATATTAAAATGAATTATTTTTTTAACAGGAGCGCTTTTCACGTCGGAAAAGCGTGGCAGCGACGACTCCGGCGATGGCAGCGAGTTGAAGCCCTACAAGACGATTCTGCAGGCGATGCATCATGCGGGCAAAGAACCATTCCCCACAATCTATGTGGACAGCAAGGACCCCAAGGCCAGCGAGCTTTACGAGCCGGCGGCCAAATCGCAGCTGAAGAAGATACAAAAGCTGTTTGAGCGTGAGGGACACAAGAATGCCGAGAAGCAGCAACGCGAAGCCGAAGATGCAGAGAAGCGTCAACAGAATCTGGAGGAGGCGCGCAAAGTGAAGATCGCCGAGGATCCCAGCTGGCCAGTGGCAAAGCGCATTCGCATCCTCGAAGGTGCCGAGCACCGCAACACGCGTGTCAAGCTCTATGGTTGGGTGCATCGCTTGCGCCGTCAGGGCAAGTCCCTGATCTTCATCACTCTTCGCGATGGCACCGGATTCTTGCAGTGTGTGCTCAATGATCTGTTGTGTCAGACCTACGAGGCGCTGACGCTGAGCACCGAGAGCACTGTGCTGCTCTATGGCACCTTAAAGCTGGTGCCTGAGGGCAAAACAGCTCCTGGTGGCCATGAATTGCATGTGGATTACTGGGAACTGATTGGCTTGGCGCCTCCAGGCGGTGCTGATGCCATTCTCAACGAGGAGGCACAACCCGATGTGCAGCTGGACAACAGGCACATCATGATTCGTGGCGAGAACACCTCAAAGGTGCTGAAGATGCGTTCGGTGGTCATGCAGGCATTCCGTGCCCATTACTTTGCGCGTGGCTACAACGAGGTCACTCCTCCAACCTTGGTGCAAACCCAAGTCGAGGGCGGTTCGACGCTGTTTAAGCTGCAGTTTTTCGACGAGGAAGCGTATTTGACCCAGAGCTCGCAATTGTATCTGGAGACTTGTTTGCCGGCGCTGGGCGATGTCTTCACCATTGCCCAGAGCTATCGTGCGGAACAGAGTCGCACTCGTCGCCATTTGGCCGAATACACGCACATTGAGGCCGAGTTTCCGTTTGTCACATTCGATGATTTGTTGGATCGTTTGGAGGATCTGGTCACCGATGTTGTGGATCGTGTGTTGAAGTCACCATTCGGTTATCTGGTTGGGGAACTCAATCCCGACTTTAAGCCGCCCAAGAAGCCATTCAGACGCATGACTTACACGGATGCCATCAAATGGCTGAAGGAGAACAATGTGACCAAGGATGATGGCACCTTCTACGAGTTTGGCGAGGATATTCCCGAGGCTCCCGAGCGCAAAATGACTGATACCATCAACGAGCCCATTTTGCTGATTAAATTCCCAGCCGAGATTAAGTCCTTCTACATGTCACGCTGCGCCGAGGACAATCGCCTCACTGAGAGCGTGGATGTGCTGCTGCCAAATGTGGGCGAGATTGTGGGTGGCTCCATGAGGATCTTCGATAGCGCCGAGCTGCTGAAGGGCTACGAACGCGAGGGCATCGATCCCAAGCCCTACTATTGGTACACAGATCAACGCATCTACGGCACAATGCCACATGGCGGATACGGATTGGGCTTGGAGCGCTTCCTCTGCTGGCTGCTCAATCGCTATCACATTCGCGAGGTCTGCTTGTATCCACGCTTCCTCGATAGATGCAAGCCCTAAGCTGGAAAGCTCTTTGTCTTTCCCCCTTTAAATGCGGCATTTAAAAAAAGAAAATACTATGGCTTTGTTATCACTAATATTATATAAACTCAAATTAACGCTTCAATTTCTGGATCATAATTACACATTGTACTGCATTTAAATTGCTATCTTCGATATAAATACATTTTAATCCTTTGGAAGCTAACACAAAAATAACTGTTTTGTTTATTTTTGCTGAAACTAGTATTAAATAGAAAATTCTTTTCGAGAGGACAATTTTAAATATTATCGAAAAGTTATCTAGGACATTCCTAAATCTTAATTAAAGAACAGTATAAAGACGTTTAATTAAAAGTTTAATATTAAAAAGGGTATTCAAAATGAATTAAACTTATTAAAAAACAAGTAAGAAAGTCGAGTGTGCTCGAGAACATATTATTATTTTGAACATTATAGGAAGGAAGAGTTGGTATATACAATAATTACTATAGTAGTTATAATTCCTGAAAATTTGGTTGCGATCAGATAAAAATCGTCGAAGTTATTAAAGAAATACTTTTGTATGGGCAAAAACGCCTACTTACTAGGGGTCTTAGTTGCTTTGGCTGACAATATTATATCGATATACCACATATACCATTTGGCATATTTTCAGTATTTTTGCAGTATATTTGGTATATTTTCAAAATAATACCGCAAAATATATTGATTTTATTTAAAATGGGTAGCAGGTATCTCACAGTCGAGTACACTCGACTGTAGCTTTCTTACTTGTTATAAAGTATTGCAGTTGTAATTTTAATACAACTGCATCTCAATTATTAATTAATTCCAATGACATTGATTATTATTTTTTATTTTTTCGCACATTTCAAATATGAACTCAAATAATGTTTCATGTTATGTTGTTTTGTTTATTCGTTCACGTTTAATAATTTACACAAATTTTCTAGTTAATCTTAAGGATTAACCTATAGGCAAGTAGACAGGTTTCGTCTTACAAAATGTTGTTCAATAACTTTTAATTTAGCAACAAAATCAGCAATCAAAATCAGCAACAGTAGTAGAGTTAACTAGTTAGTTTCATTCTCTAGCTTCTGTAGTCTCTGAGATATAGGTTCGCATACGAACGTAGAGCTCAATGGTCTCGGGGGTTGACTTTGATCAAGGGTCGTACACTATTAGTCTTTCAAATAATTTCTACTTTGTGTAGAAAATACTTGAGCAGACTCAATCAATCAATCAATGTATTATTCACATTAATATATAGTCTTTTATAATGTCATTAGTAGTAAAACAAAAAAGAAACAATATTTTCCAGCAAATAAAGTATTATTTCAGTTTTAGTTTTTTTTTTATAATAACTTTTTTGGGTCAAGACTGACAATATTTTTGTTTTTAATTTGTGAGTGTAGTAATAACAATTTTCCGTTAAAAAAATATAAAGTCTTAACTTATAAGATTATTAAATAAAACGAAAGCCCAAAACTTTAAATACTAAAAGGTAAAAACATATGGGTAATTCCATAGCGGAATTTGTCCCGTGCGAGACTCTTTACATTAAAAATAACATAAACTGAAACAATTTTGAAAATAAGAAAAGTTTATTTTTATAGCTCTAGATAAGTACTTTAATTAGAGCTAAGAATTGTTTTGGAATTTTCTTTCTGTTTTGTTTTCTGTTGTGATAATTGCAAAAATTAACCAATTCGTACGCAAAACCAAAAAATTAACGAAATTATATATTTTATCGGAAAACAGATCAAGTTCCTAAAATCAATCTTAGCTCTAAAAATAGTGCTAAGCCATGGAATTACCCATATAGTGCTGACAAGTTTCTACAAAAATTTTGTTTAATCAAAGCTTTTGCAATATTGCACTTAAAATGTGAAATCCTTCCCCATGTCAAATACTCCGAGTATTTAACTTATGTTGATGTTAATTATATCTTTTCGACCTTAAGATGAATGCCATTTTCAGCAGACAACAATAAATTTGTTTTTACAAATTTAATAGGTACTTGTGTGGTTGGTGAAATAGAAAACTTAAAATCCTTAATCAGATGGCCCAGACCTACGCAGGTCTGCATTAGACCAAAGCGCGAGCCAATACAGTTCCGAGGACCATCCCCAAAGGGCAGCCAAGTACAAGATGGTCGCGCTTGGATCGCAGATTCCGTGAAGCGTTCTGGCTTGAATTTCTCTGGTTCAGGATAGATGTCGGGATCATAGTGTATGCCCAGGACAGGAATAATCACAATACTGTCTTTTTCAATGTAATATTTGGGATCATCAGGCGAATAGTCCGAGTTGGTCTTCCTCGTTAGATGAGCCAACACGGGGTACTTGCGCAGGGTTTCTGTACAAAGAGTAATTATTAATATTAATAATAATTTAATAAATTAGTTGGACTACTTACCCATGACGACCTGTTCTAAGAGTTCCATTTCTTTAATATTATCATAGTTAAATTCATCGTTGTGTTTAGCCAGCACTTCTTTGATTTGCGCTCTAAGCTTGTCCTGTATATCCTGATGTTGTGCCAGTTCGTAGAGGGCAAAACCCATAGTTGTGGAGCTCGTTTCAAATCCGGCGAGGAAGAATATGAAAGCCTGGGCAGCTAATTCCTCAAACGATAGACCATCCTCAGTATTTCCCTCCTGATGCTTCTGATACATTTCGATGAGCATGTCCATGAAATCATTGCGTTTTTCCTTCGTCTTCAGACGATAGTCGATTGTTTCTCTGACAATGCGAGTATAGAAATCGTTAACGTCTTCGGTTGTGACCTTCAAATGGAGGCGACGCGACAATTTCGGAAATCCGAATATAAAGAAATCCAAGAGACCATAATAGCGACGCACAGTCACCGCACGTTTGCCCATGTCTACGAAATCGGCATTCGCACCACGTTGACTATTGCAATTGAGACCAAAGGCACAAGTTCCAATTACATCGGCAGTGTAGCGACTGACCAAATCGGTGATTTCCAACTCCTTGGCTGATGGCAACTTCTCGTTGAATACCTTAGACATTTCCTCGGCCACTTTCAACACAATGGGCAACATGTGCTTCATCTTGCCCGACGTGAAGGTGGGCGAAAGCTTGTGCCGCAGATGACGCCATTTTTGACCTTCAATACTAAACAAAGTTGCCGACAAGGGATCGTCTTCTTCATTGTAGAATATGCCACGATTCTCAAAGTTATTAAAGTCCTTGATTAACACGCGTTTGGTCAGCTCCAGATCGGTGACGATAATAGTCTTCGTAAAAAAGAAATAGAGGCCAGCGAATGGATTGCCGCTATTCTTGTACTTCAAATAATAATCTTTGAAGATCACACTAATCTGACGTTTCGATGGCCAGTCTCCCATGTTACCCTTGAGAAACGTTGGCTCATCGTGCGGGATTCCACGACGACCCCAGTAAGTGTACCGACTACGGGCTGCGTAATATAGCAGCCCGAGAACAATACCAAATAACGCTATAATTAACATTTCACGCCCCGTTGTAGACTGAGTTTATTTCAGGTTCAGCACTTGATATTTATAGTCCGAAGCTCTCTCGCCCTCTTGAAAGCTTTTATTTATGAGAGCGGCAAGATAGTTAGGAATATCGAATATGGGGGAGTGCTCACAAATATTTGTAACTTGTATTCTAATAATACAGTATCGTTTTAATTGAAAAATTTTCGCTACAGTCGAGAGTGAGTTGCCCGATATAGTACCACATAAAAAATATATCATAGACGATCCAATATGCCAGATTGTCAGCCAAAACAACTAAGACCCCTAGTAAGTAGGCGTTTTTGCCCATACAAAAGTATTTCTTGAAGTGGGCGTGGCAAAAAGTTGAAACAAACTTGATCTGCGTGCAAACATAACAAATGTTGTCGAAAGAAATTACAGTTCTATCTGTTTTATTCGGAGAGACCGACAGACGGACATGGCTAGATCGTCTCGGCGGTTGACGCTGATCAACGATATACAGATATACATTTTGGGGTCGAAGATGACTCCTTCTGTTATATACATTTCCTGCCGGCACAAAATTAAAATACCCTTTTACCCTACGGGGAGCGGGTATAACTATTTCTCGGGCTTACATTATCTTATCTGAGGAAAGTTTAAATTAGTCAAAGCTTTTGCAATATTGCACTTAAAATGTGAAATCCTTCCCCATATCAAGTACTCCGAGTATTTTATTTATGTTGATACGGGCAAGAATACTTATGATAGATCCGATAATGGAACGAAATTTTGAAGTATTCAAAATATGCAGATAATCGGAAATGATGAAAAAAAAATTTTTTAAACATGTATATGAAATTAACAATTGAACTTAACAAAAATCTCACGAATACTTCACAGATTGATGATTTCATTCATTTTGTTTATTGAACACAGCAGTAACTGGCAAATACGGATAAGTAATTCATTTCCTTGCGTTTTTTCTTACATATGTATGTACTATTTTCTAATCTCTTCAACTTTCAGATAGACAAACTCTATTTTGGACTCTGTGCGTGGGCATATACTGAACAGAAAACGTCGTAGCAATTGAACCAAGGCAATGATCGTCTGCATTTTGCCAAATCGCAGCCCAATGGTGTTTCGTGTCATGCCATGCCCGTGACTGGCAGACAGTCAGGTAGATCGCTAGATGACTCGTCTTGCAGACAGCGTCTTGCAATGAGTCTGGTGTACGCGCCCTCTTAGCGCTTCGCGTAATTTCCCTAACGCCTACTTTTCTCTGCAATTTTACGTAAACAAGACCAGTTCTTGCTAAAAGTCTGGTCCTAGACTCGGGATTTTTTCTCGATCAAGTGCAATTTGGTGTATCATGCGTCATTTGTTTTGTGAGTGCTGTACGAGAAAGTTGATTTTTTCCTGCGCGTCTTTAATAAAACAATCAGAGGTAAGTTGTTAATATTTTTAAACTGCTATTCTAATCTGATTTAAATTAAGAAATATATTTGCATTTATATGAGGACCACGAAAGAGCTGTGTGGGATGATAAAAATAGAAACTACAAGGCATTGTCCAGGGCGAAGAATATAGAAAACGGCGAAACAAATAATTTTTTTGTTTAGTCATTAGATTATTTTGTTATAAGTAAAACTGTTTAGATAATATATAAATTGAAGTGTGTTACTCATTGGATTAGTTTTAAAAAATTGAATTAGAATTACAATAAACATTTTATTAACTGCATATATTTTTGAGCGTTTTTTTATTTTGCATATTCCGAAATACGCACTAGAATCTGAGCACAGTATTTTCTGCATGACCTGGACACCAGACTGCTGGTAGACACGTCAAGTACAAATTCCCCCAGCGCAGCCGAGGGAAATTTAAATTTACCTTTGGCTGACTTGATACTTGATGAGTCTTGTAGACAATCAGTTCCGCGTATACGGCAAAACGAAGCGGAAATGTGCATTCTGGTCATGTGTCTGCACATGACGTGACTGGTAGACAACTGCTATGTTGTCTGCTACTAAAACACAATTGGTATATACCAATACAATTGCGGGGAAAATCTCCAAAGGTCAACCACGAGGCAGTAAGACGTTATCGCATATTTTTGATGGTAAAACACTCGGGGATAAACCTTTACGGTTATGGATACATATCTGGATCGAGGTGTATGGCATACATGGGGATAAGTACCATCTGACCAGGTTCAATATAAAAATGTCGATTTCCCATCACCGGATAGCAATTGCGTGAAATGCGGGTAATGTGCGGCAAGACGGAATACTTGCATAAGGTCTCTGAAAGAGCGATAGATTCGGTCTCATGACTTACTAAATCTTGTGGTCAGAGCTCACATGCTATAACCAGCTCCTTGAAGCGCAACTCCTGCAGGAATTCGTAAGTGAAATCTCCACCTTTTGCCTCAATTTCAGTTTTAGTTTTTTACAATAACATTTTTGAGTCAAGAGTGCCTAACAATATTTTCTTTTTAAAAAATTCTTAAATCTTACCTTGTACGATTATTGAATATAACAAAATGAAAAAAAAAATTAAATACTAAAATGTTAAAGCATATATTGTAGTATATCGCAACTCTAGCTTTAAAATTACGCTTGTTATTCGATTTTTTGCGATTTGCGGGGGCGGAAGTGGGCAAACATTTTAAACAAACTTGATCTGCGTGCAAATGCTGTCGAAAAAAAATTATAGCTCTATCTCTTATAGTCTCTGAGATCCAGTGTTTTATACGGACGGACAGACAGACGGACAGTCGGACAGGGCTAGTTGACGCTGATCAAGAATATATATACTTTATAGGGTCGGAGATGCCTTCTTCTACCTGTTACATACATTTCCTGTCGGCACAAACTTATAATACGCTTCTACCCTATGGGTAGCGGGTATAATTATATAAAATGAAAGCTAAATCGAATGATGAAATATTTGAGTATTTATTAATATAAAAAGTTTAATATATATATGGACAATTCTCTGTGAAAAATTGTCCCGTACAACATTATGAAAAAAGCAAAACTAAAACAATTTTAAAAACCAAGTAGTGGTTATATTTCCATTTTAGGAAAGTGTTCGGTTTTACCATGAAATATATAAATTCGTTTATTTTTTTTTTGTTTTCCGTACGAATTAGTGCAATTATTTTATTTTAAAACAGAAAAAAAATTCCAAAATCATTCTTAGATTAGCTTAGACCAAGAGTTAAAAGATTCACCTTTATTCAAAATAAAAAAATGTTTCACTTCACTTTTCCATATTTTTTTCGTCTTATATCATCTAATCAGCTCTAGCTTTAAACTTTTTCTTCGTTTGCTCTTTTTATAAAATAAATATAAGTACATAATAAATACTTACAATCCCTGATATAAAATAGAAGAGTTTAGTGAATAACGATAACATAGATGTGCTTTCTTTTACACATTTTAGCCTTGACCTTGCACTAGGCACAGTTTAGTTTTGACTCAGGTATTTAATATTATTATTATTATAGTATATATTATAATCTATTACAAGATAACAATAATAATTAGGATGTAGTAATGACTGCACTATAATCTTAGCTTGTCATATTGGTGAGCAGCTGCTCGATGTTTTTGTCGTCGAAAGACTCATTGGCGGTGCTTTCTTCCATGTCCATGTCCTCATCCTCTGCATAGTACTCCTCCTCGCCTTCTCCCTCCCCCTCTCCTTCAGCATCGACATCAGCTTGTGGGACCGCATCCACCTCCGCAGTGAGATGCTCCTTGCGATAGTGATTGCGGAGTAGTTCGCTGATGGTGGCGCAGACAACTTGTCGCACCTGCGAATCAAAGCTGGGAGGCAACCAGCCAGTGCGTTCATTGCACACAGCGCCAGTTAGTGGTGTGGGAATCTTCTCCAGCATTTCCTGTATTTTGGGCAGACGCACATCGCAATAGCGCAGCATGCACTGGCGTGAACGCGGCAGTTTGTGCTCCTCGAAATATGGATAATCAATGTTTTGTACGAGATCATTCTTGGAATCTTCTGCTGCGCCGCCAGTTAGCAACATCTTTTGCTTCGCGGACTTGCGGCAATAGACAAACTCAGACACACCGGAGCCGAAACGTAGGCGAAAATCAAAGGTCTGATAGTGACGACTCTTGAAATCCTTGCGCGGATCGTAGCCATAGCGTACATAGAGCGAGCGCCAAGGACCGTTGCTAAAGTAGAAGGCCAAAGAGGGTATGATGCACTTGAGCTTATCATTGGTCACCCCGGACTCGTAGAGCAGCGCTATTCTTGTCCAGACAGGACTCTCGGCGAATAGTTTCTTCACGCGCATAAATTGCTCATCGGAAACGTATTTGACCTTGAGACGTTTGAGAATTTGTGCATCGGGCTGTGTGGGAAATGTGTCCTGCATGCTAAAGGGCACAATGTCGTGATTGTCATATGTAGTCTTGGCCACCACACCGAGGACTTCCTGTTGCCCATCGTCCGCCTCATCGATGCGAAAGTTGCCGCCATGCACGATGTCAACGCGTGCAAAGAGTTCCGGCAAACAAAGCAGCTGCGATTGCTTGCATCTAAGGAGGATTTGGTTTAAGTAACAGTTGAGTAATTGACTATGCTTAACACTCACTTGAAGAATTCCAAGTCGGTGACATCTTGTGGTTTCACTAGCGGCATAGCATAGCTTAGCTCTTCGGCAGCGAGCGCATCGTTGCTCTTGGGCTGATGCCACAGCGGCAGATACTGAAAGTCACAAAGTGCTGCCAAATAATAGTTAGTATCTAAGCTTAATGCAAAGAGTGAACTGTCCACTTACATTCAAAGGAGAAGCTGCGACTGCAGTAGCCCAGCAAGCGCACAAAATGCTGTGGCGGTCGCGTCTTGTCCCGTTTGTGGCGCCTCACTTTCACCGACAGCAGCACACCCGATTTGTCGGTGCAGTCGCCAAAGGTGGGCTTGTTGTATGGATTATCCGGATGGAAGCGCAACTCTAAGCGCTTCTTCTCATCATTCAAAACCTGAAAAAGCAATACAATTTACCAACTGTTGCAATTGCTTTACATATGTATATGCCTCCTACTTACCTTTGATATGTTTACAATGCCGCCAAGTGTTGCCTCCATTCGGTCAATGTTGACAACACGTCCGGGATATTCAATAAGTTCATATTCCTGGCCAAGCTTAAAGTTTAGTTGCCGCGACATGTTTTTGTTTACTAAATTACAAACATACGCACATGTAAACAGATGTGACTCAGGGTTGCATTCCAACAATGGATATTACAATCGCTGTTTACGCAGTCAGCTGTTATATTCTTAAATTAATAATTTACTAGTTTATTTTCAATGTTGGTATAGTTTTAATATCACTGTAAAACAAGAAAATGCTAAGTGAAGACTCTTTAAATTCATTGACATACGAT
Source organism: Drosophila kohkoa (assembly GCA_019972355.1). Lineage (NCBI taxonomy): Eukaryota > Metazoa > Arthropoda > Insecta > Diptera > Drosophilidae > Drosophila > Drosophila kohkoa. The sequence goes on along the minus strand of BJEL01000033.1, from coordinate 121,907 downwards.
TTGTTAAGGAATAAATTATCGAAGTTGACGATGAATAATAACAGAAACTGCCCGTTAGGATTCAAAAATGTAAACAAACTTAAGAAAACAATGCTGGACTGCAATTGGATGACATTATTAACAATTATGTGCAGATTAACCGTATTCTATTCGGTATATTAATGTTTAATTTGAAAAAATACACTTAATAAATGCCTATGGCGTTAGAGAGCAATCGATTTATTAGCACAACATAAATACAATTATCGATAAAAAGAACAATGACAGTTAATGCTCAAAAGTGTAAATGAACTTAAGCAATTGTAGACTATTTTTTGCTGGCTTGTATTTTAGTGGCAATATCGACAATTTTGTGCAGATTGGAGCTCAATGTCTTGATTTGATTCAATGTGGACTCATCCAGCTGCTGGAGCACCTCACGTTTCACATCCGCCAATTTCTGGGACTGCAATTTAAGGACGCCAACCTTGGTGGGAATATGCACGTTGACACAGCGATCTGGAAAACTAAATGGAAGGGATGACACATAAGAGGAGACAACTGTATATGGACAACTTACGTTTGCACAGCCAGTGGACTGCCGCCTGTGGAGAGCGCCACTTCGCCGGGTTTGGGCCAGCGTAGGAACGTGACGGCTGGCAAATTGTCGTCGCGCTTAAGCATGGCGCCCGCTCTGTCCACGGACTGCACTTGGCTGCGAGAAGATTGTGGAGTGCGTAGACGTCCCCGGGAACAATTGGAGTGACTACGTGGAGTTGGCGGAGGAGCTGGAGCTGCAAGAGTTTAATCACTAAATTATTAAGCCAAAGCTGATAAAGATATATTCCTACATTTGAACTGAAAATGCTCAAAGCGTTGCAACTGCAGCTTGTAAAGATCGCTCCATTTCATCTGCAGCATTTGCTGCGGCATGCGAGCCACCAACAGCTGCAATTGATTGTCCACCTGCTGCTTGCTGTGCTTGCCCAGCTCATCGATCTTCTGCAGCGCTGCGTCCAGCTTGACACCAGCGAGACGTTGACGTTCTGCAATTTCCGCCTCCAGACGCACCTGGTAGCGTGTACGTTTCTTAGGCACTTTGGTGCGTGGCATTTTTTGCTCAACTGAACAAAATAATAGGCACGATATGGAATGAGAAATCTCAACGCCAGCTTTAAAAGCGATGTTGAAAACAGGATTACTACGTTTGAATAAGATGTTGTAAATTTACAAAAGTAACTCTATTAAATTATTGAACTTATATTTAAAGAAACCATGTGTGATCATCATCATTAGTATTAAATTAAATAATAGATTATGGAGTGGAAATTCAAAAAAGATCATTTGACCTTTTAAAATAACTTCTTGAGAACTATGTATGTATGTTCCATATCGAATCATCCTCGAAAGTGAAAATTTAATATACTATACGAATAAAAATCGTTCATTTAATAGCATTTGAATATTTATAATCAATCCTTTCTTTAAGTATTTAATAAATAAATAATTCCCGATTTAAAACAATAATTTCTATGAATTCCTTATAAAGAAAATGTTGAAGTGTTTATTTGAACTAATCATTATTTAAAAACGTTAGCAATTTTCTAAAAAGTTTAATATAAATTTTCTTTTTTTTTTATAGCAAGCAAGAACAAATATAGAAAAATTTTAATCAAAATTCCTCTAAAAATGAATGAAAAAATAAAATTATCATTAGGAGTAGCTGAAATATCAAACATGGCGAAACAGTGACAACGTGAATGAACATTGAAAATTTATTAAGAAACATAAGCTTAAATTTTAGAATACACTTTAAAAAACACTAATGCGTAAAAATTGAAAATACAGAAATTAAATGCGTGATTATAATCGATAACTAAGCAAACATAAAATACGTGGGGTATTTATAGATTGGCAAAGTGGGATGGATAAATAGCCTTCGGATGAGCGCTACTTTAATCCTGCCTTGCTGGCGGTGTCTACAATCAATTGTAAATTCTCGTGCAATGTCTTAATCTGGTTAAGGGTGTCCGCATCTAGATTCTCGAGCAAATCCGGCTTTATTTCACCCAGTTTACGCGGTCGCAGCGACAATACGCCATTCCTTATTGGTATATTAACATTGGCAAACTTATCCGGCATGCTGTGAAGTCGAAAATAAAAGAGATATAGTTTAGATAAAAGTTGAATCTACAAAAGACGTCATAGGATGGAAGGAAAATAGCTAAAAAGGGGAACTCTGCTTACACTTGGGCTACGATGGGACTTCCGTATTGGGAGAGCGCCACCTCGCCCGGCTTGGGCCACCGCAAAAAGGCCATGGGCGGTGTGGAAGGCGAGGATGTTGGGTGTGGCTTGCGAGCTGAGCGATCCGCGCTGAACGCCTTCGGACGCGAGGCCATTGGAGTGCGCAATTTGCTGCGCGAGTTGCGATGTGCATTCGACGAGCTGCTGCTGTTCGTAGTTGTGACCCCGACTGCTTGCCCCAGCTTGCTTCCACAGGCGGAGCGACTGCGACGCTCGCGACGCGCACGCGCCGAATGCAGCGGCCCAGGAGTTCGCATAGCGCGCGCCGAGCGCATGGCGGCACCGTTGTAAGAGGACATTGTGCTTATGGCATTGACGCTGTTGCTGCTGCCGCTGATGTTGTTGTTGATGCTGCCGCTGATGGCGCCTCCGCCCATGCCGCTGTCCTCTGTAAGGTAGCCTTAAATAGAGTGACCAGACCAAGGGAATGTGCGTGCGCATGTGTGTGTGTGTGTACAGTGTGTGAGTGCAAAAGTTGTGGATGACAAGGTTAAAATTGAAAGATTTGTTAGTGAAAACTCGCCACCAATAAAACAAAAGAAGAGCAATAATAAGTAATGAGCAAGCGACAGTCGAGCAAGCTCAACTGTAAGATACCCGATAGCCATTATGAACCAATTTTTAATATCTATATACAATCGGTCATGACCTAGATCAAGGACTTGGAACTTGATACGAAAATATCTTGCTCTAAATCACATCTATTCTAACAATAGTAACAATACCTTTCACCCAATAATCTGTTTACTTAACTACAAAATTCTACAGCAAATTACAAATTTTGAAGCAAATTACAAATAATCTATTGGCTAAATCTAACATAAATCGAGTTCTATATTTATCTTTAACTTCGTTCAGGCTGCCCTGGATTAGGTCGTTGAATTTCATCATCTGCCAAACACTGTATGATTTTTATGAGGTAAAAGCTTCGTATTTGATGGCCATGATCTTGGAATACTTTACTACCCCCTGGCTACCGGGTATGCTGTAGTATGAATAATAAGGCTAGGTTCGCTTACCTTCATCGTTGCGACTGTTTGCGGCAAGAGCGCTGCCGCAATTGATGCTGCCACCGTCGTTGGAGGCGCCACCGCCGCCGTTTATTGTGCTGTTGCACATGGATTGGGTTGCAATGTGCTGCGTTTGATCGCTGGCCTTGAAATCGTCGAAATGCTCAAGCTCGGCGATGATGTCGAGAAATTCGCTCATCTTCATGTTGCACAGTTCGGATTGCAGTCGCGATTGTATTAGCTGTATTGATGTGTCAGTCATTGCTTTGTAGCGCGTCTCCTTATCCTCTAATGCCAATTGTATGGAATCCGTTTTCAATTCGTAAACGCGTATTTTCTCCTCACGATTGGCCGCCTCTCGGTTCCGTTTCGAATTCTTTGGTATCTTTGTGCGTGGCATTTTGTTGCTTAGTTGTTTTTTTGCCTTCGATTTGTTGCTATTTGCTCCGAAATTTCCTTAAATTATTTTTGCTATTGTTTTACGGTTTTCTTTGTTTCCTTCTTAGCAGGCGTCTGAGTTTTTATGTTTTCTTTTGAGTTTTTCCGCCTTTTTTTCTAATGGCGTCGATCGGCAGCTTCAAAGTAAAACAGCGTGACCGTACACTTAATTTCGAAACGCACAAAGTATACGACACTGCACAGTGAGACCGTCTTAAAATATATACTTTTTAGTATAAAAATACTAAAAATTATCAAATATTCTTTTTTTAACACAAACTGTTGTCATTGACATTATACTCGATTTTTAGATAACATTTTTTTACAGAAAATTGTACAGTTACTTGGTTAGATAAGAGGGTAAGAAACATTGTGGATGGCAAGTGGAATAAAAAACCAAAGATAGAAGTTTAAAATAACGACTATTTTTCATAAATTTTTTCAAAATATACCAATATACCACAAGCCAGGCCACAATTGCTACAAAATATCGATTGTTGCAGCAATTTGACGTTTTAAAAAAATCGTTGCTATCGATGTTTCATGACATCGTCCTTTCACTACTTATTGGTCTTTGTTGTACGCGCGTTTTTATATATATTTGTTTTTGCGCCCAGTTGTATAGTCTGTTTTGCAATTACTAAGTTTGGTTTTTACTGTTTATTTTTTTTTTTACATATTTTTTTATGTGACTAAAGTATAAAGAACACCACAATTTATATGTGCAATTGTGCTTGCTTTGCAGTTTAGGGTTCCAGAGTCCTGTTTTACTTTTGTACTGCAGACTATGACTGCAGTGGAATATGTTTTCGATTTAAATACATATGTATGTAAGTAACTGAATTTAAGCAACATGAAAATAGTTCAAGATATGTATATATAACATTGATAACCCATATTGTTCGCAATCATATGTAAAAGTTCTCTACCATTTTAATATCGTCGTACAAAAAAAAAACATAACTGTATTTTAAGCGTTGCCCAATTCGTAGATTCGGATGCATTTCAGCACTTAGTGGCAATGCTGAAAATGTGTTCCAAATGGAATTGTGGTTAATATTCAAAATAGTAGTGTGATTATTAGTATGCCTAATAATTATCAAAGAGGATAAAATAAAAGTGCAAAGTTTTGTATCACAACATGTATTATACAATTATCGAAAAGTATGCGGTCTTGATAATTGATGGCGCCATCTGCCGTTCGTGGTTGAACAGTGTGGATGTACTATGTATACAGGGTGTCTAGAAGTCAAAGAGCCCATGCAGGATTAGCAGCTTCACACAATCTTATAAATTGCAGCAATTATTGATTCGATTTTCCTAATTAAATTGTTGCTCAAAAGAGAAGGAGTGTCAAGGATTTTAATTGCCTCTTGAGTGTGTGTGTGTGAGGCACAAAGGCCGGTAAAAGTTGTGTGGCAAAAGGCCACAAAATGTTGTAGTACGATTACTGTGTGGCATGTGGCATGTGGCATGTGTCAAAGGCAAAATAGAATATCCAATCAGCGGCAACGTCAACATTTTCGCAGCACTTTATTTGTGCAACAAAAGCAGCCACAGCCACAGTGAAACTCAATTTGCGCGACCAAACGATGCGTTAAGCATACAAAATGTAAAACGGAAGCGACTTTCATGGATAGATTACACAACGACTTAATACACACACACACACACACACACACTCTTGTGGATAAATGTGCGTTTTATTATGCCTGTTGCAACTGTTGCATATTGCTGCGGTGTGATGCGCCTCGCATGCGTCGCTTTTATTGTCCTCGCTGATATCTGGAACAGCTGCAACAGAGCGGCATCATTACATTTCTATATATATACGTATACAGCGATACACACACACTCACACACACATAGGCAGGTGGCGCACACAAAGCGCAGGATACGCATCCTAGACAACCTGCCACACAGAAAGTCTTTAATAAGCGCTATTCTATGCGAAATTGTTGTTCGGCCACGAGATACTCTAATGCTAGTTGCTGCCTCCAGGCGATAGATGGCGCTGGTGACATTTTTATTCTGCTTTTGCACTATGGAAATGGTTTCGCTCTGCAGCTTTTTGTTGTTGTTGTTTGCGTTTATTATGCGATTGTATTGAATAAAATTATGTATGCATATAGTTGGCAGTTTTCGAAAACTTTGCGACTGCATATTAAATATTGAGTGGGAGTCAAAGCAAACTTTAACTGATTTAATGCCTTCAAATTTGCAAGGCCAATTTGTTTTTGCTTTTTTCTTTAATTTCCAAAGGGTCTGTCAGTAATAATCTCCTGCAATATATAACCATTATATAAAGAAATAAATCTGTAAATAATAAATATTAAAATTAAAGTAATTAAATATGACTTCTTATGATATTTTAATAATTAAAATGGTAATACAATAGCAGCGAAGGATCTGCAAGAAATAAGTTTCTGCAACATATATAATCCTTATATTTAAAAACCAATCTGCAAAAAATAAATATTAAAATGAATGAAATCAAATATTGCTTTTAATGATATAAATTAAAATTATAATACAACAGCGGCTCTAAAATTAGAATTATCTGAAAGGTCCAGAAAATTTGATTTAAGACATAATAATATAATAAAATTAAAAAGAATATAATAATATATGTATATATAGAAAAATATGTTTATTACATCGTTACATTGTGAAATCTGTTTTCTTTTATTCAATCTCTATTCAAATATTTTTGAATAATATTAATATATTTAAATAATCACGTCTCAGCGCCGAAAGCTTGATATGCATTTTTTTGATCTTATATCGCTAATGTAATATTTTATTATCTTCATTGTGTTCATGCTTGAGTAGAGTGTGATGTCAAAGCAACTGAGTCGTTGCAGTTGCACTGAGTTAACACCCTATAAAATTGTGTATATAATCTAATAAAAATATCACTAAACATGTCTTCAATGTTTATGTTTATGTGTGCAAAGAAATGCCATTAGCTTCAAAATGTCACTCGTAAATACTTGTTTCTTTAGTCAGAGATTCGAAAGGCATAAATGTCGCAAAACTAACAACGTCTTTGTTTCACACTCTTTAAAATCTACAGACTTTATCTGCATTATCTTAAGAATTAATCCTTATTTCTATCTGTCTTTATACCCGCTATCCATAGTGTATTATAGCTATAGCTGTTTAGTGGTATTATAGCTTTGTGCCTGTCCGTCTGTCCGCCTGTCCGCCTGTCCGTCCGTATAAACACCTAAATCTCAGAGACTATAAGAGATAGAGAAATAATTCTTTTTCGGCAGCATTTGTTACATTTCCACGCACATCAAGTTTGTCTCAAACCACGCCCACTTCCGCCTCCGGAAATTTAAAAAATTTAGCTGGCGTGCTAGAGTCGAGTTTTGGTACATACAATAATAACCATATTTAAGACTTCTGAAAATTGAGTTTCGATGAGATACAAATATTTAAAACTTATTTAAGAAATTCTTTTTAATGGAAAAAATCGTTAACTTACAACGGGTCTTAGTTGCTTTGACTGACAATCTGGAATATTTTCTAATCTATGGTATATTTTGATTGTAGTACTACGTATTTTAATATGCCAAATATATTATTTGGTATAGTTTTAGTATTTTTGTGGTATATTAATTTGGTATATTTTAAAATTAATACCGCACTGTTTTGCTCTTGTTCACAATTTGTAGCGAGTATTTCACAGTCAAGCATACTCTATTGTAGATTATTTTCTTATTTATTCATTAAAAGAAACCTATTTCCTAATGCACCAATTATATATAAATGATTTAATAATTGAGTCAAATAAAGGAATTTCAGCTTTTCAGTTTATCACTTCTTCATCGCATCTTTGGGGCGAATTAGCATCTTAACTTCTTTAAGTACAATGAACCAACCGTCGTTCCACCAATATAGACTTTTATATTTTGTATTTAAAAGACTGCATAAGAAACAACAAAAATCTATAATTATGTGTATTCCTTCGTAAATAAAAATTTGCAATATTTACCAAGAAGAACAATGATTGTACCACCAGCCACTTTCATTCCAGACTGCGCAATTACCAAGATCATGGTTGTCGTTGTCGCGATCGAATGTTGTGAATTTCATGTTTTCATGGTATCTCATGTTATCCTCAATAATAGTTCCAGTGAATTTACCCAAACTCAGTGCATATCCATTATCTTCATCAGATATTTTGAAGTCGTCATAACGAAGATTGTAGGTACTTCCATTCTTAGCAACCAAATGTATGTAAAGTTCGAAACGCTGCAAGCTCGTGATACGATGGATTTTCTCTAATCCAAGAAAGAAATCACTTTCAAAAGAACCGAAACCTTTGCGATACGTTGCCCAATCCCTCTTGAAACTCTCATTTCCCCCAACTCGCTGTTGTATTATAATCCATCCAGGTCCAGCTAACTGACTATCGCACAAAACATTGAATAAACCTATGCCAGAGATCTTGAGTTGATGAACTCCTGAATAATCTCCGAAAGGGAGACATGTTGTGGGATTTAATTTATCAAGTTCAGATTGACATAACTGATTTTCCTTTACTTTATCTATTAGCTTAGTTTCACTTTCTGTTAATTTCAATTGAATCTTTTTCTGTTCTTCTCTAAAGTTCTCTGATGTCCCTTTTAATTCGTTGATTTCTGAACGACATAACTGAATCTCTTTTTCATGATTTATTAATGTAGATTTATTCTCTTCTAATTTCAAATCAAGTGTTTTCTGATGTTCTGTGTTATTTTTTAAATTCTCACTCAATCTCTTTATATTTTCATCTTTTTCAATTAATCTAGAATTAAGAGATTTTAATTGAACTTGATAATTTTCTAAGTTGGTGGATTTATCTGTTAGTTGTTTTTCTAATTTAAGAATAGTATTTTGTTGTGAATTAATTTCAGATTCAGATTTATCAACTTTATTTTGACACAATTTCAATTCGTTTTCCCCTTTGATTACTTTGTTTTTATATTCATTTAATAGATCTGCCTCCTTTATGAATGTTTCATGAATTCTTACAATTTCATGATATTTTTTCATAAGATCAGAATTTAATTCACTTATCTGCTTTTCCTTAGTTTCACTTTGTTCTAACTCATTTCTAACCTGCCTGAAGTAATCTAGCAAAGGTTTGACAGTTTTATAATTATGAAGCCGGCACTGTTCTTCCAATTTTCGGTCTTCACACGTCTGATAGGAAGAAAACAAATACACTTTAATCACTCTTTATTCTTCTTAGTATTATGTCTTTGATCTCACTTCATCTCCAGTTGTTGTAGCCACCAAGAATATTTGAAGGACCATCAGTAAGAAAACTCCGTTAAATTTTATTCTGCGCATTTTAAATGTTTCGACTGCCCGCAAACAAAATGAATTTGGAACTGAATTGCGTTATTTCGTTAATGTCATTGAATGTCTGAAGCGGATGTGGATTCCGCTCAATCGATCTGAACGAGAGAGGTCAAGTAATGATAATCTAGACTCTCTGCCCTAGATTCTCTGTCGGAAGAAGAAATTTCAATGTCGGATGATCAACTGTAATTTTTTCTGTTCAACAGATTCTGTTCTGTTTGCTCCAAGCAGCTTCTTCTTGAAGACCCATCGACAACAACATTGTTTTCAATTTCTTTCAGTCGCGTGCTGACGAAATTATGCTCGAATACTTTCAAAACCATAATGGGACTGAGTTTTTATTAATATACATATGTATATGCTGCCAACTATTTGATTAGCAAATTTAAAAACAACTTGATTAAGTTACTAAGAGTATAATTGAGTTTTTATATTCGCTACCCATTGGGTAGAAAGGTATTATAAGGTATTATAACAGGCACAAGGAGGCATCTCCGATCCCATAAAATACGCCTACTGACAATCTGGTATATTTTGCACTCTATAGTATATATTGAGATTAGTACCATAACAATATTCCAATATACCATTTAACATATTTTAAAAGAATTTGTGTGGTATATTATTTCGGTATATTTAAAAAAAACCGCAATATTTTGCTTTAATTCAAAATGGGTAGCGATTATCTCACAGACTCTCTCGACTGTCGCTGTTTATATCGTATTTTGGATTGTTTTTGAATGTTGCCCCGAAATTTAATGAGCTCAACTGTTGCCGCCCAATCGAGAAGCATATGATGTTGAAGAGAGCATTCGTGTCCCAATTTATTATGGCCATAAGTAATGAATGCACTTCATGTGGTTGTGTGCAGTTACCCTGCAAAGTAATGATAGTTTGTGGGTGGCTCGAAGCGAGAAGGAAACGAAACGACAAGCAATCAATTCAATGTGGAATGTTATGGCTTTTTAATACTTGTAATACTTTCATCCCCCTCCCTCCTCAACTTGAGGGTAGTTGTTGTTACCCCCGCTCGCATTAATGAGCCCAAATATTGAAGTAGTAACGAAAACTCAATTAAATTTCTCTCCCCCTCCTATAACTCTTCTCTTCTCTTCAGTTGCAGTTGCACACAGGTGTTCTAGCTGTTCCCATTTTAAAGGGAACACTTTGCTTGCTGAGTTGCACTCAAACGAGTGTTTCACATTGCCACAACGTTCCGACTCGTGATAGCTTCGGCTCTCGGCTGTGTTTCGCCTTGGTGCATGCAACACCAAGAGTGGCAGCGACTCAGTCGCTTGTAGCAGCGACAGCAGATGCAACGTTCACACCAAATAAGAAACGAAAAAAGACAAAAAACAGTCCGTGTTTGAGCTCAGTTCAGTTCCGTTTTCAATTTTGCATTGCAATCGCAATCGCAGTCGAGTTCGCGTTCGCAATTCACAGTTTGCAGTTCGCAGTTCGCAGTTTGCATTTCGCACTCGCATTTCGCAATCGCATCGCATTCGCATTCGCACTACACACACACACACTCATTTGCCATTCATTCGACTTTCGACATTCGCGCGTTTGTGCAGCAAACTAGACCCGGTTAGCTGTTTTCTTTTTCTATTTTCTGTTATTGTTTCCTTTGTTTATTGGTGCGTGTCTTTAGTTTTTCTTCCTCCCTCCACTTCGTGCCCGCGCGCTGTCTCTCTTGCACACTTGCTTTCAGCATTCTTTCGTAATTGCGAGGCCAGAGTGGGAGAGAGAGCTAGAGCGGGACAGGGAGAGGGAACGTTGTTGTGCGAAGAGTGCGACGACGACATAATTAAATTAAAATTTACTCACAACACACACACACACACACACTCACACGTACACATCGACAGGGGCCAACTAATCACATTACCAACCATCAGCCATCAGACATCGGCCATCGGGCAAAGCAGCTAACGGAAAACAGCCATTGACATCGTCGCAGGCAGTCGGCCAACATCGCTGAGAGACAGACCCACAAGACATTTCTATATAATTTTGTAGTTTTCCGTTTTCTGTTGTTGTGTCCCTCTGTGTCTGTGTCTGTGTGTGTGTTGTGATGAGTGTGTTGCATACTTTTTGGCGCGCACTGTCCTCCAGCTCTTAACGCAAATTGAAAACGTGTTTCCAGTGCTCGGTTCTCAACATTGACAACATTCTTAAAGCCATAAATCCACGCCCACATCTAAATTCAATTCGAAGCCAACTCTAACGCCAACGTCCACTTTACCAGTGAGGCGACAAATTTCTCAACTTTTCCGGCTGGTAAGTTACGCACAAGTTTTTGAATGGAATATCTGGAATATACCCAAAAAAAATATATATTTGACTTTTACACAGTCGATTGAATTTATAATCTTTCTAGCAGTTAAAATTTAGACTGCTTGCTGAAGAGGGTTCTAAAATTCTATGTTTAGACTCGCCTTTTTCCCTTTATAAAAAATGCTCAAGTCCTTGGGTTCAATTATACCCAAAACTCTTACATGAATACTTGGTAATATTTCATATTAATTATTAAGTATTACAATAGTTTTTCTACCTACTTTTTGTAGTTAAACATTGAAAAACTAATTGATGCGATTAGTGTAGAAAATATCTTTATTTCTGACACATAAGTTTCTATTCAAGATAAGAGAATAGAATTCATTAAGATAATTAACATGTTAAGATTATCTATAACTAGTATATAAATATAAGATTATATATTATAATGTTCCAGGTTATTTGAAATTACCAGTAGCTGGATTTATATAAAAGATTATAAGAATGTGAGCATATTCATTTCAACTCTTGAAAATGTAATCTTTTGTCCTTTACTGAGAACTTTAAATTCACTTCTCAACAACTTTATCTCAGGTTACACTCTCATTAGTGGATAATTAGTTTCTCATCTCATCTAACAGGTTTTATTACTTAAGTTGACGTTTATAGAAAAATGCTTAAGTCCTTGAACGATGCCCTCAATTATCAACAAATTTTACATATTAAGTATTGCAAGATTTTTTCTACCTAAATGTAGCCAAACAGTATAGAATTAATTGATGCAATTAGTGTCGAAAACAGCTTTATTTTTGACACAAATATTATAATTTAGATAAGAGAATAGAATTTACTTCGATGAAAATTATGTTAAGATTCTCAATATTAAGAATTGATATGTAGGATATCAATATATATATAAGTTTATAAGGATGTGAACATATTCTCTTTAAAATGTAATATTTCCACATTCACCGAATACTAAAAGTTAATTTCTCAACAACTTTATCTCAGTTTACACTCTCATTAGTGGATAATTAGCTTCTCATCTTTACTTTGTTTTTTCGCTTTACAAGTTTATCAGGTTTCATTACTCAAGTTGACGTTTATAAAAAGAATACTTAGGTCCTTGAACGATGCACTTAATTATCGCCAAAACTCTTACATAAATACTTGCTATTAAATAATAAGTATTGCAACATTTTTTGTAACCCAATATTGTAGTCTGAAAGTGACAAATAATTGTGGAACTAAACATTATTTTTGACAAATAAATTTATATTTCATAAAAGGAATAACACATCACACGCAATTAAATTTTTTAACTTATTCGAATAGTGTAGAGTTAAGGGTAGTTTGAATTTATTATGATAACAAACATGTTAAACACTGCTTTCAATCACTAATTAATTGCTATAATTAACCTCTTCAAAGATCCCATCTCTGTTTGTTGGCTAGTCAGTAAATCATCCGCTAATTGTCCCAGCGATTATCACAAAAACGTTGCAATAAGATAAAACTTTGAGTTACGCATCTGTTAACTGAGAGTTAATACAACAAAAAAAATATGACATCAGCACAGAAAAGGATTTCGGGCCGCAAAGATCAATTAAACTTTTTAATCGACCAATTCAATTAAATAATCATTACAATGACGAAAAGCGCCATTTCATTTGCATTGTAACCGCACTTAATGACATTTTCTCTCTCTCTCTCTCTCTCTCTCTCTCTTGTGTTCTCACTCTTACTTTGTTGTAAAAATATTTACAGTCAAAGATGACGCAACGATTAAGGCTGTGTAAGAATTATTAACTGACATTCGTCCTCACTTCGTCTCCTGCTGTTCCATAAACTTTTTAATGTGGCGCCTGTCCTCAATGAAATTCTCATTGCAATTTTGTATTTGAATTATAAATGTATTTTTATATGGCAGTTACAGTTCAGTTCAATTCAATTCAATTTCATTTATTCCGGCGCCTCAGTAATTTCCTGTTGTTTTGTGCCTGATATTGGTCCCCAAAAGGCAATCATTCAATGATTATGCTGGCCAATTAAAAACCATTTTGTAAGGCAAATTAGGCATTCATTTTGTAAATATACCCTTATATATGTATGTGTGTGTATGTATGTATGTGTGTATTGTCCGCAAGGCATGCCACATTTGATATTTTTTGTGACGTTTTTACCACTTCATTTAACGCAATTAAATTTTCAAAGTTATTCGTGTAGTGTAGAGTTAAGGGGAGGTTAAATATTTTCATTCCATTTAAAAGATTTGTGGCACATATTTACATTATTTATTTATTTAATATTATTATTAACATTTTCATTAACCATTTATACTCCATACGAGTATGTAACCTAAAAGTCAAATTTTCTTGCAATAAAATAAATATTCAAAAGAAATATATGTATATACATATTAATAGAAGAATAGAATTAGATTATTGAGCGGAATATCGATTGATTTAATAATCAGTAATAAATACTGAAACTTCAATATTATACTATATACTCTAATAATATACCAGATCGTGAGAGTATTCAGTATTTTTCATGATATAATTCCTTCGCAACTTAAATTTGATATTTGTTGCAATGAAAAAATCAATAATACATACAGAAACTATAATATTATTCTATATACTCTAATAATATACTAAAACGTGAGAGTATGGAGTATTTTTCATTAAAAAAAAACTCTCGCAATTTAAATTTGCTATTTGTTGCAACGAAAAAAATCAGTAACAAATACTGCAACAACAATATAATACTATATAATCTAATAATATACCAGTACGTGAGAGTATTCAGTATTTTTCATGACATAATCCCTCGCAACTTAATTTTGATATTTGTTGCAATCAAAAAAAATAATTGAATTACATGTGTATCAATGTATTTTGCTGTCACACCGTTTGAATTCTTCTCCCCATCCACATTGATTGGCAATCGCAATCACATGCATTCACTTGAATTCACGGAATTCCCCTACGTATTTGTCGTGCTTCAATTATAATGCAAAATATTTGCATTTCAATGCATTCATGTCAGGAAAACGAAAAAAAAAAAGTATAAAAAGGGGTCCACTCTACGTGACAATTTGATGAATTTCTGTGAAACCTTTCGATGGATTTAGTTGTGGCATTGTTTATGCTCAAAGTGCCGCATGTAATTCAACATGTTTCAATTAAGCATTTTAATTAAATGCGCAGCATTTTTCCATGCTAATTTATAGCAAATACTATATAAACGGAATGCAAATTATTTCAACTGCGAATGCTTTCGTGTTTGAATAACAAATCATTTTCGATGTGGCAAAATATTTGCGGCATTCTATTTGGTTTGCAAAGTGCAACGAGGAAAGTTGCTTAATCGAATTTAAATATATCAACATTTTGCTAAGATCTTGAGATAAATAAAAAACTTTCTTATTCAAGAAGTCGGAGTTCATTATTTTTTAAGTGAAAAAAGGGATTTGTTCATAAGATTATTTTATTTAATATTTTATATGTTGCTTAAATTATTATTCTATAAATTGATCTGTTTAAGTTGCAGTTTTGTTTCAATTATTTAAAACAAATTCACTGATTGAGATATCTGGTTATAAAAAAAGAAGTACGAAAGTTTGAGATACCTGCTTCTCAATTTCAATAAAAAGAAGACTGTGCGGTATGATTCTTAAAATATACCAAATTAAAAAATATACCGATGACAATAAAAAGAAGGAAAATAAAAAACTATATTAAAAATGTATTTTTTGTTAACATTGTTGATATTAATACATTAGATTTAAGATACCCGTTACTCAATTCTAATAAAAGCCAAACAATGTGGTATTATTAATAGAATATACCAAATAAATATACAGTTGGCAATAGAAGAAGAAAGGACTGTAAAATACTGTATTTCGCTGATCATTATACAATCAGTGAGATTAAAAATATAATTTCTCCTTAAGTGGTTGATATTAATAGATTAGATTTCAATAAAAGCGAAACTTTGCGGTATTATTCTTGAAATATACCAAATGAATATACCGAAGAAAGAAAGAAGGTAATAAAATACTATATTTCGCTTATCGCTTTATCGCTTATGCGATATTATAAATGCATTTTTTCCTAAATTTGTTGATATTAATACTTTCGATTAAACATTTAATTTTCTTAACATTTTCATACTTTATACTTCATATTTATCCTGATTAAAATAGCAATATTTTATGCGTCTGAAGAAAGCTTAATTACCGAATATCGAATTTGTTTTAGCATAAGTTTCATTGAATGAATTACAAAGTCCTCACAAAGAAACTAAAATTACTCGGTATTTTCACCATTTTGCGTTTGTTCTAGCTTCTTCTTTATTAAGAGAGTTGCCGCCTGAAAGTATGCTAATAAAAATTTTTAATTTATGGCAATTGCCATAAAAAGTTACTCGAGTGCTTGCTGGCCAGGCAAATGACCTGTTCCTCTGCCTTTCGCTTTGCCTTTCCCCTGGACGTTGAAAGCAGCTCTTCGCTTCATTGCCCCGTTAAGTATGCAATGTATTTTCGTTTTCATTTTCCATATTTTCCGTGTGCACGCACAAAACGCATTCGTTGCCGCGACAACTTTACTACACTAAACCTTACTTTTGCTCCCTCCCCCTCTTGGCACTCTCTTGGCTTATCGACGCCCTCGTTTCGATTTCGCTGCTGCTGCCCATTGTCATTGATGGCTTCGTTGCTTCGCTGCCCCCCGCGGCGCGTGTTCATCAATAATAATTTCAAGTGGTTTTTGGCCATGCAAACTAGAAATGCACCCAGCAGCAACAGCAGCAGCAGCAACAATGCAGCCAGTGCTAAGCCATGCCCCAATTTGCAGCTCTGCCGCCACGCCCAGTCGTAAAGAGGGCGCGACGCGACGACGGACACTTCAAAGTTCGATTTTTGTATTGAAAATTGGCGTGCATTACTTTGCCGTTCAAGTCAAACAAAAGAAAATATGGCAGCTGAAGCAAAAGCAAAGGCAAAGAGGGAAAAATAGAATTGTAAATGTGTGCGTGCGTGTGTGTGTCGCTTACCTTTTTATAAGGTTGCTTTAATGGCAGCCAATAACTTGAGCTTTAAATATATTTTTAGAATTTGTCAGTAGGTGAAGTGAAATATCGCAAGCTATGGAAATAGATAATGAGAAAATATTTCCTAAATAGTATGCATTGATTAACTTCTCTTCGAAGTGAAAATATCTAATTTTATATTTTATACAAATAAAAAAAGGACATTGATAAGTGACATGAAAAATTGTAGATTGCGAGAACAGAAAATGGGAAAAAATGTTGTAAATAAAATGCATTGATTAACTTCGCTTTTCACTTCGAAGCTATTATTTCTAAAACTTATATTTTATACGGTAAAAATATAAAATCTTGTTTTATCTTTAGTTCCGTAATTTCTTTTAATATTTAGTTTTTTAGGCATTCTTGATATTACATTCTATGTTTTTCGAATTTAGAAGATAAATAAAATAAAGCTATTGCAAAACAGACTCTAAAACCTGCAAAGAAATAGTTATAGTTGCAAAGTTGAAGCTGCTAGTTGTTAATTTTCTAATATCATTGAATGTAATTTTATATAGAATAATAAAGATAATTATAGAAGTTATACTTCTGTATGGAAAATTACGCCTGCTGCAATCGAGTTTTAGCTGCTTTGGCTGACAATCGGGTAATTTTTCATCTTTATGGTATATTTCGAATGTAGTACTTCAAATATATACCAAATATGGCCCTTGGTATATTTTACTTTTGTTCAGTATGTTAGTATTTCTGTTTTTATTCAAAATGATTTGTTGTACCCGCTACCCATAGGAGAGAAGGGTTTTATAACTTTGTGCCGGCAGGAAATGTATGTAACAGGTAGAAGGAGGCATCTCTGACCCTATAAAGTACAGTAGATTCCGGTTATAACGACTTTCAAGGGACCGACCATTTTACGTCGTTCTAACCGGAGGACGCACTAACCGGAAGGAGCAAAAAAATTTTTTTTTGTTTATTTTATGGTTGCCAGTTCGTAATAGGCTTTTAAAATAAAACAAATTAATTTTTAAATAAAAAAAAATTTTTTTTGAGACATTTTGCGGGTGTAATGCACAAGTGTCGAGCTTAAACTGAATAACCACTTCATTGCACATTTTGTGCATTAACTCACATTTGGCGAAATTACGCATTCAAAAAAAAAAGCAGAAAAAAACTAGAAATATAACAGAATAGGCTATGTGGTCTGCACACGCACGCTGTAAACATTTGTGAGACGTCAGCATTGCACTTCGACTGTCTCTCTCTAACAGCAGCGTTGCTAAGGCGACGGCTAAGACTGACAAAGAATAGTGAGAGTCTAAGAGCTTCGTGTCGCTGCTACGCACACAAGCAACGGTGCCGATCACTGATATATACATACATACATTTCTAATTACGCCGTTTGATGCTTAAATTTGTTGGCAATTTTTCGCTGAATTTTTTTTTTCGTCGCTATATCCGGTTGAATTCTGAAAAATTTCGTCGGTATAAGCGGTTAGTCGCTAAAAGCGGAGACGTTCTAAGCGAAGGCGCTTTCATATAAGTTTGTATGGGGACCAACCAAGCCATCGAGTTTTCGTCGTAATAACCGGACGCTATAAGCGGAGTCGTTATAACCGGATTCTACTGTATATATATTCTTCATCAGCGTCAACAGCCGAGACGATCTTGCCATGTCCGTCTCTCCGTCTGTCTGTCTGTTCGTATGAAACACTGGATCTCAGAGACTATAAAAGATAGAGCTATAATCTTTTATCGACAGCATTTGTTAAGAAATGCTTTTGTATGAGCAAAAACGCCTACTTACTAGGCATCTGAGTTGCTTTGGCCGACAATCTGGTACATTGTGCCGTCTATGGTATATTTTGAATGCGGTACTATCTTGATTGAGATTGATTTTGAGAATAATACCGCAATATTTAGCTTTTATTCAAAATGGGTAACGGGTATCTCACAGTCGAGCACACTTTCTTACTTGTATAGTTATAAATCCGGCACTGTTTTTCCATTTGTTGGTCGAATTCATCTGTCTAATAAGAAGAAAATAAATACACCTATAGCACCCACTATAATACACTGCTTTGTGTAATTATTATTACCTTTTCATCAACTAATGTTGCAAAAACAAAATGTTGTATGTTTTATTAGTAACAAAACTGCATCATTTATGTTTAGATAAGAAACGAATATGTGAAGATCATTTCTGAAATTACATTAATATTCAAAGTTCGACTGAAAGCATATATACAGGATAATCATAAGTTACTGACTTTTAAGTATTTGCATCTCTATTGAAAGCGTCTAGAGACTTTAAGTTTGCTACATCAAAACATAAATTAAATGTAATAAAAACTGATCTATTTCCATTCAACAAATAAATCGCTGCATTAAATAAGCGATAATTTTATTTGTCAGAACGCAATTTCTTAATGCACCAATTATATATAAATGATTACATAATTGAGTCAAATATGGGAAATTCAGCTTTTCACTTCTTCATCGCTTCTTTGGGGCGAATTAGCATCTTAACTTCTTTAAGTAAAATCAACTCATTTGCAAACCAATGTAGATCTAGCCCATATTGTCCATTTAAATAACTGCATAAGAAACAACAAAAATCTATAATTATGTGTATTCCTTCGAAAATACAAATTTGCAATATTTACCAACGAGAACAATAATTGTACCACCAGCCACTTTCAAACAAGTCTGCGCAATTACCACGATCATTTTTGTCGTTGTCGTGATCGAATGTTGTGAATTTCATGTTTTCATTGTATCTCATGGCATCCCCAATAACAGCTTCATTGAATTTACCCAAACTCAGTGCATATCCATTATCTTCATCAGATATTTTGAAGTCGTCATAACGAGCGTTGTAGGTACTTCCATTCCGAGCAACCAAATGTATGTAAAGTTCGAAATGCTGCAATCTCGTGATACGATGTAATTTCTCTAATCCAAGAAAGAAATCACTTTCAAAAGAACCGAAACCTTTGCGATACGTTGCCCAATTCCTATTGAAACTCTCATTTCCCCCAACTCGTTGTTGTATTACAATCCATCCAGGTCCAGCTAACTGACTATCGCATAAAACTTTGAATAAACCTATGCCAGACACATTGAGTTGATGAATTCCTGAATAATCTCCGAAAGGGGGGCATGTTGTTGGACTTAATTTATGAAGTGCAGATTGACATAACTGATTTTCTTTTACTTTATCTATTAGCTTAGTTTCACTTTCTGTTAATTTCAATTGAATCTTTTTCTGTTCTTCTCTAATGTTCTCTGATGTCCTATTTAATGTGTTGATTTCTGAGCGACATAACTGAATATCATTTTCATGATTTATTAATATAGATTTACTCTTCTCTAATTTCAACTCAAGTGTTTTCTGATGTTCTTTGTTACTTTTAATATACTCATTTAATCTCTTTATATTTTCATCTTTTTCAATTAATCTAGAATTAAGAGATTTTAATTGAACTTGACAATTTTCTAAGTTGGTGGATTTATCTGTTAGTTGTTCTTTTAATTTAAGAATAGTATTTTGTTGTGAATTAATTTCAGATTCAGATTTATCAACTTTATTTTGACACCATTGCAAATCGTTTTCCCCTTTGATTACTTTGTTTTTATACTCATTTAATAGATCTGCCTCCTTCATGAATGTTTCATGAATTCTTACAATTTCATGATATTTTTCCATAAGATCAGAATTTAATTCACTTATCTGCTTTTTAGTTTCACTTTGTTCTAACTCATTTCTAACCTGCCTGAAGTAATCTAGCAAAGGTTTAACAGTCTTGTAGTTATGAAGCCGGCACTGTTCTTCCATTTTTCGGTCTTCACACGTCTGATGGGAAGAAAACGTATACACTTTAATCACTCTTTATTCTTCTTAGTATTATGTCTTTGATCTCACTTCATCTCCAGTTGTTGTAGCCACTAAGAATATTTGAAGGACCATCAGTATAAAAACTCCATTAAATTTTATTCCGCACATTTTAAATGTTTCGACTGCCCGCAAACAAAATGAATTTGGAACTGAATTTCGTTATTTAGTTAAAGTCATTGAATGTCTGAAGCGGATGTGGATTCCGCTCAATAAATCTGAACGAGAGAGGTCAAGTAATGATAATCTAGACTCTCTGCCCTAGATTCTCTTTCGGCAGAAGACATTTCAATGTCGGATGAGAAGACATTTCAATGTCGGATGAGAAGACATTTCAATGTCGGATAATCAACTGTAATTTTTTCTGTTCAACAGATTCTGTTCTGTTTGCTCCAAGCAGCTTCTTCTTGAAGACCCATCGACAACAACATTGTTTTCAATTTCTTTCAGTCGCGTGTTGACAGTGGGGTCAATCTCCGAAGTACTCAAAACAATTTTAAAGCAGGAAATGTATGTAACAGGTATAAGGAGGCATCTTCGATCCCATTAAATACATATATTCTTGATCAGCGTCAACAGCCGAGACGATCTAGCCATGTTCGTCTGTCCATATGAAACACTAGATCTCATAGAATATAAGAGATAGAACTATAATTTATTTTCGACAGCATTTGGTATGTTTGCAGATAAAAATTGTCGACGTTATTAAAAAAATACTTTTGTATGGGCAAAAACATTTACTTACTAGCGGTCTTAGTTGCTTTGGCCGTTGTATATTTTTGGTATATTTTACTGTCTATGGTATTTTATGAATGCGGTACTATATCGATATACCAAATTTTTGTAGTATTTTCGGTATATTTTGAAAATAATACCGCATTTTGTTTTTTGGTTTTATTCAAAATGGGTACCGGGTATCTCACAGTCGAGCACACTTTCTTACTTGTTTTTATCTTTAAGCCAGATTTATAAATTTTCTTAAGTGTAATTTTGTATAGAAATTTGAATGAAAAATAATATATATTTATGTGGCAGTTAGATTAACTTACAGATAAATATGCTGTTAATTAAAGACATCTACGCTGTTAAACTTTCTAATGAGTGACTTAATTAAGAGACTGCAATTTGGTGTTGATATTAATTGCAGGCTTGACCTTCCTCAGATTGCACGCTGTTAATGAGATGAGTGCAAGGCTGTTGTAATGACAAGTTTAATGAGTCGCCAATTAGTTTTTAGCGGCAATTCAAAAATTGAACTAATAAACTGTCTGCAAATTAGCATATCGATTTGCAATTTATAATAAAATAAAGTAGGAAACCGCAAATTTAAGCAGACAAAAATATTGAATGTTTATTTGCTGTAAATATTTGGCAAAATGTCAGAAAGTACAATTGAATAAACTGCAATTTAGTTTATTAGGAAACTAAATGTTAAACGTGTTTAACTTCAATTTGTTGTGTATTTTGTGTGTGTGTAATTGTAATATCGACGTTTAATAAATTTAACTATAGTCAACTAACATACAAAGCATAAATAACAAAACACACGCTTTGCTTTAGTCTATGCGATTTGCGGCCAACTGAAATTCCGTGCACGATGAGAATCCGCAGCCCACTAAACGGAAGTGCATTCACAAAATTTGCGCAGTACTTCCGGTTTCCGTATAGTGTCTGCTTCTGTGTCACTGCTTCTCTTTCTCTCTCTCTCTCTCTCTCTCTCTCTCTCTCTCTCTCTCTCTCTCTTTCTGCGTGTGTGTGTGTGGCATTTGTGTTTGCATTCTTTGTGTGCAACGTAGCAGAAGTTTGATAAATTTCATTTTTGAGTCCAGTCATGGCGAATTTCAAATTTTAAATTTCATACTATTCTATATAAAATTCATTTTAGTTAGATTATTTTGAAGGAATTACTTAATAGCATAAGCAGAAGTTTTACTGCAGTGATGCTCTCTAAATAATTAATTAAATAAAAGTCAGTTTATCTGTTGAGTAAAGTCTTTAACGAATTATCTAATGATGATAAATCATTGAATTTTCTTTTCAACTATTCATCCACAGGGCCGAAGGTTCACGATTTTCGATTGCGATTAGATAAAATTGTAGAACTTATTTAAGACAAAATTTATATGGCTAATAACTTGATTAGCTTGACAATCTGACATACTTTGTACTCTAGGGTATATTTTCAATATCGGTAGACCAAATTCGTATATTTTAGTATATTTTATAAATATTGGGTTGCCCAAAAAGTAATTGCGGATTTTTTAAAAGAAAGTAAATGCATTTTTAATCAAACTTAGAATGAACTTTAATCAAATATATAATTTCCATTTTGTTCGATAATCTTTTGCCATCTTCCCGGGAGGAAGACCGAAATAAATGGTAGTCTAATGGTGCAAGGTCAGGGCTATATGGTGGATGCATCAAAACTTCCCAGTCAAGCTGTCCCAGTTTTTGCCGGGTCATCAAAGATGTGTGTGGTCTGGAGTTGTCATGATGGAAAATGACACCTTTACGATTCATCAATTGTGGCCGTTTCTCGTTGATGGCTGCATTCAATTTGTCCAGTTGTTGACAGTAAACATCCGAATTAATCGTTTGGTGCCTTGGAAGCAGCTCAAAATATACCAAACCCTTCCAGTCCCATGGCTCATCTTTAAGTGAAAAATCTCCAGAACGGAATTTGCGAAACCAATTTTGACACTGTCTTTCTTTTAAGGCTTTATCACCATGCACATCGCGTAACTTTTTAGCAACTCTCTCTGCGCTGACGAAAATGGTCTTTTGTGGACTCCATATTAAAAAGGGCACCAATCAAACAAATGTAAACAAAATTACACGCAATTTTTTTCTAAAGCAAGCTAATAGTGACAGCTAATAACTGACAAAAGAAAGAATGCAATTACAGAGTCACAAGCAGTTAAAAAAATTATAAACGCCTACATGAAAAATCCGCAATTACTTTTTGGGCAACCCAATAATACCGCACTGTTTTGCTTTTATTACATAATATTATATATATAATATAGCATTTTGTATATTTTAATATTTATCTTCAGCATATTAAATTGGTATATTATAATAGAAATACCACATTGGTTTGCATTTATTGAAAATGGGTAGCGCGTATCTCATAGTCGAGCACACTCGACAGTACATCTCTTTTTTGTGAATACATCACATCAACACAAAACTCTATCTCAAACAAAAATTTCATAAATTTCATTTCCATTTCCCATTCTCTGTAAAATGCAAAATTATTTTTTAGTGGATTATTTACCGGATTTAATGAATAGACAAGCCAAAAGTTTAACTTTAATTCTGCTCTATAAATAATTCAAAAGGGCTCTGAAAACTAAGCAACATAAAGCGAAGTGTTAGCTAGAGTTAGAGAAAGTTAGATAAATATTGTTAGATACATTTTATACAACCATTTAGCTTTTAGAATGAGTTTTAACTGAACAAAATTAATAAGAGACTA
Source organism: Drosophila kohkoa (assembly GCA_019972355.1). Taxonomy (NCBI): domain Eukaryota; kingdom Metazoa; phylum Arthropoda; class Insecta; order Diptera; family Drosophilidae; genus Drosophila; species Drosophila kohkoa. The sequence continues at coordinate 98,113 of BJEL01000033.1, read as the reverse complement.
AAGTAATTAAAACTTAATGATGATACTTCACTGTGCTTTGTTTATTGTGTGATATAATGACTATATACATATTTAATAGATTGTATATTCGAAGAATTAAAATGAATTAAAACTAATTATTACTGATAGATAAAAGCTTTTTTTAACTTAGTTATGAAATTGTATAAAACTAATTAAAATAATAAGAAATTAATTTCAAACAGATCAAAATCAATTATTTGATTCTCTTTTTGCTTATTTCTTCCGCTTCCCCTTTTTATTGAAAATAAAGCTTAGCTAAATGCAATCAGTATAAATTATTGCTTTATTTTCTGCAAGCTTGGTCATCGATACGCAGTTTTTCAATTTGCTGCAACCTTTTAAAATAGCAATTTTAATCAAGAGATAATGCACATTGAATCGAAATACAAAAAAAAATTACACAGCTTAGGTGAGCTTCGTCTAATTAAAACTATAAATTATGGAATGCTCGTTAAAATTCATTTGGTTGGTGTTCTTTTTTTTTTTTTGCAGTAGCTTTTTTAATTGCTATTTGTGCAACATATTAAAAGGCAGCCAAACACTTGCAACAACAACACCAACAACAACAACAATAATTGTGCCAGACGCAGTCAGCCTCAGCCTCTGTTCTTGTCTCTCTCTCTCTCTCTCTCTCTCTCTCTCTGTCTTTCTTGCTATCGCAAAAGGTGTGAAAAGTAGGTGGGGGGAAGGGCAATGTATAATTTACCTCATGCTCACACCCGTTGAATGGGATCCAAATATATAATGTGTGGGCGTGGCAAACAAGGCAAGGCAAGCGGAAAGAGCGCGCGTCAGAGACTTGTAAAATGTGTAAAATGCAAAAACAGAAAAAAAATACGAAAAAATTGTAAAATGTAAAATGTAAAACGGGAAATAAAAATAATAATAAAAGAAAAAAGTGAGCAAGCAACTCGTATGTGGCATAAGGACAGCAGCAGCATGCACAAAGAGAAAAAGTTTAAACTAAACTCAACTAAATTCAAGCAATGAATTTTACTTCAAAATTTCGTGTGTTTTAGATTAAGATTTTAACATCAAACAGCCAAAAATATATTTTCTTTTCATATTTTATTACATTACAAAATCTATATTTTATTTAAGAACTGATGTCTATCAAGAAAGATAAAAAGAATAATTCGAAGCCTACTAAGAAAGACAAATATAACAATTTAATTAAAAGACTAGAACGAAAGACAAAAAGAGAACAATTTAAATGAAAACCTAGAAATGTATTCATAAATTTTCGGTGTATTAAGTTTAATTCTGAAATTTAAATGTAATACTTTGGTTCCCTAACTAAATAAATATTCTATTGTAATGCATTTAAAATTAAGATAGAAATCTAACTTCAAGTTAAGAAATTCACTTCTGTAATTTCAAATGTCTGAAAATAATAATAGTAAAATTATAGATCAAGAAATAAAATAAATTAGAAAATAAATTTAATTTTCCTAAACTATTTTAGTACAAAATTTGATATTTTGATATTTTATTCGACCAAATTTTAAAGTAAAAAAGAAAAATAAATAAATAATAAGAAATTAATAGAAATTATTCAAATCGAGTTAAATATCAAGATGAATTAATTGTTTATTTAAACTTAACTAAAGCTATAGACAATTCCGACACCTATCAATTTTTCTCTCTGTGTAGAATGTGCGGCTCCTTCGTAGCAGGTGGGCAAAGCGTGTAGGTTGGGGGCGTGGCAAACAGCCAGTGGCAACAGATAATTTCTTTGCTTTTTACATGGCAACACACAGAGACAGAGAGAGAGAGAGGAGCATTTTCCAATGGATTTTTCGCAATGTTTCCGGTACGCTCGGCAGCAAATTTATTGAACCATGAAATGTTTGTGAACGTGTCTGGGCAGAGTCAGTATACTAAAAGAGATGCGGCACACAGAGAATCTTGATAGAAGAGGAGAGCAGAGAAGAGAAGAGCAGAGGAGAAACGAGAAGTAGAAAGGAGCAAAACAAGAAAGCTGCCTTAATAATGCTTGTTAGTTGTTGCATCAATTTGATACCCTGTAAATATATAAATTAAGCAAACGTAATCGCTGCTAATGCACAAACTTCAACCGGGTCATTATTAAGTCGTTTACTGTCAAGTTTATAGCTTTTTATTGACTGTTGCTTCAAACTTTATGACTGCACTTTTTTTTGCCAGTCATTCTGTTTCCCACTTGCAGCAGTTATTTTAGCTTTGTCATGATACAGAAAGTAAATATTTAGAGTTTACAAACTTCGTTTAACCGCATGACAAACAAGAAAACATCAAAATAGAACATCAAAAAAACATATTTGGTGAAATGAAAATTTAACTTACTTAATTTACAATTTTAGTATTATTATTTTAAGATATGACAAATAAGAAAAAAATGAATAAACGAAAATAAATTAAATTGATATACGGTATAAACAAACAAAATCAAATAGAAAACAATAAGAAAGAAATATACCTGCTAATCATTCTCAATAAAACCATCTTTTAAAAATATACCAAAAATATACTACAAATATACTAAAAATCAAAGAATTAAGCGATAAAGTTACCCGCTACCCATTTTAATTAAAACCATTTAGAAAATATACCGAAAATATACTGTAAAAATACTTAAATAAAAAAATTAAGAAAAAAAGCTACCCACTACCCAAATTCAATAAAAACAATATTACAAAAATATACTAAAAATACAGACAAAATACTGCAAAAATAATAATAAGTAAGAAAGCTAGCCACTACCCATATTCAATAAAGCCATGTTCTAAAAATATACCAAAAACATGTGCAAAATATACCAAAAATATAGATAATTATATCTTAATAACACTAAAATATACCGAAGGCTGTAGTTTCTGCGGTTGGTGATGACTCCATCTGCTTATTGCATATATTTCCATAAGTCTTATAATACTTATGTATACATAAATTATTTTCATTATTCATCAAAGAAAGGGTATTTCAATGTCTTCATAACACAAAAATAACAGCTACTCAATTTCTTGCTTTCATTTCTCTTCCATGTGGAAACTATGAAGCAAAGCATCGTCTCCTTCTTCAAATTTGCACTTGTTTTTGCTTTGGAAATTGTTTGGTTGAGCTTTTTATTTAACGCATCAATGGCCACTTGGCTATTGGCTATATGCTATTTTGGCCCTGGGATCTCGTCGTGGTCAATTGCAGAGCCAAAAGGGTTGTGTTTGTTATTGTTATTGTTATTGCCAAAGCTCCCGCTGCTGCAACTGTTTTTGATTCTGATTCTAGTTGTTGTAGTTATAGTTGTTGTTGTAGTTGTTGTTGTTGTTGTTGCAACTAGTCGTTTTATTGTTGCTTTTGTGAGTGTATAACTGCCACATGGCTCATAATTTTTCATTGCGATTTCAGTTTTGCTTTTTCTTCCTCCTTCGTTTTGAGACATAAAAAATTGATGCAGGCTTCGATTTGATTGGATTTTGATATCCTATTGATGTGTATTGAATTGCATTGCCTTAGAAGCATGGAAACTCTTTGCAATTGCCTTTAAATTTACCTGTGAATAAGGTGTATACTTTTGAAATTAATTGGATACTGTTAATTTTTCATTGCCAAATTGATATTTGGATTCAATATGAGCTCAGCAATTTATATTGTTGCACGATTGCTTCAGATAAATTGAAGAAAGTTTATTAATCATTTCCCAGAACTTCAAGTTAAATCTGTTAAAAGTTTTACAGATTAACAACTCCGATTTCAACGCATTCATTTCATTTAATCTGTATATAAATCTAAATTGGGTATGCATATTCAATTTCTAAGCGCATTCCAAAAATGAATTTATGGTTTCTTTATTTATTACATTGGTTGTGGAACATCCAAAGCAGTTATTGTAATAAAATACGTTTGCTTGATATTAAAGTTTTTCAATTTTCATGCGTGTTTTTTGTGTTTTACCTTATGACTATATAAAACAAATAAGATTCGAGTGTGTTTGACTGTGAGATATCCTCCTGACCTTCTTTTTATAAACCATATTGCACAAATCTATAAAATGAATATATAACGAATATTAAGAGATACCAAAGGCTATATATGATATATAGATTTACATAGTACTTCATTTAAAATATACCATAGAGTACAAAATATACCTGCAGCAGTCATATAATATAAACTTATAAAATATTTATATTTAATTCTTAATAAACTTATTCAATTTTCATATGATCGCAACCAAAGCATTTTAGGAATCATAATGACTCCAAAGATAAGACAAAAACAGACAGACGGACAAACGGCTGTTGACACTGATTAAGAATATATATACTTTATGGAGTTAAAGATGACTTCTTCTTGTCTATTATATACATTTGCTGGAGGCACAATATTACAATACTTTTCTACTCTATGGGTAGCAGGTATAAAAATATCAGAACTACATAGAAGTCAGGTGATTTGTTGTTCATTTTTTTTAAGCAAGGAAAACTATGTATCATAGGTTTAAAATATTTCATTATCTTGAAGAACTGTAATTATGCAAATCAAAAGGTTGGCAAATTTCATTTTCTTTCCTGTTGAAAATGAATGAAGTGTAGATTTTGTAAAAATATATTTCGCCAAGTGCAGTGCGACATATTAATAAACAAATATTACTTTCAATCATTATATTATAATTTGCTGTTGCTTAAGATGCAAACGAATAGTTTTGTTAGAAATGCATATAGAACTATTAAGTTTACATTTCGAATACCGCTGAAGGGGGACTAAAATCTGTAGAGAAAATATTTAGGAAAACTTAGTTAGAAAACTTCGTAGAAATAACTTGGTTGAAACAATTTGGAGTTGGTAAATTTGTTAATAGGAGATGACGCAAGTCCCGTTAGCTGTGACGAGGAAACTGAGCGAAAGAGATGGATGAAGTAGGAGTAAGAGAGATGGATCAAAGAATGTTGAAAATGCGTGAAAATCCGGTAGAGAAATGAAAGTTCGTTGAGCTAAACGACTTTAGTTTTATATTTTGATTTTGATTTTGTTGTTTTGTCAGCTTTTTTGACCCGCACTTGTGCTTGGCTAATTCAATTAAACACTTTTGCTCACTTTTGCCCAGAGTCTAGCTTCATCTGCCGCAGCGCAATTCCGAAATGAATTCGAGTTTCAAGAGGGAGAGAGAGGAAGAGAGAGGGAGAAGGGGAGGAGATTTGTGAATGGGGCATAGATGAATTGGGGGCTGGCTTTTTGCAACTTGTTCACCTATTGATCGCCTTATTCAATTATTTGCGCCGCCATTCATGGCCGACTAAACCCGCAGCGCTCAGTCCCCTCAGTACCCCTCGCCTCCCCCGCATCGCGAGTCCGACACCAATTTGGCGCTGGCCTCGCTGGCTAACAAAAAGCGGGCAGACAAAGGCGACAGTTGCCAGCTGCCCCCCTCCCTATCCCCTCCCCACAAGCAGAATGATGCAACTCGGCATTTCTATGGATGCTTTTGGAAAACGGCTACGAAATCCGTGGCATGGCATTGCTTTGCACAATGCGCCCACCTCGCTTCGCCGCCTTCACCTCTCCTCACCCTCCCTTTGGTGCGTTGCACTTTTCATGCATCAATTTTGAGTTTGAGCGTAGCATTTTTGCCAGCCAAGCCTGGTCAAGGACCGACAAAAATGCCGTAAACTAAATTCAATTAGAGTTGCCCATTTCTTTCATTCATGCTGCCTCATTCTCTCCTCTCTCTCTCTCTATCTCCCTCTCTTCGTGGCTGTCACAATGAATTACATTTACATAGTGCTGGACGAAGCAAAGAATTGCCGACGAGCTCGTAAATGATTTCAGCATTTTGCAACATATGTAAGAAGCAACCCGAAAAAAGAATGGGAGAATGGAAAATTGATTGGATTAAACGTTGCTCGCTGCATTCGGCAACAAGTGTGCATCCAAATGAGCCCGTTAAGTGATTGGGTGTGGCACGTCAGTTAGTCAACTAGTCAGTCAGTCAGTTAGTCAGTCTGTCACTCATTCAGACAGTTAGACAGTTTGTCTGGCTCTTGCAGCACTCCCAATTCATTTAGTTCGTCGGATTGATTGCGAATCACGGACAGTTTCGAATTTATCTAAAGGGCATGACTCCTGGATGAATTTGCAAGTGCACTAAAGTGTGATATATTAAATTAAGCTTAAATTTGAGAGATGAAAGCAGACCAAAGCGTTGCCTTCATAGTACTGTGAGAGACTTCTCCATTTGGAGTTGGATTTCAAACATAAATCATTGTTGAAAGTATTCAAATTTTTATTTGCAAATGTGTTGCAAAATATAATGCGCTACCCTAAAAAAACGACCAGTTTCTAAACCCAGTTTTGTTCTTAAAATAGGACCACGTTAAGAACAAATTTTTTAAAATTAAGAACATTAGTCATTAAATAAAATTAAGAACATTAGTCATTAAATATAATGTAGTATTTTTTTTTTATCTTAAATTATCATTTTTGGTCTACAACTAAATGATTTTTTCCTCTTATTAATAAGTACTTGGATTTTGAATCAAATGTTCTTGAAATCAAAATGTGTCTTCTAACTTTAAGATTTTTACAATCTTGACGCACTTTTTAGACCAAAATTCTTAGTACTAAGAACTTTTTAAAACTTTTTTAATAGTGTATATGATTACATATTTTTTGTTTAGTACAAAAATAAAGTTGGTATAAAGCCATTTATTTATATTATACCCATTCATAATATTATTATTATCTGCAAATATAGCAAAGAGATAAATAATGTTATAAAATCAAGAGAAATGGCTTTAGTCATATTTAAATTAAATAAAAGTGATAGAGAGACAATTTAATAATCATTTTGAATTAAATATTCCGGCAATGAGATTGTTTTAACGACATAAAATATCCATAAACGCACGAAAGTCACAATTTAATTTACCATAAGTAAGTTCAATCGGCAATAAGTCTTCTGGAAAGCAATCTCAATAAATATCAACTTCAAGCACTAACTTCCTGGAGCTTAACATTTTATCAGACTCAAACACAAATCAGTTGCAAACGGAAATACAAAGCGGGAATCAGATAAATTTGTCATCTTGTCAATGTGCAGCAATAATCTAATCAATTTGTATAAACTGCAAAAAACTTGCAAATTTAAAATAATATTTGTGTGCTAAATTGAAAATCTCACAATATTTATTTCTATGCGAATATATATTTTCATTTCATTTTCAATTGATAAAATGAAATTCGTTAGTAAAAAAGGTGCAGAATATGCAGAGCCTGCAATATGTACTACAATAATAGGATATTCTCAGATAATAGCAAATTGCAATTTGTTGGCAGCTTGTGGACTCAGCTGTAGGCAGATGAGCTTAAACTGGATAAATATACTGTGTGTTATATGCACGTTTAAATTAAATGCCTTTTAATAAAGTACAAAAGTGTGGGAGGCAGGAAGCAGGAGGAAGCTCATAAAGTAGCTCGTAAGCTGCTTTAGTTATGCCCACATAGGAACTCCATTAAAAATGTACCGAAAACTGCACAGCACAAGAGTGTGTGTAAGTGTTGTTATCTTGTTGTGTGTGTGTGTGTGTGGGAGTGTGTGTTGTGATATGGGGAATTTATGGGCATTGCTTAAAGTAAATTGTAACGGATTTAAAACGAAGCACTCACCCGCAGCAGCCACTAACTAAAATAGCTGTCTGGCGACGTGTGTGTTAGCAAAACAAAAACAGAAGCAAAACAAGTTAGAAAGCTGCTGTCGAGTTTGCTCAACTGTCAGATACATGGCAAAATGGCGTGGCAAATACTATTAAATAAACGGATTAAAAATATATATAAACCAGCAAAACGTGAGAATATTTAAACTTACGTTAAATTTGAGTGCGTATATAGAATTTTATAGCACTAGCTTTGAGAGTCAATCAAATATTGGTGTTTTTAGGCACGGTCAGACAGACAGCCGGAAAATTTGATGGCATTTAATTGAGTCTTTTTCAATATTAATTCGATTTTTTTATACCATTTACTGCACTACTATTTCTTACAAACAACACTTCTCTTCAGCACTACTACAGGGTATTTTTGGTAACAACAAGAGCAACAGAAACGGAAAGGAAACACAGAAGTAAATCCGTTGTGGAAGCTTTAGCAGCAGCCACGACCACGCAGCTGATAAACTTTGCTGCATACTTTGCGGCGTTGTTAAATATGTAGACACGCACACAGTGCACAGCAGACAGCTTTTAACACACATGCATGCACACAGTCAGCTGCTGGCTGCAATGTAATTCAGTTTAACACAAACACACAGAGTGGATGTGTGGGAGTGAGAGTGAGAGTAGGAGATAGCAGATGAGTGTGAGGGAGATGCAATTTTACATGCAGTTAGCTGAGCTACGTCGCCTTTTTACATATTTACAACTTAATGCCCTGCCCAGTGTCTGTCTATGTATGTGTGTGTGTGTGTAAGAGCTTAACTTTGCATGCTACAAATAATTAAAGCATAAAATAAGGTGCCAGAGACAGTGCGCAGGCAGAGAGACACAGAGAGGGGCCAGAAATTGTCATCGTCATCGTATCATAAAAGACACCCAAATGCCTTTGATGCACTCCACGAGGCGGAGCGACCGCAACAGCAGCTGCCACATGTAGCAAGAGTACATTGTCTCTATTTCAGCAGCTGCTTAGTGCTCTGTGTGCTCTGGTTGCTCTCTCATGTCCTGTCTGCTTTGCTCTTAATTGAATATTTTAATGCAAATTTAATGGTTTGGGTTCCATGCTTACATTTAATTTTCGTCTTCAAGTTTTGCCATCTCCAAAGTGCAAGTCCTGTGTCCGTCCACCATGTGTCCTCTGATGCTCATTTCCAATTTAAGTGCATCGTGTCATATGCAGCACAAAAAACTTTATGATGTCTCCCAGTTGGCAGATCCTTTTGCTGCTGCTTTTGCTGCTTGCACTCAACGTCAATGTTAAATGAGCAGCTGCTGTTTTTCTGTTCTGCTTATCACAATAAGCATGCAACTTTAATGCACCTCTAAACTTTTCACTCTCCTTTCTGCATATCGATATAAATAAACAGTGGGTGTTGTCGTAGCTCTGGATAACTATTATCTTTCGTTTTGCCATCCAATCGTTCTTTTGCCAGCTACCTGCTGCTACTATTATGCAATAACCCGCTGGCAAAGCTAACAAATAGATCCCTCGATCCGGGTGAATAACAAAAAAACAAAAAAAAAAGTAGAGAGAAATAGACTACAATAGAACGTGGAGCAACTGAAGTGTCACATGAAACGCTTTTAATTGCATTTTTTGTTCTGCCTTCGCTTGCTTTGCGCGCTTTGCCATCATCGGTAAACAAGCACACAACAAACAGATAAAAAAAAGTGGGAAAACTAGGTTAGACTCTGAGATACCTGAACCTTTTTTTAGGTATATTGTTCAAATGAAACCATGCAATAATCATGGATTGAAGTTCTTGTCGAATAATATTTATTAATATAACAAATTATGGCAGTTAGTAGAAACTCTATCAATTAAATATTCTGCATCTCATCGGTAAACAAGCACAACAATCACATAAAAAAGTCGGAATATTAGGTTAGACTTTGAGATACCAAAACCAACTTTTTAGTACAAATGAAACTATGCATTAAACAAGTTTATGAGTTTTGGCTGAATATTCTTAATTCATTAATTAAAGTTATTTATTCATGTGAATAATGATGAAAGTTAGCAGAAAGTCCTTCAATTCTGTAATTAACTTTGCTGCTTTTTAAAATTATTGTCAACCATAGTATAAGGACTTTCACTTTAATTGATTCTAAGAAATTGAAAGATAAACATGAATTGAATATTTACTTTTACTTTTGAGAATGAAAGAGGTGGACAAACAATACCAAAGAACAGCAGTGTAGTATTTGCAATTCAATATTATTTCATTATTCTTTTAAAGTATTAATTATAATGTTTGCCAGTGCTAACAATTGAGGCATCTGCTATGTTATGAAGTATTCTCCATATGCGAAAAAGTGAAAAAACATATACCAAAACAATTTTTTAACTTGAATAAATAAGAATCTTATATGTTTACCCAAACATTTTTAGATTTTGTATAAAGATGAATCTTATATTAACACTTTAATTAAGAGCTGAATGGTTTTGGAATTATTTTTCAATTTAAGATAAATGCACAAATTCCCAAATTCGTAAGCAAAGATAAAAAATGATCGAATTTATTATATATATTTGATCATAAAAGACAAAGAAAATCCTAAAATCAATTTTAGATCTAAATATAGTGTTAAACCAGATCTATTTTTAAATTTTTTTCAGTTTTTACACATTGAGAAAAAAAGTAATTATAATTATATAACGTATATTCAAATTAAAATAAGGATATTGTTAAAGAAAAATTATTCTGATATAAGAAATAACATATTTTTTATTATTTGATTTATTTAAAAGGTTAGCCATAATTAAAATTAATACTAACACTATTGGTAAAGCAATGGCAGTGAAGGCCTTCAGCGTATATTATTTATTATAATTGTTTCATTACGATAAATAATTTTAAAATTAAGTTTCGAATTAGACATATCAACTTATTATCAACATTATTATGAAGACTCTAGCATCATTAGTTAGGTATTTTCTACAGACTTTGAGCTTAGCAAAATTCGTCTTAGCTCTTTACCTCAATGAAGATTTCTTTTTAGAATACAACAGTTTAACATGAAAATACCCTTTTCACTCTTGTGTATACTCCGTATAACAACAATTGTCCATCTTTACTGTTGCCATTTACAGAGCTTTAGTATCTGCATCTGGGCTTTGTATCTGCAGACAGCAGCGCATCGATTGCAATCAGGTCAGGTCGTAAATATAATTGTCATTGGGCTTCGTTTAGTGGCTGTGATTTATGCGAGTGTCCCGATAAAGTTACCAAACTTCTTGGCACACTATAACTTATAAGGCCACTCTCACCTCGCTTCACAGTGCTTCATAGTAACAGAGACTCTCCCTTTCTCTCTCCCTTTATGTTCACTGAACAGACACATACACGTATTTTTTTATGGCTGCAAACTTGAATCCACATAAATATTGTCTCCAACTTTAAGGGAATTCCCTCTCCCCATTATGAGTTGGCTGGAAGTACCAAAATAAGAAAAAGTTCTACTGACTTTTATAGGCACAAGTGTGGAAGTGTCCAACAAGTAAACAGCGTTTAAAGTGGCTCCAAATGTTCTTTTAAAGACACACTTACTATTACTAGTTACAAAAAACTGTCAAAAGAAACTTTGGTAGCATTAATATTCCTGATTCTCCCAACAACTCTTAACACACACATTTATTTATTTGAAGGAATGTAATATTATTATAAGTAGAATTAAGTACTTGTATATATGTATAGTATGTATACAGTTTCATTAGAGAACCAATTTATAGGTTTTTTTTTAATGAATTACAATGATAAGAAAGAAAGCTACGTTCGAGTGTAATTAAAATACCCGATACCCATTTTGAATAAGGGCAAAACAGAGCGGTGTTATAAATAATATATAGCAAATTATTACTCCACAAAAAGAAAAAATAAAGAAAGCTACAGTCGACTGCTCGACTGTGAGATACCCGCTACCCATTTTGAATAAAGCTAACATACATATTGAGGTATTTTTTAAATATAATATCACACAAATTCTTTTAAAATATGTCAAATGGTATATCGGTATATTGTTATGATACTAAACTCAATATATACTATAGAGTGCAAAATATACCAGATTGTCACCCAAAGCAAATATGACCTCTAGTAAGTAGGCGTTTTTGTCCATTCAAAAGTATTTATACCTGTTCCCATAGGGTTGATTTTTGATGATTTGTCAGGTGGAAGTGGGCGTGGCAAAAATTTGAAACAAACTTGATCTGCGTGCAAACATAACAAATGCCGTTGAAAAAAAATTATAGCTCTATCTGAGATCCAGTGTTTCATACGGACAGACGGACATGGCTAGATCGTCTCGGATGTTGACGCTGATCAAGAATATATATATTTTATGGGATCGGAGATGCTATGGGTATATGGGTAGCGGGTATAAAAAATCAATTATACTCTTATTAATTTAATCAAGTTGTTTTAAAAGTTGCTAACCAAATAGTTGTTAAGAAAAACTTAGTCGCATTGGCGTTTTGAAAGTATTCGAGCATAATTTCGTCAACACGCGACTAAAAGAAATTGAAAACAATGTTGTTGTCGGTGGGTCTTCAAGAAGAAGCTGCTTGGAGCAAACAGAATAGAACCTATTGAACAGAAAAAATTACAGTTGATCATCCGACATTGAAATCTCTTCTCATCCGACATTGAAATGTCTTCTGCCGAAAGAGAATCTAGGGCAGAGAGTCTAGATTATCATTACTTGACCTCTCTCGTTCAGATCTATTGAGCGGAATCCACATCCGCTTCAGACATTCAATGACTTTAACGAAATAACGAAATTCAGTTCCAAATTAATTTTGTTTGCGAGCAGTCGAAACATTTAAAATGTGCAGAATAAAATTTAACGCAGTTTTCTTACTGACGGTCCTTCAAATATTCTTGGTGGCTACAACAACTGGAGATGAAGTGAGATCAAAGACATAATACTAAGAAGAATAAAAAGTGATTAAAGTGTATACGTTTTCTTCCTAACAGACGTATGAATCAGACCAAAAAAATGCGAAACCGTTGCTCGATATTATTAGACAGCTCAGAAATAAGTTAGAACAAAGTGAAACTAAGGAAAAGCAGATAAGTGAATTAAATTCTGATCTTATGGAAAAATATCATGAAATTGTAAGAATTCATGAAATATTCATGAAGGAGGCAGCTCTATTAAATGAGTATAAAAACAAAGTAATCAAAGGGGAAAACGATTTGAAATTGTGTCAAAATAAAGTTGATAAATCTGAATCTGAAATTAATTCACAACAAAATATTATTCTTAAATTAAAAGAACAACTAACAGAAAAATCCACCAACTTAAAAAATTGTCAAGTTCAATTAAAATCTGTTAATTCTAGTTTAATTGAAAAAGATAAAAATATAAAAGCTGTTAATTCTACATTAATTGAAAAAGATGAAAATATAAAGAGATTTAGTGAGAATATTAAAAATAATACAGAACATCAGAAAACACTTGTGTTGGAATTAGAGAAGAGTAAATCTATGCTAATAAAGCATGAAAAAGATATTCAGTTATGTCGTTCAGAAATCAACGAATTTAATAAAACATCACAGAACATTAAAGAAGAACGGAAAAAGATTCAATTGAAATTAACAGAAAATGAAACTAAGCTAATAGATAAAGTAAAGGAAAATCAGTTATGTCAATCTGAACTTGATAAATTAAGTTCCACATGCCCCTCTTTCGGAGATTATTCAGGAGTTCATGAATTCAATGTCTCTGGCATAGGTTTATTCAATGTTTTATGCGATAGTCAGTTAGCTGGACCTGGATGGATTGTAATACAACAACGAGTTGGAGGAAATGAGAGTTTCAATAGGGATTGGGCAACGTATCGCAAAGGTTTCGGTTATTTTGAAAGTGATTTCTTTCTTGGATTAGAGAAGATACATCGTATCACGAGCTTGCAGCGTTTCGAACTTTACATACATTTGGTTGCTAAGAATGGAAGTACCTACAACGCTCGCTATGACAACTTTAAAATATCAGATGAAGATAATGGATATGCACTGAGTTTGGGTAAATTCAATGGAACTGTTGAGGATAGCATGAGATACAATGAAAACATGAAATTCACAACATTCGATCACGACAACGACAAACATGATTATGCTAATTGCGCAGACTTCTTTGAAAGTGGCTGGTGGTACAAGTATTGTTATAATTGGTAAATATTGCAAATTTTTATTTTCGAAGGAATACACATAATTATAGATTATTTTTGTTTCTTATGCAGTAAATTAAATGCACCATATGGGTATTATCTACGTTGGTGGGACATTTTACTTAAAGAAGTTAAGATGCTAATTCGCCCCAAAAAAGAGATGAAGAAGTGATAAACAGAAAAACTGAAATTCCCATATTTGACTCAATTATGTAATCATTTATATATAATTGGTGCATTAAGAAATTGCGTTCTGAAAAATAAAACGATCGCCTATTTAATGCAGCGATTTATTTGTTGAATGGAAATAGATCAGTTTTTATTGCATTTATTGTATCCTTTGATTTAGCAAATTTAAAATCGCTAGACACTTTCCATAGAGGTGCAAATACTTAAAAGTCAGTAAACTTATGAGTATCCTATATATATCCTTTCAGTCGAACTTTGAATATTAATGTAATTTCAGAAATGATCTTCACATATTCGTTTCGTATCTAAACATATTTGATGCAGTTTTTTTTACTAATAAAATATACAAAATTTTGTTTTTGCAACATCAGTTGATGGAAAGGTAATAATAATTACACAAAGTATTTATTTTATTCTTATTAGACAGATAAATTCGACCAACAAATGGAAAAACAGTGCCGGATTTATAACTATACAAGTAAGAAAGCTACAGTCGAGTGTGCTCAACTGTGATATACCCGCTACCCATTTTAAATAAAAGCTAAATATTGCGGTAATATTCTCAAAACATATCAAACATACTACAAAAATACTTATAATATACCAAATGGTATTTTTGGTATATCAAGATATATCAAACATACTACAAAAATACTTATAATATACCAAATGGTATTTTTGGTATATCAAGATAGTACCACATTCAAAATATACCATACGCGACACAATATACCAGATTGTCAGCCAAAGCAACTAAGACCCCTAGTAAGTAGGTTTTTTTGCGTCTTTAGTTATAATTGTATATTGATTTTTTTTATTTAAGTAGACGGAAGTGGGCGTGGCCAAAATTTGAAACAAGCTTGATCTTCGGGCAAACAACAAATGCTGTCAAAAAAATTATAGTTCTAGCTCTTATAGTCTCTGAGATATAGGTGTTAATACGGACAGACAGACGGACAGACGGACATGGCTAGATCGTCTCGGCTGTTGATGCTGATCAAGAATTTATATCGGTCGGAGATGCCTCCTTCTACCTGTTACATACATTTCCTGCAGGCACAAAGTTCTTTTACCCTATGAGTAGCGGTTATAAAAATCCTCAAACTTTTGCCAATAGTTCTTAATAATATATTATCCCATTAGTAGCATACGCATAGTTTCTCTTTATTATTATTTCACAGATGTTACAACATAATTATATTGAGCTGCTCTTGTCTCTATTTTAACTACAAATTATACAATTTTTCAACCAGAAATCTGTTGTGCAAAGTTCATTCTAGCTTTTTGATTTCAATCCTGTGTAAAATATTTATATTTTTCATGTAAGGTGTTTTAAAAATGAAATATTTGAAACAAACCTAACGTGACGTATTTAATACATGGAAAGAACAAATACAAATGTGTATTGTGTTAATATGAGCTTACTTTTGCAGAACAAAGATAATTTTGACAATACAACTTTCAGTTCAAATATTCTTTTGTACTTTGTACGCTTTTATCAAGTTGTTTTTGATATTTTTGTCCTCCATGGTAACTTGCCCTAAGATAAGCTCTTTCATGCAGTGCAAAGACATATTAAATTCACATTTTGTGGAGGTGCGGGATGCTTGGCATTAATTCATCATTAGGCAACACCTGGTTAGGTTATAAATCACGCATACGCCACATAGTGCCAGCCACAGAATTTATTCGAGTATGTACTTCACATTATATAGGGATAGAAATATTTGTTTCACACACTCACGCAGTTTGGCAAATCGCCAAACCTGAAAACCGCACGCATTTTTTGATTTAATTATTCCATTCACTCCGTCTCTCTCTCTCTCCCTCTCTCTCTCTCTCAGTTTGTGTTTTTCGCTCTCGCTAAGTGGTCGGCAGACACTTGAAGATACCAAGTTGCACATCAAGTTGCAGCTGCATTTTGTGGTTCCCCAAAAAGTTGCGGACTCGAAACTTTGCCCTGAATTTGTCATCATCGTCGTCATCGTTGTTGTTGTTGTTGTTGTCGTCGCTTCCCTTGTATTATTTTCCAGTTGCCAAGGCTGTCGACAGCTTTTAAGGTGGCAATTCGCAATTCGCAATTCACAATGAAATCCCGTTGATGACTGCACAAACATTTGTCATACAATGTTGGATACTCGAGCGAGTTCAAATTCAACAGGAAAATTGCTTCGTTTATTTACAGCTGATAAACTTTTTACTTTGCTATTAATGTTATGCGATATGGTTAACTTGTTGTTGTAATAATTCCCTATCGTACACAAGAATTTTATTTTACGGCTAAATGTCAAGCAATTTAATTTGATATTAAAACATTTTCTGTTTCAAGGATATCATAATTACTTTAAAAATAACAAAATAATCAGAGATGAAAACATATTTTAAAGCTTTTGTCTTAAAAACCGTAAATTAAAAGTATACAAGTTTAATGTAGTCAACACTTAGAGCTTATTAACAGCTGATAAAGATTTTACTTGACGGTTAAAGTTATGTGATATCGTCATCTCTTGTTTGTTTGTAACTCCTCATCGTATTTACTCTGTGGCTTTAATGTCAACCTTCATTTTATATTAAAGCATTGTTTTAAAAATACCATGATTACTTTTTAAATCCCCTCCTAGGTTCTATTTACCTTTTAAAAAACAAAAGAATCGGAGATACAAACTTGTTTTTATCTGCGTCTAAAGTTCCTTAATGATTGAAACCTGTAAATTGAAACTACATAATTTTAATGAAGTCAACTCTTTAAGCTACATTTACAGTTGATAATTACTTGATTTTACTTGATGATTAATGTTATGTGATATCGTCATCTCTTTGTTGTAATATCATCGTAAACAAGACGTTTATTCTGTGGCTTTAATAAAGCCTTGTTTTAAAGATATACAAGACGTTCATTTTGTGGCCAAATGTCAAGCAATGTAATTTGATTACTTCAAAAAAAAAAAAACAAACAAAATAATCAGAGATACAAAGATGTTTTTATCTGAGTTCAAGTGCCTTAAAGATTGAAACGTTTAAAATAAAAACTTCTTTACAGTTGATAAAGATATAATATATCCCAATTTTATACAAGTCGTTTAGTCTCAGGCGAATGGTTTCAAACATTATTTAAAGAATTGAATGCTAGTTTTTAATAAGAGTCTAGAGAGTGTTAAAGAAGGAAACCGTAAATTAAAAATACATAATTTAAATGGCAACTCTTTAAGCTTATTTAAAGTTGATAAATGTTAATGTTATTTGATATCGTCATCTCTTGACTGTAATAATTCCCTATCGATTATTCTAAATAATAATTGTCAAGCAATGGAATTTTATATAAAAATATTTTGATTATTTTTTCAAAAATGATCAGAGAAACAAACATATTTTAAAGATTTAAAGATAGAAAACTGTAAATTGAAACTACATTAATTTAATGTAGTTAAATTTTTCATTTGATAAGCATTTTACTTTGTGATTAATGTTATGGCGCAATTTAAAGCAATGACGCTTAAAACAAAATAATTAGATATATCAACATGTTATTAAATTTCCGAGTAAATTAAAACTACATATTTTGAATGCAGTTTACTCTTTGACCTAATTTAAAGCTGATCATTATTTTAATTGGTGGTAAATATTATGTGATTATCATATTATAATCTATTATAATTCATTCATTCATACTTAATTTGAATGTATTAAACGCACTTCATATTGTTCACTGATGGTTGTATGGTAATAATTCTCTATCTTATACAATTCTAAGTCTAAGTCTAAGACATTGTTTTGAATAATAGGATGATAGTTTAATTGTATAACTTTCTGCTTTTAAAATGTCTTAAATCAAAATACTTTACAGTGTATAAATCTTGAAATGTATTTTTAAGTGATGAAATGATTGCTTAGCTTTTAATGTTTTGGGGTTAAAGTTAGAACGAAATATAATATAGTCGAAAGCTATAGACTAAGTAAATTAAGAGAGAATCATTGTGTAAGGCATTGGACTATAAGATTAAATGATTATTGAAGTTTATGTGCTAGCTTTCTATACTAGCTCCGATTAGATTGAAACTACATAATATAAATGTAAGCAACGCTGTGAGAATAAAGTTATATACTCGTATATTTAATATTCTTGAGCATTCTATACTCATAGAAAATGAGCACGTTTCTTGTTAGTCGCTTGGCTGGACACAAGTTGCTGTCATATTTTTTAGCTGAACTAGCATTTGGCTAACAATACATTAAACGTTCTTCTCATAAATTTTCCCTCAGTCAGCCATCAACCGTCAACTGTCAACATCATCGTTAAATTTCTTGCATTCCTAGCTGACAAGCTAACAAGCGGAATTTGTTGTTGAGTCGTATAATACTTTAGTTGGTTAATGACAATTATTTCCATTGCTTTGAGCTACGTTAAATATTTATACAGAAATGCAAGTGAGAAGACCCTCAATTTGCTGTTGAATTATCATTTTCAAGTGCCGGGCAATTTTCGACACTTTCGATTTGCACGAGCTAGTTAATAACAAAAACACTTTTCACTTTTTGTTGTCGTGCCAGAAGCGTCTGAACACTCAGACGAGTTTATAAATTTACCCAGTGTCGAGGGTTGATCGATGTGGTCTTTTAATTTGCATGTCAACTGTTATTTAATAGAGTAAATGCAGGTAAAAATAAAAATACAGTGATTTCAGCAGGTATTCATCTTTGAAGATTAACCTAAAGGACGCCAAATTCCTCTGTAAAAAATATCGAAGTGTTTGCTTAAAAGAATGTCCTTTTAATGGGGATTTTTCCTAAGTCATTTGTGCTAACTGTCCGACTAACTGTCCCGCTAATGGGGGACTCATCATCAACTGGTAACAGGCAGAAGGCAGCAATATTAACCCAATAAAATGTACACTACTTGATAGTGCAATAATTTTCATCTCATACTAACCTCGATTGATTTAAATAATAAATCGTCTTTACCTGATAAACACATTAACTGCGAATGGGGATTTTCGCTAAGTCATTTGTGCTAACTGTCCGACTAACGGGGGGTGTCCTGCTAGTGGGGGTACCATTTGTACTAACTGTCATACTGGCTGACTGATTCACTTATTTATTTAATAATTTAACTATTAATTTTTAACAGCAGAAAAAAAGCATTATTAACCCACTAAAATTTGCAATATTTGATAAAGCTGGGTCATTATCAGATGAAATGGATGATGGAATTAATCTTTCACTAATTCAATAACTCTTTTTTAACTGATAAAATCATTAAATGCAAAGAAACAACTTTTATTTATAATGTCATGTGATAATTTCTCTAAAATTATTTAAATGTTATCTTATCCATAAAATTTGCTTAATAGGCACCCAATTTTGATTCTTCTTGCTTCAAACTTAATTTCAATTGCTAAAAACATTAAATGAACAGAAACAGAAATAGAATATATTTATTTTGTAAATTATAATTTGAATCATAAAATCATTTAAATCATACCTTATCCACATAATTCCCTCAATCGAAATCCAACTTGTAGTGAGCGATCAATATATTTGAATAGAAGAGTTTCAAATTTCACAACTATTTTTTTTGTTGCTGTTCTAAATATTGACGCACCCTAACTTAGTCAGCTCACTATCTGCACTTGCTTATCACTGTCTCCGCAAAGCTCTTGCAAAAGCTCGGCTTACCATTCGGGGCAGTGGCGTACAGTCGAAGCTTAGCAGTAGAGAAAAGCAATTAGACAAAGTAGACGTATTTATTGTCTCTCGGCAACCGAATTTGTATAACTTCACGTGATTCTGCAATATTATAATCTGGCAAAGAAAACCAGATCACCACAATAGTGAGAATATATGCGAGGATAGACGCATATACATAAATATATATGCATATATAAATGAATAGTGCAGTGATAAATTCGAAAACTAATACAGGTATGAAGTGGAAATAATTGTGAGTGCAGTGATAACCAATATCTCTTCATTATACAAGTTCGGCTCAAGCGGATGGTAGCCTCTCTCTAGTAGTTCATTCAACCTCTATGACAACTATAGAGCGCTGTGTGACCCTAGTGAACCCTAGTATCAATAATCCATTGGGTGCACGAATTTGGTTGGACGTCACAACGAGGTTGGCTGCTCATCGGAGCACCAAAGAATCTGATTCTGACGGTATATCACATACACACAAAGATCACGGCCTGGCATTAAATTGATTATTAATGGATCGTATGTGCCTGAAGATCAGGAATACACTGGATGAGTAGCTCGTTGTACAACAACAGTACAACAATCCACAATGCAACAACAATAAATTCTTTTTTTTATATAGTATCATCATTTCATATTTGCTTGCTACGATTTGCTGAAAAGCGACACGAATTTCATCGTCTGTATCTTCTTGTTATTTTACACTAAATTAGTAAACATAAAAGCAATAATTATAATAGAAAATTGTTGAGGCATACTTGTGGATACATCAAATTGAAATAATTCTGATTTTTGGTACATTTATATTAATCATCTGTATATTTTTTCATATAGCACATTATCATCGTAATTTATTTGGCACTTATCTTTGTCATGGTACCACGACCGTAAGAAAACGACATCTGAGTAAGTTACTTTAAAAAGTACAAGTTACAAATGGTATATTGTATGATATAAATGATTATACGATCGTATAAATGTGCTAATGGGTTAAATGAATATGTCCCGAGTACGCCTCAGACTTGAAGTCATTTTTTAAATATTCTTAATCATACTATATACAAATGTAGGTAACAATCGGAGTATCATGAATACACTTATATTGCTAATTTTTCTTAATATGGTCTGTCGAGTCAACGAAGGGAAGATGTCGAGTATATAAAAAAAATGAAATATGAATTAAATTAGGGGTAACTTATAAAAAAAATCTACATTTACCATGGTGGGGAGGGTAAAGATGAGGAACTTAACATCTAGATTCCTCTACTAGATAATTTCTTAGAAGGAAACTCCACTGAAGCGTGTGTCTGCGCGGAATCTCTTTTAATTCTTCATTTTATTTTATATTTTCACGGACAATCAGTGTCTTTTAAAGTCTGATAAGGTTTTGGTACACTCTTCGATTCATCATTCTTCAAACGGAAATGTATTTGTGTCCAATCATAAGCTTAGGCTTGTCTTTAAGATGGAAGACAAGTTAATCGATAAACGAGTTCATAAAATTTAATTTTCGTGTCAAATAGACTTCTAAAGTGACCCTCGCAAGTGTGTGTGTGTGTGTGTGTGTGAGTGTTGCATACATGAATTCTGCTCTATGCCTCTTTCACTATGCTTGACTCGCTGGCTGACAGAACCCGGTTGACGGTTGACAATTTGTTTTCTTTTTCGGACAACCAACAACAAGAGCAACAAGAAGATGAAGAAGAAGGAAGGGAAGAACAACAAACAGCAACAGGATGCCAACAACAATCAAAAAAGAAAATCACTTGACTTTTCGTAGTTGTCCTTGTCGCTTGCAGAGAGCATTTGCTTTGTGCGTGGGACGAGCCTGTTGTTGTTGTTGTTGTTATTGTTGTTGCTGTGCAAGCGAGGGGAACGAGTGTAAAAAACTTGAACGTCAGCTCACACACACACGCATACTCACCACACATTCATATACGCGAAACACTCAAGCGGCTTACTGTATTTGCGTGTGTGTGCGAGGGAGAAAAAAACCAAACACCCCGAAGCGAAAAAGTAGGCGGGAAGGGAGTGTTGGAAGGGAATTTGGAACAGCCGCTTGTAACCGCCAAAAACATTTTGCTAACGATTTATGTCCGTTGCATGCTCTCTATTTGGGTGCCATGTATGAGATAAATTTCTGCTACTTTTTCAGTTGCATTTGCAGTTCTCTGTCTGTCTCTCTCTCTCTGTCTCTTTCTCTGTCTCTGAGTCTGTCTTGAACAGCTAACCACGGCATGAGCACACCCTCCCAACTCTGGGTTACAGCAGCATCAATTATTTGACCGACAATTGCTGCAAGCAATTAGTTTAGATTTCAAGCGTACAAATGAATGCTTTGGAGTGGGAAAGTTTCATTTGCAAAGCTGGCAGTAAATAGAATTGTAAAAGTCGATAAGTATAAAATGGAATCGGGGGAAATTTCAACTGAAAATCCATTTGCACTAAGTAGTATTTATCTAGGAATAAATGAAATTTCTATCGCTCGAATTTCCTATCTAATTAGATAGAAGAAGATTGATGTGTAATCAAGTAAACAGAATTGTATAAGTCGATAATTATAATAAGTGAGAAAGTCCAGTGAGCTCAATTGTGAAATACCCGCAAATCATTCTGAATAAAAACAGTGCGGTATTATACTTAAAATATACCACATTTGATATTGAAATATACCGAAGGATATTGTTGATATATCGAAATAGTACTACATTATAAATATACCAGAGAGTGCAAAATATACCAGATTGTCAGACGAAAGAAATTAAATCTCGCTTGCAATATGCGTTGTTTTGCAATTCAAATGTATTTCTTAAATAACGTCGAAAACTTTTATCCGATCGAAAGCATATTTTTAGAAATTATATTTATAATACCCTAGTAATTATTATAAATTTGTTTAATGATTTTAATGTTACAATAAGTATAATTCTTGGGATAATGAGATATATGGATTATTTCCTTCCTTCAATTCACATCGATCCTTCAATATTTGACACTACTTCTGGGGATATTGAAGAAACGGTTCCTTATATGAAATTGTATATGTATAATTCTTTATACAATGAAATGAAAAGAATTCTGAATGTCGATATAAACAATTATGATAATATTCAATTCAAATTCATTGCACAAAGTTGTGTTCACTTATGAATTGAATAAATTTAAATAATTGGAAATAATTTGTTTTATATAAAGAGCGAATTGTATGCAAGGAATGTGAACAATGTTGTAAAAGTGAATATACAAATTATTTGATAATTTAAATGAAAATTGAATTGCTCAAATTGTATTCACTTATAATTTGAATAAATTAAATGCTTGCAGAGTATTGTACAATAGAATGAATGAATATATAAAAAATGAAGTGGAGAGAAAAGTTATATTGAAGATAAACGTTTACTTTAATTTTTGAAGTTGAATTTTGCAAAAAGTTGAGCAAGAATAGAGATGTGGAGGATAATTTAAATATGGGAATTTAAAACTGAAGGTTAAAGGGCAACGTTGAGCCATGCATTCCGTATTCTAAACTTTAGCTTGTTCGCTTATGTTCGCTGGAATCACGCTTAGTTTAGCAGACATCAAAGTGTCCTGCCGAAAATCCAATGATTTGCACATTTAACTGGCCAAAAGGAAGGTGGTAACTGGTAGTTGGTAGCTGGCTGCCTGGATTGTTAGCCAGCAAGGAGTGAACTGGTTGTAAAAGTTTTAATTAAACCAACTTTAAGCTTTTAGTGCCGAGGGCTCGTCGTTGTCAACATGTGAGCACACAGCAGGCAGGACACATGTTGTGAGGACAGCAGGCGAGAAGAGTTCCTTCTCTCTCTCTTTCTCTGTCTCACTTCCAGTGCAGAGATTCCCTGGCCAACACATTAAATCTGGCTTTTTACAACACTTTTTAGCCATTAACACTTCGCACCCAAGGAATGAAACGATGGCTTTAAAAAATATATTAGAAGAGAGAACACAGAATACAGAATACAGAACACAGCTGCTCAACTCAACCATTTTCTGGGTTTAAAGCCCCAAATCCTTTTACGGCCTGACAGCTGGTTGTTTCGGTCGTTTTTGGAGTAACTGCTGTCAGTTGACCAACGAAGCGACAAAAAATGATGTATCGCTGACTAAGGGGAATGGAACATGGAGCAAACATGGTCAAAGCCAGAAACCGACTGAGCGACCGCTTTGTCCCTTTTTCCTATTTGTTAAGTTACACCTACAAAATGTTGGCAGCGAAAAACTACACGGAACGAGAGAAGGGACGAACCCCCGTTTGGTTGGGGAGTGCATCATTGTCCACGCCCCCACGTTGTTGAGTGGGATGTAGAGTGGAAACTCATATCATTGGCGTTGATTATGGCCGAAGCGTGGCTTTGTCAACCTTATGGGAATCAACTGCTGCCTGCGGTTTTCAGTTGTCCCCTCTCTCGTCTCGTCCTTCGTTGTGTCCGAGCTGTCACTAGACCCTTATCCCGGCCCAGGACTCTGCGGTTGTTTTTATTGTTTGCTATATCAAATTGAATCATTTTGTAGCATGCGATAACTGCGAGAGGTTTGTGTCTAAGCTAAGCATAACAGCGACTGTTACTGTAACTATTAACAGCAGCTGTTGATGTTGCTGTTAAATGTTAAAGCAAATGTTACACAAGCTTTGTCGCTTATTTTAAATATATTTGAATATGTTTTTGTACACATTTAATTTATGCCGCGTAGTTGAACAATGGGCTGCCATAAATTAATGTTCGTTGAGCACGCCAACCCCTGAAAATGATTTGACACGCTGCTGTTATTTACGACATCAAGACTAAAACGCCTGGCGACTAAATAAACAAAGATGAGGTTTCATAAATTACCGTGTGTGAAAGCCGGCCACAGCTTAAAGGTGGCAGAAAGGGAGAGAAATTGAGTGCAAAAAAGAGAGCAAGGGAGTGTTTTATTTTTTTTTTTTTTTGTGGGAGAGCTGCGTGCTTGGCTCAGCTGTTTTTTGGCTAACATTTTAATGTTGTTGTTGTTGTTGCTATTGGTTTTCTGCATTTGACAGTTGCGACGGGCGCGCCCTTTTATTTTTGGCTGCATTCCAGTTTTCCTTTTTTTCCGGAGGTAAACAAATGATTTGTGGGCAAATGCTAACAGCAGCCAGTTGAAACCAGTTTTTATAGCAGCCTCCTAGGCGGCGCTGTTAAAACAGACACACTCTCTCTCTCGCTCTCGTTCCCACTCTCGCACTGTGGCGCTCTCTATTGATTTGTTATTAATGCTGTGCGCATGCGTTGAAGCTGAACGCTGCAAAACTTGAGACACCGGCCATTAAAACGAATACAGGGTGATTCAACCACCAGGCACAAGTTGACTGCAGTACAGCTGCCGCTTTGCAAGAGAGCGAGTGTGAGAGCGTGAAAGTGAGTGTGAGTGTGAGTGTGCGGAAGCGAGAGTGAGAGCGAGAGCGCGACTCTTTGCAGATTTTTATGGCATCTCTTGACATTAACATTTTTTCAACACTCTCTCTCAATGTTTCTCTCTGTTGGCCATTGCAGGGGTGGCATGTGGATAAATTTTGGCCGACATGGATCCCAGTGCTCTACAAAACATGGATCGGGACGCATTAAAGAAGCAAATCGAGAATATGAAATATCAGGCCTCCATGGAGCGCTGGCCGTTATCTAAAAGCATTGCTGAGTGAGTAAAAAACAAAACCACAAATACAAAACATAAATAATAATATTTAATAATACGACAGTGTTTTCGATTTAAAATAAATTTATAAATAAATTTGCGTGAGTGGCAACTCAAAAATGTTGTTGTGTGTGTGTGTGTGTGTGTTTGGAAATTCGTGGTGTTTGTCTAGACGCGCCTCGTGGCGTGGTCCAAAGTTGACACAGTGCTGGCCTAAAATATTCATACACTTCTTGTTCTTCTTCTTCTTTCTTGGGGCCCGACGAGACAAACACCTGAGCGCGCCCTGAGTGCTCAACCGGGCGTTCTGTTTGTACTTGCAAAATATTTACATAAATATAAAGTTGTTGTTTTTGTTGCTGTCGTTGTTGCTGTTGCTGTTGCGGTGGTTGTCGTCGCGGTGGTTGCTGCTGCTTCAGACCCCGCTATAAACTAGTATGCTCGCCTTTCAGTCTGTACCCAGTTAATGTTTCTCGCTTCCCCCCTGTGTGCAGGGGTTGAGGGGCTTGCAGGGGAGTGTGTAGACAACGACTAGACAAAAGTTATATACATGTGTTTCTCTCTCTGTTTTGATGTGCCTGTATGTGTGTGTGTGTGTGAGTGTGAAAGTTGAGCATCCCCCCCGACAAAATGTTTCACATAAATTCGCCGAGTGAATTTGCAAAGTTATGTTTGCCCAGAAATATGTTGATGCAAGTATTCGTGCCACAGCAATTGATACCTATTACAACTTTTTCCCTACGCTCAAAGCGGTTTTATTGTCCAATTTTGTGCCTATTACAACTTTCTTTGTCAGACTTTGTCTTTTGGCTTTTAGCTACAGGCTTTTGAGATACTTTCTGCCTTTATATCTACAAGCTCGCATGTGTGCAGCTCATCAAATTAGAATGGCTTTTTAAGTACTCTTCATTTTAACTTTAAACAAAGTCTTTCTAATGGTTCTGGCTTTTAAATAGCATCAAATTAATGCACCCAAAGAAGCTTTTTCATTTGCTGGTAGAAACTAAAACTCCTTGCTTCCTATTAGCTTATTCTGTGTTGAGATATATATAACTATAAGAATGAATAGCAAATAGTTAAGTACACAGAAAAACAAACACGTTCTAAGATCTAAAATCATAAATCGAGGTTATATGATGAAGTGAACCCAAAAGGTAAATTCTTAAATCAAGATCAAAATAATACAAAAATTCCATATAGCCCATTCTTTATTCAAGATTATATTCTTGTTTCCAGATTGAGAAAATGTTCCTATTGAACTAAGGCAAAATGTAAATGGTTTAAAGTAAAGCAAATGATGATTATGTGTTTTTTTTTATATATAGAAAATAGTAAATTACAAGACTAAAGCTTATATTCATAAAAATCTGCTACAAATGTAATTTGTAAATAAGGAAGAAATTGTACTCACTTTTACTCAGAGTTCATTGATGAACAATACAATAAAAGTAATTATGATAGATATTAATATAATATTCATTATTCTTTATGCGCATTTACCGCAAAATCGATATAATCACATTCATTAGTCTGACAGTCTGTTCATCTGATAAAAGCCCCATAAACTATAAACGTTAATGACAATAATCAAATACTTAGCTCGAAATTTGCTTTGATTTTCGCCGCATCTTTTTTTTATGCTTCGAAATGCATTAAAATCGAGCTATGAGTATAACATATATTGATATGCTTTTCAGCATAGTTTATATTGCAAATATCTTTGGAATTTAAATTTATTTGAATTTTGAATTAGAAAGAATTTGAATTTGAAGTGGAGATAAATTAAATTTAAGCATTATTTTATTTTGATGTTCAAATTCCGTTGAAAAATTTTAAATGTGTTTTTGTGTACACAAATGTACTAAGGTCAAAAATAAAATCTTAAATCACGATTATATGATGTCAAAATTGAACAAAAAGGTGTATTATTAAATCAAGAAAATTCTACAAAAATTTTAGAAATTCAAGATTATAATCTTAAGAGAGTTTCACGCTTTTTTCGACCTAAAATTCTTAACTCTTTAAACTTTTTGCAAGTCACTTTTCAATTTACATTTTGTTCGCTTTGTGTATAAGGTTCATATTCATAGTTAATGTTTCAAATATTATTGGAATATTGTGAGTATAGATTTTTTTTAAAAAATTTTTTTATAGAAGAAGAGATTTTGATAAATGATATTTAAATATTATTTTATTTTTATGTTGAACTTTCGCTCGACTGGAAAACTTCTAAAAATTGTAAATATGAATAAATATATTTAATATATCTTTAGAGCTTCTAGCGAATTAGTTAATGCATATTTAGTTTATTGATACTCAAAATGCGAAGCTCGCTTTTAGTGTTAATTTTATTGCATTTAGTGTCTTAATCAATTGATTTATGCGCAGCTCTCTCTCTCTATCCTGGGATTGCATTCAAAGTTGTCTAATGTTGTTCACTATTTTTGTGAGCATATTTAAAACTGTAATTGTGGCATGAAAATGTGGCAAGGTTGCGCTCAACAATGGCCATGCCACACAATGTGAAACGTGGAGCTGGCGCTGTTGCACATAAATCACAATTAATGTGGCGTCTCTCTAATGGCCAACTTTTAATATTGTTGAACCAGAAAACAAACAGCGCTTTCCGCTGTTTTAGCCAACTGTGACTGCAGCCAATTTTTGAATAAACAAACGGAGTCGGAGTCAGAGTCGGAGTCAAAGTTGTCCGGGGTTGGCTAAAGCCGTAATCAGACCCGTAGCCATAAACGTATTCGGACCCGTGGTCGTTGCTGAAGAGCCTGCGATTTAGTTAAACATTTAGTCGCTGGCTAATTATGAATAATTAATTGGTATACAGTAGCATGAATTTGTGTACTCGCATCTCTCTCTCTCTCTCTCTCTCTCTTTCTCTTTCTCTCTCTCTGTTTCGGTTGCTCTGGGGTCTCAATGAGGGCTTACATCACTCTGTGCTTGTGTGGCCTTATGTAATTTATTTAACCTATCCTCAACCATGTTGAGCTGGCTAATCCTTTTGCATTTTGTCTGCATATCGAATGTGCAGCCTAATTCAGCGGGGATTGAACCTTAGCTGCTGCATTACTGATTTACATTTTTAATTTATTTATTTATTAATCAGCGTGGCGCAAGGATTAACTTTAGAGAGATTACAACTTGTGCCTGCTTTTTTCTACACTAGTCTTTAGAAGCTGTGCTTAGGATTTAAGAGTATTCGATTTGTTATACAAACTGTTTAATACATTATTTTTTGCATCAGAATTCTACAAGACATCTGAGTACAAAGCAAAACATTTTCAGTATACAACTTTACTCTATTTGATTTCTATATCTTTGACTTTTTTCGTTTCATTCTTAAATATTAGCAATTAACATTAATACTGGAATTGAGCTCTTTGATCTTTACTGACATTTCTCTTCCTTATCGGGTATTTGGTGATATTTACTTAATGATATTTAATATTTTTTTACATTTTAAATCCTTCAGATATTTGAGTGCAAAGCAAAACATATTGACAACTCTTCTCTATTATATAGTATTTATATTTAAATGATTTTCTTATTTGATTTTTAAATATCAGCAACTGATTTTAATCCTTCAACTAAGTCCTTTGGCTTTTATTTTTGTTTCCAATTCGACGCTTTTTTTTAATGCTTTAGCTTTTGACTTGCAATTGAATTCCTTTAGATATCTGAGTACAAAGCAAAATGCAAAACAAATCTACTGTTCTACTCGTAATCAGCTTAAGAATCTTATAGATATTTGAATTCCAGTTAATTTCTCATTTTATATATAAATTTCTGCAACCAATTTTATGCTTTAAATATTCCTTGGATATCTTATGCATTAGCTTAGGTTGCAGTTGAATTATTTAATGCATTCAAGTACAAAGCAAACCAATGTGTTGTTTTACTCCTATGCAGAAAAAGTATCTTGAGGATTTTATATTTTTATTATTTATATATTTATATTTACTCAGTGTTCACATTTCTTTTATAAGACTCGGTCACCGAACTATTTGGTATATTTTTCTGTTCTCTTTTTATTTTATATTTAATGCATTCCTGTTCGACTAGAGTTGAAAGCAAAACAAATTTACTACATTACTCTTAAGCAGCAAATGTATCTTGTGGATACTTTATTTGTATTTAATTGATTTTCACATTTTATTCTTTAATGCCAGTTAGCAATTTTAAACCTTCAATTAAACACTCTGGCTTTAATTGGTATTTTCAATTGCAGCTGCAAACGTTGTCATTGCATTTTTGTCTCTTTTGTCAAATAAATGATGGCGATGACGATGGAATTCTTCAGTTTATTGCGTACAAAATGTCGACGCTATTTAAACACTCTCGTAGTGAAATCAATTGGAATTTAACTATCAAATAAACTCGACCAATAGCAAAACAAATAAGTAAACAACGAAAAAAGTATAAAAGTATATACTATACATATATATTTTTAGCTTTGATTGCGGTAATCGAAGCCAACTCAAACTCAAACTGAAACTCAAACCAACACTCAAACTACAAATTGAAATACAAATTGAATTGAAGTTCGAACAAACGTTGTGAATTATCCAATAACGTTCGAGTTTCGGGCATTTAAAGGGCATGACAAATGCAATTTTATAGAGCGATTACTGCTCGATTAACGATTGGCGATTTGTCTGAATTGTTCAACGTTGTTGTTTTTTTATCGGATTGGAGTGGGACACTTAACGAGAGAGGGAGAGAGAGAGAGAGAGAGAGCATCAACTCAATTTCACAGTACATCAAAAATGTGTCACTCAATCAGCGACAGCTGTAAAACGAAGCAAATTAGTCAAGCGTATAAAGTACACACATACATACACATAGAAATAGCAGTATGATACACACATACACATTGAAATAGCAGTATATAACACACACATAGAGAGCAACTTTACAAAATCAAAGTCAATTAAATTTTGAGAGGCGAATTCGTAGCACTTGATTGATGTACAAATTGCACTGACTGACCACCGTTATAGTGGGAGTAGGTCTCTCAAATGTGTGTGTGTGGGTGTGGGTGTGTGTGTGGCTGGCAGGCAGCTCGTTAAGTGCAGCAAACACCACACATTACGGCGATTTGGTTGCAACGAACGAACGAACGAACCAACAACGTGATTGTCGAGCATGACGAAATGGAACCCAATTCTTTGGTCGCCTCGCTTTTGGTTTTTTCTGTTTGCGCAATCATGATTGATTGACACCCTCAGCGGGAGTGTATGTGTGTATGTGTGTATGAGTTGTTGCTGTAACCGCACACTCACACACTGTCATGTTGCGTGACAGGCTTTAAGCGGTTGCTCGACCATCGCGATGGTCATTTCACTGTTGCAGGCCACAAAATGTTGTTGCATACATTTTGGGGCGTCACAACTTTGGCCCCGGGCCGGGCATCTATTTCAGCTTAATGCTAAGTTCAAGTTTTGTGGCTTACTTTGTTTTCCCGGCAAGCAAGAAAGAGGGGGAAAGAGAGAGAGAGAGACAGACTGAGAGGGGAGGATGGGGGGTAAAACTTTTGCTTGTTGCTGCAAAGTTTCGCCCTGGACTCCAGGTGCTAAAAGTTTTACGTGCAAGCTCCTTATATAATGTTAATATGCCCGCCGCAAAACTCTGCTTTCAACTCTGTCTCACTCTCCCTCTCTCTCTCTCTCTCTCTCTCTCTCTCTCTCTCTCTCTGTCTCTCGTTCTTCTCTTTGCCTGTCTTTCTATTTTATGCTCTCCATATCGACTTCCGTCGGCATGTAAATCTGTTGTGCATTTTAATTTACCATCAACAAGTGCGAATTTATTTTTAGTGTCGCTCGCAGTGTCTTATAAATGAGCCAAGTTGTTCGATAATATTGAACGACTAAAACATACCCTACTCTCAAATTACAAATTAAATTGGAAATAAGAAACAACCTAAAAAGTATCATGAATAAGAATGATTACTTAATTAGCAATGATTTAATAGGATTGTTCATATTTCTGATGAGCAAAATGCTATTGCAAGTTTAAAGAGTTTGCTTAGTCAGTCATCAATCAATAGCAGTCAGTCAATCAGAGAGTGAAGATGTCATATTTTGTGATCCAATGCAAATTAGTTCTATGATTTTATTTAATTATTCAGTCAATCTGTCATATTTTATATTAAACCTCAACATTTGTTATATAATTCAGTGAGTTTATGCATCAATCATCAGTCAATGAAATTTTTAAATGGAATTAGTCAGTCAGCCAATTAGAAAGTCAATAGGTGAAAGCAATCCATGAGTTCATCGATAATCAAATGTGTTTCAAATTGTCTATTATTGATTAAATATAGCTATGTATATAATTTGTTAAGTAACCAACCAGACGTTCAATCAAAAATTCTGTCAATCAATATAACAGTCAGTAAATCAATCAACAAGTCGTGAAGTCAAATCATCAATTCATTAATTAGTTACCAAATGTGTGCAAAATTGAATATTAGTC
The DNA here is from genome assembly GCA_019972355.1 of Drosophila kohkoa. Lineage (NCBI taxonomy): Eukaryota > Metazoa > Arthropoda > Insecta > Diptera > Drosophilidae > Drosophila > Drosophila kohkoa. The sequence continues at coordinate 66,196 of BJEL01000033.1, read as the reverse complement.
TTTCAATGTAGCTATCTATTAAAGAAAAAAAAAAACCAATCAGACGCTCAATCAACAATAAAATAATTTGTCAATCAATATATGAGTCCGTCAATCAGTCAACATGTTTGTCATCACAATGATTTCACATTGCATAAGTAGTTCATCCAATTATTTCAAATTTAAATTCATACTAAATTTAGATAATCAGTTCATTGACTCTAAAACTAAGCTTATTTTTTTTTTAAGCAAAGCATTGTTTACACAGCTTATCTAAAATCTAGAGCTAATATAACTTTTCAGATTATGAGCCTAGGGTATTTCTGTAGGCGAATTACTTTGACTTTTCGTGCGTAAAATTGTGTTTTCTCTTGGAGGCTCAACGAGAAGCGAAAAATAGATTGAGAGAGAGAGAGAGAGAGAGAGAGAGAGCGAGAGAGAGAGAAGCCGAAAATATTGTAGCTTGCTTTTTGGCATTTCATTTTTCCTGTTGTGAGTATGGGAAGGAGAGCAAGTAGAATTTCCTTTATTTTTGTATACACTTTTTTATATTTTTATGGCAATTTATATATATGTTGGGGAAGCAACAAGAACAACAATAAGGCATGCGAGTAGAGCTGCAGTTTATGGCTGTGTGGTTGTCGCTTTTGTTGCGGTTTATTGTGGTTATAAATTCGGAAATGTATGAACGAGTCTCACAGCCAGACTCGACTCAGCGGATGCATTTTCCACAACGCAACGGGGTTAACCCAAAAAAAGAAAAACCGAAACTCAATTGGTTTTCCTTTGGGAAGCGAATTTAATGCGACTTTGAAAAATATTTGGCAATTTATTGCAGCTAAATCTGCGACTTACAATTGATTCCCTGTATGGTATAAATACCCTTTAACAGCTTAGGGGATTTAAAAATATAAAAACATATAACTAGGGTATTATTTAGCTTAGTCAACTAGAGTTTGCTACAAATTTTATGGGCTCTAAAAACTGCACAAGCAAGTTCTATGTTCTGATTGAAAGAAAGTGTTTAAAAACAAGTCTCATTATTATTTATGGACTATAAAAAGTTGATGTTGATAATAATTTACTATCGAATTAAAAGAATGCGCAGAGAAGCCTATTTTTTTTATACCCGCTACCCATAGGATAGAAGGGTATTATAACTTTTTGCCGTCAGGAGCCATGTCCGTCTGTTACGCAATATTTTGGTTTCGAAATGGGTAGCGGGTATCTCACAGTCGAGCACACTAGATCTTCCATTTGTTGGTCGAATTCATCTGTAGAATAAGAGAAAAATAAATACACTTATAGCACCCACTATAATACACTGCTTTGTGTAATTATTATTACCTTTTCATCAACTGATGTTGCAAAAACAAAATGTTGTATGTACTATTAGTAACAAAACTGCATTATTTATGTTTAGATAAGAAACGAATATGTGAAGATGATTTCTGAAATTATATTAATATTCAAGGTTCGACTAAAAGGATATATACAGGATAATCATAAGTTTACTGACTTTTAAGTATTTGCACCTTTATTGAAAGCGTCTAGAGACTTAAAATTTGAAACATCAAAACATAAATTAAATGCAATAAAAACAGATCTATTTCCATTTAAAAAACAAGTAAGAAAGCTACAGTCGAGTGTACTCGACTGTGAGATTCCCGCAACCCATTTTGAATAAAAGAAATATATTTTGCGGTATTTTTCTTAAAATATACTGAATATACAGAAAAATACTAAAAATATACCAAATGGTATGTTTGGTATATCGATATAGTACACCATTCAAAATATACCATAGACGGCACAATGTGCCAGATTGTCGGCCAAAGCAACTAAGATCCCTAGTAAGTAGGCGTTTTTGCCCATACAAAAGTATTTCTTTAATAACTTTGACAATTTATAACTGATCGCAACCAAATTTCCAGGAATCATAACTACTATAATAGTTATTGTATATACCAAAATTCGTAACTCTAGCTTTAAAATTACGCTTGTTTTTTGATTTGCGGGGGCGGAAGTGGGCGTGGCAAAAATTTAAAACAAACTTGATCTGCGTGCAAACATAACAAATGCTGTCGAAAAAAAATTATAGCTCTATCTCTTATAGTCTCTGAGATCCAGTGTTTCATACGGACGGACGGACAGACACACAGACGGACAGACGGGCATGGTTTGATCGTCTCAGCTGTTGACTCTGATCAAGAATATATATACTTTATAGGGTCGGAGATGCCTCTTTCTACCTGTTACATACATTTCCTGTCGGCACAAAGTTATAATACCCTTCTACCCTATGGGTAGCGGGTATAATAAATCGCTGCATTAAAAATTCTATTATTTTATTTTCCAGAACGCAATTTCTTAATGCACCAATGATAAATGATAACATAATATGAGAATTTCAGCTTTTCAGTTTATTACTTCTTCATAGCTTCTTTGGGGCGAATTAGCATCTTAACTTCTTTAAGTAAAATTATCTTATTAGCGGGCCACCAATGTAGATGAAACCCATATGGTCCATTTAAATTACTGCATAAGAAACAACAAAAATATATAATTATGTGTATTCCTTCGTAAATAAAAATTTGCAATATTTACCAACGAGAACAAGAATTGTACCACCAGCCACTTCCATCCCAGACTGCGCAATTACCATCACTTTCGTCGTTGTCGTGATCGAATGTTGTGAATTTCATGTTTTCAGAGTATCTCATGGTATCCCCAGTAATAGTTCCACTGAATTTACCCAAACTCAGTGTATATCCATTATCTTCATCAGATATTTTGAAGTCGTCATAACGAGCGTTGTAAGTATTGTCATCCCAATCAGTCAAATGTATGTAAAGTTCGAAACGCTGCAAGCTCGTGATACGATGTAATTTCTCTAAGCCAAGAAAGAAATCACTTTCAAAAGAACCAAAACCTTTGCGATACGTTGCCCAATCCCTAAAGAAACTCTCATTTCCCCCAACTCGTTGTTGTATTACAATCCATCCAGGTCCAGCTAACTGACTATCGCATAAAACTTTGAATAAACCTATGCCAGAGATATTAAGTTGATGAATTCCTGGATTTTCACCGAAAGGGATGCATGTGGAACTTAATTTATCAAGTTCAGATTGACATAACTGATTTTCCTTTACTTTATCTATTAGCTTAGTTTCACTTTCTGTTAATTTCAATTGAATATTTTTCTGTTCCTCTCTAATGTTCTCTGATGTTCTATTTAATATGTTGATTTCTGAACGACATAACTGAATATTATTTTCATGCTTTATTATTAAAGATTTACTCTTCTCTAATTGCGACTCAAGTGTTTTCTGATGTTCTGTGTTATTTTTAATAATCTCACTAAATCTCTTTACACTGTCGTCTTTTTTAATTAAACTAAAACTAACAGATTTTAATTGAACTATACAATTTTCTAAGTTGGTGGATTTATCCTTTACTTTATCTATTAGCTTAGTTTCATTTTCTTTAAATTTCAGTTGAATCTTTTTCTGTTCTTCTCTAAAGTTCTCTGATGTCCTATTTAATTTGTTGATTTCTGAACGACATAACTGAATATTATTTTCATGCTTTATTATTAAAGATTTACTCTTCTCTAATTGCGACTCAAGTGTTTTTTGATGTTCATTGTTACTTTCAATATTCTCACTCAGTCTCTTTATATTTTCATCTTTTTCCATTAATCTAGAATTAAGTGATTTTAATTGAACTTGACAATTTTCTAAGTTGGTGGATTTATCTGATAGTTGTTCTTTTAATGAATTAATTTCAGATTCAGATTTATCAACTTTATTTTGACACAATTGCAAATCGTTTTCCCCTTTGATTACTTTGTTTTTATACTCATTTAATACAGCTGCCTCCTTCATGAATGTTTCATGAATTCTTACAATTTCATGATATTTTTCCATAAGATCAGAATTTAATTCACTCATCTGTTTTTCCTTAGTTTCACTTTGTTCTAACTCATTTCTAACCTGCCTGAAGTAATCTAGCAAAGGTTTGACAGTCTTGTAGTTATGAAAGCGACACTGTTCTTCCAATCTTCGGTCTGTTTCACACGTCTGATAGGAAGAAAACGTATACACTTTAATCACTCTTTATTCTTCTTAGTATTATGTCTTTGATCTCACTTCATCTCCAGTTGTTGTAGCCACCAAGAATATTTGAAGGACCATCAGTAAGAAAACTCCGTTAAATTTTATTCTGCACATTTTAAATGTTTCGACTGCCGGCAAACAAAATGAATTTGGAACTGAATTTCGTTATTTTGTTAAGGTCATTGAATGTCTGAAGCGGATGTGGATTCCGCTCAATAAATCTGAACAAGAGAGGTCAAGTTATGATAACCTAGAGTCTCGGCCTAGATTCTCTGTCGGCAGAAGAGATTTCAATGTCGGATTGGAAGACATTTCAATGTCGGATGATCGTCTCTATTTTTTTTAAATTCGAAGAAATAAAAAAATAAAAATAATAAAAAAGCTCGGAGCATGAAATCATAGCTTATCATTAGGAATAGCAATAGGTTCTGTTCTGTTTGCTCCAAGCAGCTTCTTCTTGAAGACCCATCGACAACAACATTGTTTTCAATTTCTTTCAGTCGCGTGTTGACAGTGGGGTCAATCCCCGAAGTACTCGAAATTCTGCTCGAATACTTTCAAAACGACAATGGGACTGAGTTTTATTAATATATATGCTGACAACTATTTGGTTAGCAAATTTAAAAACAACTTGATTAAGTTAATAATAGTATAATTTACTTTTAATACCCGCTACCGCTACCCGCTAGAAGAAGGGTAGAAGGGTATTATAATTTTGTGCCGGCAGGAAATGTATGTAACAGGTAGAAGGAGACATCTCCGACCCCATAAAATATATATATTCTTGATCATCATCAACAGCCAAGAAGATCTAGCCATGTCTGTCCGTGTGAAACACTGGATCTCAGTGACTATAAGAAATAGAGCTATAATTTTGATAGCATTTCTTATGTTTGCACTCAGATCAAGTTTGTTTCAACTTTTGCCACGCCCACTTCGACCCTACAAATCAACAAAAATCAACCCTATGGGAACGGGTATAAATACTTTTGTATGGATAAAAACGCCTACTTAATAGAGGTCTTATTTGCTTTGGGAGACAATCTGGTATACTATATTTTGCAGTCTATAGTATATATTGAGTTTAGTACCATAGCAATACACCAATATACCATTTGACATATTTTTAAAGAATTTCGGTATTTTATTTCTGTATATTTTAAAAAATACCGCAATATTTTGCTTTTATTCAAAATGGGTAGCGGGTATCTCACAGTCGAGCACACTCGACTGTAGCTATCTCACTTGTTTTCAAATGTATTTTATGGGGTAGTTTTGATTAAAAGCGTGTTTTTTTTTTAAATAATTCTTGAGTAAAAACGGTAGGAAAACAGTTGAAAGAATTACAAAATGAAATACGTTTATTTAAATAGTAGAGAAGACAATTATAAATAAATAAGAAGTATTGGTAAATATTAAGAAACACAATATCTATCATCAAATAAAAATAAATAAAATAAATTTAAATATTTAATATATTAACAATAGTTTTAAGTATTGGGGAATTAAATAATTGATTTTAAGTAATAGGGGAACAATTTTGAAAATATGAAGCATTATAAATGGGTTTTAGCTTCAAGTAATAAGAATTCAATTAAATATCAATTATGCATAAGTTTGCATTTGCAAAGCACAAGGAACTTAAATTAAATTATAATTTTACAGACACGTTTATTTTATTGTGTATAAAATATATACGCGAGTAAAGAACACTACAATAAAGTTTAAACTTTATTGTCGAAAGTTCTGTGGATGATATATGAAGAGGAAGCAGAGCAACTAAACTAAATGGAGCCTGAGCTGAAAGCGCAAAGTTGTGACAAATTGTGCACACTGAGTGCCAAAAGACAACGCCACGAAGCTGTTTTATGCTATTGTCGCGGCATATTAAGCACAACTTTTAAACAACACACAAACACACATACACAAAGCACTTGCTCTTATAAGTCAAAATGGCTGCAGCTAAAATATGAAGCATACTTTTAAGGGCCAAGTGAGGCGATTTGCCTTGCTGCACTCAGTGCACAGTGCACAGTGAGTGCAATTGTCCATGGTCATTGGCCAACTAATTGACACTGTCAGCATAAGGCAAGTCAGCACTACTTAACACAGGCTTTAAACCGTTTTTGTGTGACCCACAAAAACATGCAAATTAATTGGCCTAAGAGGGAAAAGAGGGAAAGGATATGCAAAAGGATATGGGCAAAATGTACTCGCTTTTGTGTCTTCAGGCGTCGACAGACTTCAGTGTTGATGTGACCTTTGTTTGCGCAAGCGGGTGTGGCCACTGAATTGGATTAGTGGTTTATTCAATTTAATTTAAATGCAAAACAACATTCTATAAAGTGCTGACTTCATGCCCAACAACAGCAACAGAAGCGAAAGAAGAACGCGTAAAACAGTCGCCGAAAAGGAAAGGAAGGATGTAAACCTTCCTTTCTTGTAATTTTGTGAACTGTGTTTAATATAATTTAATAAGAATAGGGTTGAACGATTGCCAAACGGTTGCTTGATTGCTATTGCCCCCCATCTTCATCTCCGTCCGCATCTGTTCAACAGGCACTTGGGACACGCAATTGAAATTGCTGAAATTGTTTCAACATTTTCGATATTTGCTGAGGGCATTACAATTTAGTCGCGAAACGTGGCAGGCATCGCAAGAGTTTTCGAGAAGCAAAGCACTTCAAGTTTAAAAGTCACTCTATGGAAATTTAAAGCTTGAAAATGTGTGTTTATAAATTGAAATTTATTTCAACTTTATTATTCGCCTTTGAACAATTGACATTCGAAATATTACTTTGAGGTTTATTCAGATTAATGTTGTATTTAGATTTATGTAATAAACATTTGTAAGTAATTTAATTACCTTATTAGTTTAAATAGACTATTTGTCGCATTTAATTTAAACATTTCGAAATATTGTGGGCGTTTTAAGAATATTATTTTAATCCAAAAATCGCTGCAGGGTTCAAGGAAAACCGCAAAAAAATCTCTAATCAGATTAAATGAAAGATCCCAAAATGAGTTTGTTTCTATTATTTATTTCAATTAAATTTAGATACATACATGTTTCGTTTTGGTATCTTTTTGCTGGTTCAACTACTTAACAAATCCAAATAAAATAAATGTAAGTTAGATGTTTCATATATTGATTGGAATAATTATAATATGAAAAAACTCAATTACATTTATTTTTGTTTTATTTTTTTATGTTGATTTATTAAGCAGTTGAAGCTAAACAATACTAATTTCGTACCAAACTTTTATTTGTTTAAAAACATCTTGTGGCAATATCAACGATATGAAGTCACTTAAGATTCCCCCTTATACACTTTTGCTTTTTTGTACCCGGGTAAACATTTTATATGGATTGTAAACACAAATGTTTCACTAGATCTTTTCTTAAGAATTTTCTTTTAAGAAGAATTTTTAGCCAAATCACTTTCTATTGATTTGTTGAGTAAAACTAATAACTAACTTTGCTGTCATATTTAGGGTGCAATAAATTTTGTTATAGAAAAAACATTTTTAATATTACTTAACTTGGCAGCTAAGAAATAAACTGCAAAAGAAGCAAAGCCCATAAATAATATAATGTTGGGCTTAACGGCGCAAGAAATTGAGCGGCAACCGGAGATGGAATCTGGAAACTGAAAACTGACGACTTGCGAGTTGCGACTTGCGAGTGGTGAATTATCAACTTGTCGGGGCAAATAATTTACTCGAGGAATATGACAAACACCTGCTGATTGCTTTATAGCTACACGTGGCACACACTATAGTATAGTACTTTCCACACACTTTTTGCTGCTCCTCTACTCTACCTGATGCGTTACGCTCGACGTGGCAACGTGTCAGCTATTTATGAGCGCTTTTCGCATTTTATTTTGCATACTGAGAGCAAAGAAGCGGCAAGCTTAGCATTTTTCTTTTTCCATTTTGCTGTCTTCTTATACTCTCATTGTTGCTGTTGGCCATTGTTGTTGCTCTGTCCATTGTTGCTCCCTTTGTTGCTGTTGTTCCTGTTGTTGTTGACACTTTTAATGTTGATTAATGGCAGCACAGCAAAGTATGCCATAAAACATGCCACACATATAAATGAATTGTAAAGGCAACGACAGCAGCAGCAGCAATAGCAGAAGAGCCAATTTAAGCAGGTTCCTCACCTCTTATACGTGTATAAGACTGACTGTGAGTGCGAGTATTAGTGTATATGCGAGTTTTGTAGTCGAATTGTCTACTTGCATGCAATTTTTGCCTACATATCTGCGAGTATCAGCTACATTAATCTTGCTCGAGCAATGTCAAAGTGAATTATGATACGCCAGTTCTAATCTATTGCTCAGCGTTGGCATTTCACATTAACAAAAGTAGAGCCCATAAATAATGCATTCGCCAAGTCTTTAAAATTGAAATAGACGAATGTTGTGAATGGAAATCGGAAATTTCATAAGGTCAAAGGATATGACTGTCTCTAAACTTTATAAGGTCAAAGGACATAGATGCCTGCTGCTACACATGAAACACATATCGAATTTATAACCGATTTATTCTCCTTTATTTACCATACTGTGCGTTGCATCAACGCATTAAATAAAATGTTGATTGATCACTTGAAAATCAATATTGTCGGTTGCTTCAAAAGAACTGAAAGCGCTGCATTTATTTCTTTGTTTATCGAGAGCTTAATTAACACACTCTTAATGCAAGCTTGCCATAAAATTGAATGTATGATGGTTGTAAAATTATATTATATTTAAGTGGAAGCGCGAGTTCAACAACAATACATATTATTATAATACTTTCCGTAAGAGCATGACTTTTTCATTTATAGTTTTTATGATTGTTGTAAAGAAAACATAAGTTTTGTTTATACCCGCTGCCCATAGTGAAGAAAGATATTATAATTTTGAGCCTACAGGAAATGTATATTTGGTACTCTGGTATATTTTTAATGTAGTAGTATATACTATACACCAAATATGTCCTTTGGTATTCTTTAATATTTTTTCAGTATATGAATTTGGACATTGTTATAGTTTAGTATTTTGTCATTATATTAATTTGGCATATACATATAATTTGGCATATACTATTTTTCAGTATACGAATTTGGTATATACTATATACCAAAAATGGACCTTGGCATACTTTAGTATTTTTTCATTAAATTAATTTGGCATATACATATAATTTCGCATATACTATTTTTCAGTATATGAATTAGGTATATACTATATACCAAAAATGGATCTTGGTATACTTTAGTTTTTTTTAGTCTATGAATTTGGTATATGCTATATATCATATATGCTATTTGGTACATTTCAGTATTTTTTCAGTATATTAAGTTGGTATATTTTAAGCAATATGTCGCACTTTTTTCCTTTTAACGAAATTGATACCGTGTATCGAACTCACTCGACTGCAGTTTTCTACTTTCCTTGGATTTACTCTTAGTAGAAGGAGTGATTTCTAAACATATAATATACATACATGTATAGTATAGTAATGTGCAGCATAATGGCCACTTCCACTAGGAGTTTGCTACAAATGCGAGCTTATTTATTTTATGCCACACGAGTGCAAAGTCTAAGTGTAGACTATTCTGTCTTTGAGCGGCGTCGGTGGCAGCTAATTAAGCGATTGTCTATTAGAAGAGCGCTCCAATGCAGCAAGTACTTAGTGTGCCACGCCCAGCTACTGAGTTGCTTGCAATTACGCCCAGTTAGCCAGTCGCAGAGAAATCGCAGTTCATCGCCTGGTCTATTAGTTGAATGATTGAGCAATTGGCTGGAGGGCTGCAGGAGCACGCTGCAAACTTGGTTATTAAGCTGGCAACATTATTAAGGTAGCTAACAAGCTCTTTAATTGCTTGGCGCGAGAAGGGGTCGCTTCAATTTGCTGATTGCCTTTAAGCAGCCGCCTATTAATACTTCTTATTGCCTCATTTATTTAAATATCACATCAATAATCGCAAAAATAAACAATAAACACCGTTTATAGAAGATTTATTAATGCCACAATGGTCATAATAAAATGTCAGTTAATTAGCTGATGGATTTCGCTCGACTTAATTTAGAGATGGCAACCAATTAAAAAGTTATGACCACTATCTTCTGCGGTTAGGCGAACAAATTATAGCTTAGCTTGAGCATGAAGTGGTCTAAAATTATTCAGAAGTCGAGTGTCACAAAGCTAACATTAATATGTACTTTATTTAATTTGTTGCGAGGATTTAATCACTAGCAACTGAACAGATTCCAAAGTACAAAGTGTTCTTTTATGGTCAATTTGTTTATTGTATTTATTTATGTTGGATGCCAAAAGTATTTTGGGAGCTAATAATATTAATTTGAAGAGTTTTTTTTTAGAAGTTGTGATAGATTGTCAAATTGTAAATGGAAACGCAATGAATTGATTTAATTGAATTTAGTTAAACTTTGTTTCTATATATGTATTCTAGTTGTTTCTACTGACTGAAATATAATATTGATGAAACTGCTTAATTCACTCACTAAGTATTATGAGACTGCAATTTGAACACACAATTGTTTTGAATATTTCATCATGCGTTAATTTTCCATTTACAACTTTTTACTTTAATTAAGTTGGTGAGCATGATAGAAATTAATGGTTTAAATTATGAAATCTTCATCGACTTAGTAAATATTATTTGCTTGAATAACAAAAATAATAAAAATTGCGAATATGTTTGCATTAAACATGTGGTTTTAAACAACACAGTTGCACTTTATCTCTATCTGTGTGTTTTAGTTGTTTATAATAAACTGACTGAGCTTCTGATTAACAGCCTTTAGAACTAATACATTTGTTTGGAACTATGATCCTGCAATTTTTACCCAAAATAGTTTAGAATATTTCAGGCTGTTTTTTATTTTTTATTTTCAACTCTTAACTATATTAAATCTCTGTTCTGTTGACAGAACTAAGTAAGCGAACATGATAAAAGTAGGATTAAATATGAAACATTAAATTGTAAAATCTTTATCGATTATTATACATAGGTAGTTCATGAAGTCCTTTATATCTGTAGTGCTTTTTGTGAATTTTAAATAAAAGTGACAGTAATGATAGTGACAGATAAAAGAAAGAAATTTATTTATTTCTGACTGTAGTTTGTTGAACCTTACTTCAATCTATTTATATTTAGTTGTTTACGCAGTAAAGTTTCGTTCACCGTGGATTAAGGCTGGGTTGTTGTAAATTTCCTGCTTTTTATGTTATATTATATTTTACTTTTTTAAATATCTAATACAATTTTAAAGAGTATGCTGCCTACGATAAAAATAGTATTGTATGTGATCCATTAAATTGTGAAATCTTTATCTACTTAGTGGATATTTTGTGTTTGAATTTCAAATTAACAGCGTTGTCATAAAAGTTTAGCGAATATATGTAGTTCTTGTAGTCTTTCATATCTTTGTCGCTTTATGTGAATTTTAATGAAAGCCATTATAGTGACAGATAAGAGAAAGAAATCAATTTCTTTCTATCTGTGGTTTGTTGATATTAAAAGTGATGCTGGTGGTCAGTCTTTTTAATATGCCATTAAATACAGTTACGTAGCTGAATGCGTCCCCGCGTTCTTTTATTTATCTTTTGCTCTCTCCAATTCATTAGTATTCTATATATGCTGAGTCCGTGTAAAATAAATTCTATATATGCTGTGCAGTTGATAGCGAAATGCGTGCGCTGTGTATCAACTACAATGTCGTTATTTGTACAATATTATTACTTTGCTTTAGTTGGTCGTTTTTCTTTTCGCTTTTTGTGTTGTTCATTCAGTTTTTATGCGAGTTTTTCTACAGTCGTCGTTCACATGGTTAATAAAAACAGAAATTATGGTACACATTTCAATGGCAAGCAGAGCTCCGATAGCTGATGTGAAGCAGAGGAAACAAAGGCAATTGAAAATGTAAAGAGAGAGAGAGAGGCGGGGAGAAGGAAAAACTCGAGTGTGAGGTCAGATAAATTGCCTTGGAAAAACAGCGACGTTTTGGCGTTGGATTATTCGAATTTCGTATTTATTTTTTGTTTTTTTCATTGACACATGGCTGGGCGCAAATGGCAGTAAATGGCGACTGGCAGCTGCTCAGAGTGCGGTTCAGAGGGGGCAGCAAATGGGGGTCACACCCACACCCACACCCACACACACACACACACACTAGTTTATATGTTTGTAGTACACATTCGCACACACATTATGAGCTTTGGCATAACTACAAACAATTTATGTGCAAACAACGGTTACATCTCGTTACGTTCCCAACAGTCGCATTTCCTTCTCTTTCTATCACTCTCCCGCTCTCTCTCCCTCTGTCTTTCGCGCCGTCATCGGGCAGTAATTGAATTTCACTGCATCCCATATTTTTCGTTTTTTTTTTTTTTTTTTGTTTTATTTGCTCTGGTTGGGTTTTTTTCTCTACTCATTTTTTTTTGGCGAGATTGCATTTTTGACAGCCAAACGCGACCGAATTGTGCCACGGCTTAAATAATAAATGAAATGACTTAAAACCATATTAAAGCAACATGTGACTATACGATCTCTTTGGTCCTCGGCTCTGGTCTGCTCAATAATTCAGGGTTACGGATGAGCCCTAATTCCCATGATGTCTATGCTGCCAAATGTAACCGGAAAAAAATGCCGAGGCTGAAAACTATATTCATCAATTATTAAATCACATCATGTGGGAAATATGTGTGCTTTATTTCTCTGTGTACATAAATAACCACATGATAAATGTGCAAACATCGCCAGCAATTTGATTAAGTTGCCAAGTTGCGCGAAAAAAAAAATAAAACACAGAAACTAATTCAACAAATGCAGTTAAGGTATCTTTATCTACAATATTAAAAAGATTGACGGACAGCCAGACAAGATTAGCAATTGATTGGATTTATTTCGCACACATTTGTGGTGGAAATTGTTACAAAAAATATTAATGAAGTTGTATGTATTAAATTTGGGGTTTTTGCTTTTTATTAAACTACAAGGAAAGTATTTTATTTGTGGTTTATGATTTATTTTTGTTAGTGTATAAGTGGTTTGATTGACAATTTGGTATATTTTGTACTCTATGGTATATTTTGAATGTAGTGTAATGTCGATATACCAAATAATTTTATTAGTTACGATATTATTTTTTGGGAAGTGGGTATCTCACAGTCGATTTCTTACTTGTTCAATATGAAAAAGTTTTTAAGCTGAAGATTTGTATTCAAATGTCTTACTTAGTTATTTTCTATTAGTCGGAGTTCAATATTTATCTTCAGAACTTAAACCTAAAACTTTCAAAAATATCTCTTTGAATCTTGCAACGAAAGCGTGCAAAAATTTAAGGCAAAAAAGTAAAAAGTATTGTTTAATGATTGAGCATTCACAATTGAAGATGCAATTAATTATTTCTATTTTAGCTGTTTGCATTCGATCAGAAATTGCATAAGAAGTAAAGCTTACTAAATCATTCTTTTATTGCCATACTAATTGAAATCTTTCCTCTCTTCTCTTTTCAGGTGAGTAAAATTGAAATAGTAAATGTTGAAATGTGCACAATAATCCGTAAGTCAAACCATAAACACTTTGAATATTCTGTGCTGTTGGTTCGCCGCTTCTCGTATTCAATTAGAAAACGAGTTTTTCGTATATGAGAGAATGGATGTGTTTGCTCGTAACGCCCTTGGGGCGAGCCAGCCAGATGCAACTCAGTTTCGCAGGATATCTGTATCCACAATTGCCCCACATTTTTGCATACTATACTTTGCTTGGTCTCTATCTCTATCTCTATGTCTATCTCTATCTCTTGACTGTTGGCAGTTCGTCGCTTCTTGGTCATGGTCATGACGTTTCGTACAGTTTTGGTTGTGCATCCGGATTGTTCTTCCTGTTCATCCTGCCTGCCATCGTTGCCGTTGCTTTTTGTCTGTGCTGCGCCCTTTTTTAATTTGTTAAATTGTGACTATGTGTCTGGTCGCAAAACTATTCTTAGAGACAATTGAGAAGGGCGAGCAAGACACAGCAGAAGTGTGCTAACGAAAGTGCGATTTCAATGCAGTCACCGTGAAGACCTTTTCTCATTTGTGGGATTAAATTTTGCATATGAAATCTGCATACATATATGGTAAAGAGTCTCTTCTTTTCATCTCTCTCTCTCTCTCATTATGCCTGCTTCCCATAGGGTGAAAAGGTATAACTTGATTATTAATCGGCATCAACAGCCGAGGCGATATACACAGCTATCTTTGCCTATCCGACTGTCTGACCGTCTGTCTGTCCGTCTGTTCGTATGAACACTTAGATCTCAGAGTTTATAAAAGATAGAGCTATCATTTTTTGTCGATCAATTTTTATTTCAATTTATTTTTTATAATTTAGTACTATATAAATATACCAATTATAGTCTATGGTATATTTTAGTATTTTGTGGTATATTAGCTCAGTATATTTAAGAATAATACTATAAACGAATACTGTGTCAATATGCCAAATAAAGCCTTTAGAATGGTTTAGTATTTTTGCGGTATTTCTGGAATATTATAAGAATAATACCACACTGTTTTTCTCTTATTTAAAATGTGTAGCGAGTATCCCACAGTCGAGTGTGCTCGAGTGTGCTAGCTTTCTTACTTGTTTTCTTTGTGTCTTTTGCACTGACTGTACCATGATGTAATGTCCTTCTTCTTCCGCTGCTGCTTCTGCAGCTTTTGCAGCCAGGTGTTATAATTAAAACAACTTCCGCTTGGCTCGGGAAAAATGCCAACATGAAAATAAAAATGAAAATCTTATTTCACGTGTTTGTCTCAGCGCATTATTGTCCATAACAATGAGGCGCGTTGTGTGGACGCCAGCTCGTAAAGCTTTATGACCCACACGAACACACACGCTTACACACACGCTTACACACACGCTTACACACACGTTTACACCTACGCACACGCACACGCTCGCACTCGCATCCATAAAATCGTTCAAGAGATACACATGCTTGTACATATTTGAAGTGTTCCGCATTTCGCATTCATGAACCGCACGATGCAATGTCTCCACTCCACTCCACTCCTCTCTCCACTCTGCTGTCTCCACTTCGTACTCTCCTTTCTCCACACTCAGTCACAGTTAACGTCACCATCATCGTCACAGGTGCTGCGGGTTGCTGAGCTTTAAATGAAATTATTGGTTTATTTATGAAACGAAATGGTCAACAAATTCTGATTGCAGCGCTGCACAGAGAAGAAGCACTTCAGTGAGTGGCTATTAAATCAAAGACATAGCTTCAACTTTAAGCTATAAACCAGCTCAAAGAATAACGTAGAATAATTGCCTTAATTTAAGAGCAAAGAATACAATACAAAGATAAATGAGCGAAGTATTGAACATATCAAATTACTGTTGAATTGAGAATTACAGAAGTAGAGTTGGTTAGTAGTAATTGCATTGTTTTGAAATTACAATTTAATTAAAGAAAAAGAGAGGAACAATATTCATAATTAAATGGTTCTCCAAGGTTTTCCAATTATTAATTATAGAATAATCTTTCATTGAAAATGAATATGATATTTTTTGTAAAGCGTAAATGTTAAAAGTGTTTTTTACTTCCTTCTTGTAATATTAATAATTTCAGTTCATTTTTGACATACATAAATCAAGAATAAAATCTTTAATCAAGATTCTAAGAGGTCAAAATTGATCTAAAAAGGTTTATTCTTAAATCAAGATCAAAATTCTACAAAAATTCTATATTTCTATTTTCAACCTAAAAATATTGTTTCAAGATTTTTTTCTCTCTGGAAAAATAAAACATTCTTAAAGCAAGTTTTCAACTTTTACATAAGATTTTTTAATCTTAAAATGCAAATTTAGCATACAAATCTGGTTTTAAAATTTTTTCAACAAGAAAATCATTTTTCAAAATTTTTATTTTAAAAAATATCCTAAATCAAGATTTGCATTCAACTTTTTAATCTGTGTTTTTTCTCTCTGTGTAGTTTAAGAATAAATGATATTGATAATGAATAAATTTAACTTCATCAGACTATATTTCATCATCTTTTTATTATATTTATGGCAGATAGATTTGCGTGAAAGAAGGTTTCTTCTTTAAAATGTGGAAAAATTCATTGCAGTGTCTCGGAACATAATAAATGTCTTCCAATCTTAAATGATTAAATTGAAAAATATATTTTTGAGTGAAAAACATTTTATAAAAGTTTTTATTACAATTTATATTTGACCGTAAAGCTGTAAAATTATTTGTACAGTCGAAAATCGCAATAAATTTTTGATATAAAGAGGAAAGCATATTTAGTTAGAAAATGTAAAACTGTAACAAATAGAAACCAATTTTATAGTTAGGTCAATTTTTCTAAAATTGAAATAAATATGTTTGACTAGATGCCTGCAAATAAATCAAGGCAAATGTCACAGTAGAATATTTATTTCATAAATGAATACTTATTGCAAACAACTTTTTTTGTATAACTGAAATTCCTATGGAAAATTCTTGTTCACTTTAAATGGTTACCGGAAATAAGAGGCAATCAATGGAGGACAACAATAAAATTGTACATCGTTTAAAGTACTTTTCAAAGATGATTCTTTAATAAAGTATTTTGCTGCTTTAATTTGTTGAAGTGAGGCTAAATCAGCGTCTATCGTTTGACAGAGCAATTTGAGCGGCTTTCCGACTCAAGTTCTTCAATAGAAAATTGAACTTTGGGCTCTTTCCGAAGTAAACTTTTTTTCCCTCTCCCTCTCCCACTCCCTCTTTCTCTTTCGCTCTCTTTCGCTCTGATACTGTGTTGTCACTCATTAATTTACCGCAACTGCAGAGGGCTATCTGCCAGCATCGGTTGAACCGCAACAAAACCCGCTAAAAGTATCGACAACAACAAACACCAACTGTATCAAGTGGATGAAAGCAACAACAACAACACCAACAACAACCACAACAACAACGACAACAACAACGACAACAACTACAATAATTGAACGAGAAAAAAAAACGTGGCAAAGTTTTGCAACAAATGTCCAAAAGCCACTTAACGGCGAATTAGAGCACAAACATCTACAGTAACGACAACAACAACAACAACGACTAACAACTACAACAACAATAGTAATAAAAAACAACAACCTGACGAGCAGCGGCAGCGGCAGCGGGAAAACTGCCAAAGCAGCCGCAAAACCAACACAAAAGTACAGTTAACGCTAAAAGGATACACAAAACTTTTCAAGCGAATCGCCTCGTTGTCGAGGCATCAATTAGAGGACCCGCAACTTGCTGCCCTCTCACTCACTCTTCGTTCCACACTCTTCACTCTCTCTCTCTCTCTCGCTTTCTGCCCGCATCAGTGATTTAAAAATAACAAATTACATGTACCCAACTGAAGCGCAGAAGAGTGCAATAACAGTTTAACATCCTCGAAATCTTGGGTCCCAGAAGGATAGAAAAAAATGTTCTTCAAAATGTTTCCTTCGACCTTACTCAATACATCATTGATCTAGCGGTCGCTAAATGTTGTCACTCTCGATTCTTTGGGATGTGGTCATTAGAAATTAATTTCAATCGACTCTGATGTAGCTTTTAATTATAGTAAATTGAATTGAACTACCTAAAAAAAAAAAAGAACATGCGAGAGAAACTTGGAAGTAAATTTTAGTATTACAAAAGGCGACTTATTTTATTTTCTATGGATGTTTCAATTTACAGACTAGGAGAATCAATCTATTTACCATTTGGCTTCATCAAAAGGTTTCTTTTAACCAAACTCTTTCCATAAATTTTTGGGATGTAGTCATTAGAAATTAATTATATTGGACTTCAATGTAGCTTTTAATTACAGTGAATTGAATTTAAGTATCTATAAATAAATTAGATATTTAATAAAAAATGCAAGTCTCATCCGTTTCAGGTAGAGCTTTAATTATTATAAATGGTGACACATTCTTGATTATTTTTATATAGTCCTCTCAATGCATTGTCTATGAGAGTTAAAAAATAACTAATGAATAATTCATTAAATGTGTGCTATAATTTTTGCCTTCTTCGAAATGTTTAGTTTATCCTAACTCAATCGCTATTTGTTGTCACTCACAATTCTTTTTGCCGTGGTCATAAGAATTTAATTGCAATCGACCATGATGTTGCTATTAAATACAGCAAATATTTAAATATTTAATGTACATCTCATCTTTGGTAGGTAGCATTAGAAAGTTAATTTTAATATTACAAAAGTTGAGACATTTTATTTTCTTTGGACCTTTTAATTTACTACCTAGGAGAATTCATTTTTCTTGCCAATTTATGGTACAACTTTTGCCTTCTTCAAAACGCTGCTTTTAACCTAACTCTATACATAATTTATCAAGCGGTCGCTAACTGTTGTCACTCATAATTCTTTATTGTAAACATTTATTTTAAGCTTTTCTGATGAAGCTTTTAATTACTGTAAATTTAATATAATTTCCTTAAAAGAAATTGTTGGTATATTTGGGAGTTGAGTTTTATTGCTACAAAGTTGGCATTTGTCTGATTCCTAAAATAGTTCTAGAATTTTATTGTGTATGGAAATTATATCCTCTAACTAACTGGATAAAGTTATTGTACCATTTATTGGCGTCTTCAGAATGCTTTCTTCAACAAATGGACTGTGATTAACCTCTTCATTTTGGCAAACATCAATTAAAACATGGTGGTTCAAATTTGTAACAGTATTTCAGCAGATAAAATTAGGTTTCTTTTTATAGGAATTATATTGCAAATAACTAGTTTATTCCAATATTATGAAATGTGAAAAATTCGAATTCCCTTTAAAAGTTTCTATCGCTTTACTGGTTTTGGATTAAACATCTATTGCCATACATTCAATCGCTGTAGTTTGGAAATAAGAAGTTGACATGTATAATATTGGACAATTATGGTAAAAATTGTTTCCTTGCTCTTTAATAATATAAGAGCTCACGTACTAAAAATTTATGCTGTTTAATATCCAAATTTAATATAATAACTAACTTTTAATAGAAGCTTAATTGACTAGAAGTTTCACATTTTGAGAACTTTTTAACTGCAGGACAGAAGAAAGACAAAGCGTAAAAAGTATGCACAAATTGTTGGTTTGTTTTGTTCTAATTGGAATTATTAACATCATAGATACATATATAGACAATTGACACTCTCGTTTCTAATTTGATTATACAAAATTGCTATATATGTATGTTTGACAAACTCGAGTTGTTCTGCTAATTTACGAGGCAAGTTTTCACTGTGGCAGTTTTGCATTTGACAAACGACAGAATTACTATGAGTATAATTTATGGTGTGCTTCCCCTGGGTGTAATTGCTGTCCCTGGTGGACATGGTGGACACATGAATCAACTGTCTGTCATTCATTTGATTCACTTTTGCCTCTTTCGGACCCGGCAACATTCTTTGGGCCATGTCACGTAAATGAAAGACTTTTCGAGTAGCAGAATGCTGAAATTTGCAAGCCAAATGAAAATCGTTGTCAGTTTGTTGTAGTTGTTGTTGTTTTTGGTTGTTGCCTGATCTCATCATTTAATTTGCTGGCTTTTGTCGTTGCTGGTTTGCAAATTGCTTTCCCAATGAACAATTGCTCCTTTCAAAGTCTTTTGAGACCTCTCTTGAGTCCTCTGCAGTCCATCAACGCAATGCGCACTGATTGTCATGCAATTTGTCAAAAAGACGCGCAAAACTTTTCTTCATTAACAAACGCATTGTGCGAGCTTTTCTCTTTCCTCTCCCCAATTTGTGAGTAACTTTAATTAAGGGATGCAGAAATCAGGTGGCACCCAAGTAATTAGCTATGTAAATGGGAATGAGTGCGTGACTTAGAAAAGAATCTCCATCTGGTTAACCATACAGCTGCGGTTGCCATAAGGGATTGCCCTTCAGGCCTCATTAAACCCAGCTTAAACTATCAATCATACGCGCCCTTCAACTTTTGTTTTTTGTGTGTGTATATGGTTCGCTCGCTCAGCAATTTTCCAGTTCAATTAATCAACTAGAAGTCGCAGCAAAAGAAATGTGCTTAGCCTACATATTTGCGCCGAGACAAAGTTAAGCAAACAACTGAAGCAAACTCAACTGAACTGTGTCTCTCTGCACTCGCAAATGAGCACAGTCAACTTGAAGATTGTCGCCTTTAATGTTTTTTCATATATGTATTCTATATGCTATATGCTATATAATTTATGTGTGCCAAAGAGTTTAACCAACTTGAGCTATCAATTTTGTATAACTTTTCTGAATATTTTGAAATTTATTGTTCCTATAGTTTTCTTTTGTTATTGACAATTCTGGTTATTAATTTTGAATATTTTTATTCACTCAAAAAAAAAAAAAAAAAAAAAAAAAAACAAGTTGAGTGTACTCGACTGTAAGCTACCCACTACTCATCTTCAATAAAAACAGTGTCTTCAAATATACCTCATAAATATGTCAAATATTAAAATATACCAAAGTTTTTGTTTGGTATATTTTGTAATTGTTGGTATTTTCATTAGGTAGGTTTTAGGTATATACCGATGTCTTTGTTTGGTATATGGATATACTATTACTTTGAAAATATACCGAATGATACAAAATATACCTGAAAAAATAGTGGTGTCTATTTGCCACCTTTTTTAGTTATTCAACCAAGAAGCAAAGCATTGTTCTTAAAATATACCTAATCTATATATCGAAAAATACTAAAGCCTTTATTTGGTATATCGATGTACTATTACGTTGAAAATATATACCAGAATACATGATTTTAAGGAGAATACCCGGAACATAGAAATTCCTGGGTTTCAAATATGAAATCATGGAAAACAAAGGTCAATCGTCTCAAGTGTAATTCAAAAGTGGCAATTAGATATTTCAAATAATTAATTCCAAATGTGGTTAAGTAAAAAGATTAGGGAGCACAGCAAAATGCAATTTCTACTAATATTGTTGCCGTTTAGTAAGCCTTAGCAGACATCACGCATACGCCACATGTGCCAGCATCAAGTAGGCAAAGCTAGGTAGATTGGAACTTTTAGTTGTCGAGAGTAAATCAAATATGCAAATCTACAAATACGCAGCAATTGCCAAGCTTTCGTCTCTCTCTCTCTCTCTCTCTCTCTCTCTCTCTTTCTCTCGTCATCATCATCATCGGCTTGGCTCAAAGTTGTGCCCGAGTTTGAGTTTTGATAGCAGGAAATTTGCAATTTCTGGCATTAAATTTCCGCTCGGCATTCACCAAGCAATATGCATTTGCATTACACTCATCGCTTGATAGCTCAATGATGAGCACTTGTATGAAACATATACATACATTCATACATATGTGTGGTATATAGCACGATATATGTATGTGCTTGCCCCATGCCATCAAACACTTGCCACATTGCCACCTGTAATTATTGAATGGTGTCTAGAAATTATGTGCTTGAGCCTCAGCTTCCTTCTCCACTCTCCTCTCTCCTCTGCATCTGTGGAGCATTAAAATCCTGGCTGCGTGTCTGGCATACGCAATTACTGAAATTAAGCAAACAGCGCTGAAATGTATGCTAAGCTTTTCCGGCCTTTTGCTTTGCCCAACATTCTCTCCTCTTTAACGCCAGACAGTTTGTGTGTTTCCTGCATTTTAGGCGCACACGCATTATTATGCCCAAGTCTTATACAAATTGCATTTTAATCATTTGCTATTTGAATTTGGAATTTCTGCATTCAGATGAAACGGCTAAATTCACGAAATGCAAAGTGATTTGTGATAAACGGTTTCGCTAACTATTCCATTAATTATCATATTTTTTAAAGTAATTTTATAAATATCTAAACATTAATTAAACTTAAATAAAGATTAAAGTCGTAAAACAATTGCAAACGTTTTAGAAAAGCGTCACATTTTAGTAACTTAAATTTATGTACAAAAATAAATTCTATAAATGAAAGAAAAATATAAAAACAGATTATATCTTAGTCAGAAAGTATTTTAACAAAAGTCTTACAGCAAAGACATTGCTAATTAAATTTGTATGCTGAGGTCTTGAATAGATTTATAAAATTGCTGAAATTCGTTTTGAAGTTTAAAGTTATTTAATCAACAAAGAATTGAACATTTGAACAAAATCAATATTAAAAATGTATGGCGATTTGCTGAAATTCTTTCTCAAGTAAATAATTCTTTCTCAAAAGTAATTAAATCAACAAATAATTGAAACTTTTAACAACTCAAGGAAATTAATATTAATAATGAATGCTAAGGTCAAAATGTTTTAATTCTTAGTCATAATTAATTGTATAAAATAATGCTAAAATTGCTTCTTCTGTTTTAAGTTACTAAAAAAAACAAGCAACAAATTTAGAAAATGCAAAAAATTCGTTATAAAATTGTATGTTAAGTGTCAAAATGATTTAATTCTTAATCATGAAAATTCGTATAAAATATTGCAGAAAATATTTCTTAAGTTGCAAGTAATTTAGTGAACAAACAACTGCAAAAGTTTAACAAAACTTTTGCAGAATGAAAATAATTTAAATTTGTTCCCTCATTTATTTTTCATAATTAAATGTCAAGACTTTGCTTTGTGAGTTCGTAATATACTCGCTCTTTTAAATTGGCTGTGTGAAATGAGAAGCTAAAGGAAATTTTCGGACAAAAACTTATTCGCCTCTCCAAATTGCACGTAGAAAGAGTTGAGTTTGGGTTTTCATGCTTTTCATTGAGCTGCCACAAGTTTTAGCCAAAGTTGCCGGCCAAGGTTCTCAATTGCACGATTCAAACTCGGTTGCGGCGACTGTGCTTTTTGTCACATGTTCGTTGCATTCCGGCAGGCACTGTAGAACTGTATATTCTCTGCTCTTGTCACAGGTCATTTGACTTGCTATTTTTCTGTGCAACAGCAAAATATAGAAAATATTTCTATGCCGCTAAGACCTGAGGCAAAACTTTGACAAACACTTGAAAAAAAGAGACGTTGACGAAGATGATGGGGAAGGGCAAGGGGAAGGGGAAGGGGGGATAGTGAGAGGGGAGGCTGTGTATAATGAGGAGGCGACGGGGGAAGGAAAACTCAGCTCAAGTGTTTTTTGCACAATTTCTTTTCAATTCAACAAAAGTGGACCAGAAGGCCTTCAAAACATTTCTAGTGCAGTTACTCTCACCTCACCACATCTCACTATCCCCCACCCCCTCCCCCGCTTTGGCATTACCTCCCCTCCTCTCTCTCTCTCTCTCACCACATTGCTTTGCCATGCTAAATACATTTTTTTTGTTTCAGGATTTTCGTTGTCGTTTTGTATGCATAGAAAACTGCGAGAACTGAGAAACGAACTGCGGCTTTTGGCCGTCTAGGCCACGTCCTGGCCCAGGATTGTCTTTCAACCTGATTTGTTATTCATGAAAAGGCAAAAAAGGCGAAAGCCTCAACCTCTCTCTTCCACTCTCTCCCACTCTCTCTCCTCGCCGCCCCCGCATTTGGAGAGTGGTTAAGAAAATGCCAAGCACTCTTGTGCGGCAGATTGTGGCAAGTCTGCTTGTCGGCTCTGGTGCATAATAAAGCTGCTTCTTTTGGGTCTTTTTGCTCCCATCGAGTGGGGGTCAGCAGGTGGCCTGAGCTCTTATCCCTTCCGCTCCCTTCTCTCTCCCGAGTGTCAACAAAGTTACTTACCCCTTTCTCTGTTGGGGCAACGATTAGTGTGTCGTGATTTGGTTTCGTTACCACTTTTAAGCTCATCGGGCGCTGAAACATTGCCTCTGTTTGCCAGAATCCTCAATGATTCGCCAAATCGAAGACAAACATGAATACCCTGTATAGAAGGCTAATCTGATATAGGGTGTAATTGATTAGTTAGTAATTTGTAATGAAACTGGCTAAATAGTAGGAATTTAGCTATAAGTTGAGAGTAATAAATTTTATACAACAAATTGAGAACAGAGTGATTATTTCAGCATCACAAATTTACAAATAAACAAGTAAGAAAGCTACAGTCGAGTGTGCTCGACTGTGAGATACCCGCTACCCATTTTAAATAAAAGCAAAATATTGCAGTATCATTTTCAAAATATACCGAATATACTGCAAAAATACTAAAAATATACCAAATGGTATATTTGGTATATCGATATAGTCCACCATTCAAAATATACCATAGACGGCACAATGTATCAGATTGTCGGCCAAAGCAACTCAGACCCTAGTAAGTAGGCGCTTTTGCCCATACAAAAGTATTTCTTTAATAACTTCCACAATTTTTATCTTATCGTAACCAAATTTTCAGGAATCATAACTACTATAGTTATTATTGTATATACCAAAATTCGTAACTCTAGCTTTAAAATTACACTTGTTATTCGATTTTTTTGATTCGCGGGGGCGGAAGTGGGCGTGGCAAAAATTGGAAACAAACTTCATCTGCGTGCAAACATAACAAATGCTGTCGAAAAAAAATTATAGCTCTATCTCTTATAGTCTCTGAGATCTAGGTGTTCATACGAACAGACGGACAGACACACAGACGGACAGACGGACATGGCTAAATCGTCTCGGCTGTTGACGCTGATCAAGAATATATATACTTTATAGGGTCGGAGATGCCTCCTTCTACCTGTTACATACATTTCCTGCCGGCACAAAGTTATAATACCCTTCTACCCTATGGGTAGCGGGTATAAAAATGTACTTAAATTAAATTGACATAAGATTACTTTTAGCAACTTATAACATAAAGAAATTGGTAAAAACTTTAGTATAAATAATGAGGAAATTAAAGTTGTCGGATAAGGATACTATATAAATTGATGTAGAAATTAATTAAATACTAAAAAATTAACTGTAAAGTAATAAAGTTAGTATATGACAAAATGATTAAATAAGTTCCATAAAAGTAAATTAGGTCTGTTACTTTTACTAGTGTTTATCATAAAGAAATTGGTACAAATTTTAGCCAAAGTAATAAAGAATTCAATATTTAAAAGAGGACATTTTAATTATGCATTATTGTTTAAAGTTAGTTTTAGTTACTATTGAAATTGAAATCAAAAGGGAGAAATTGTAAATGAGTGAAGCATTTGATACTAATTATTATAAATAATATGACAAAAGAATAAAAACATTAATCATAAAGTAATTATTAGAAACTGAAATAGAAATGATGATATTAATAAAGAAACAATTAGTACAAAAATATCAATGAATTTTGCTAGAACAATATGTGTAAAAAAAGCGCCTCACACATTTTAATATTTCAGAGTATTCACTAGAAATTCAGTAGAAATTTCGATGAATAATATCAATACATTTTGTAAAGTAATATGGTTATAAAAAAGCTCGTTAAAATGCTCACATACTAACAAAATTTTAAAAGTGTTTTGGTATTTTAGAGTATTTACTAGTCTGTAGTTTCCACCCTCATTTTTTCGCTTGAATTTACTGCTGATGTGCATTTTGTCATTCAGTGCGCAGTTCGCGTAAAAAACTTTGGATTTCTGATTACGTCGCACAAATCAGTCGCAGTCTCAGTCTCAGTCTCAGGTCTTTGTCTCCATCTCCATCTAAATCTGGGCAACGTTTGCTTCTCCGGGTTTTGTTTGTGCAACGTGGCACGTTGGAAGTGCAACGTGCAGCTTATACTTAGTGTGGCAAGCTTAAATGCGGCATTTTGAGGTGTACGCAAGAATCACAAATTGTGCCTTAAAGTTGAGCAGTAATTTTGTGCCAAAAGTTGCGAGAAAAGTAAGCAAGAAAAATAAATTCTTAAAGTAACATTTAGTGCACATAAATTGTGGGCACAATGTTAAATATTTTAGAGGAGTTCGCAAGGCAGTAATTTCAACTCCAATGGGGCAAAGTTTTTGCTTTTCATTGCAGTCGGGGGAAGAAAGCTATCTCTACTCTTTCTTTTTTCTTTTACTAATAACTCTGGGGGAAAATGTATGTGAGAGGGTTAATAGAAACTTGCTTGTTTTTTGGTAAACTTTGCTTGTTCGGACCACAATAAATTCATTAAATATTTATGGCTGGGATTAAGGCAAAAGCCAGTTCCGAAATTTTAAATACGAACAAAAAATTCTAAGTCTACATCGAAATTACTTAGAAGTAGAAAATTGGATTTATGCTTTGTTCCAGCTCAATTTTCATAATGCTCCTCATGCCCTTTACAATGCTGAATAAATTACTATTCTTCGCATTTCGCCACACACTCTTGCAGTGGCGGTTGAGTTATGGGGCAGCTGCAAGCACTTGAAGCTAATGAAATGCATCACATGTTGAATCTACACGGGGAATTTGCATATTTCGTGCAATTTGTGTGTGTTTACAACACGCGATAAGCCAAAGCAATTTTATTCTATGCATACTTATACCCTGTAAAAACTGGCAAATGGGAAATATTTGTTGATAAATGTAGACTTTTCTCTAAGTCTCAATTTGTTGCGATGTCGTGAGTGTCTTTAGTCGGTCTTTGCCTCATTTTGGGGTCGCACCTGAGCTGCTTCTATGAAATTACCTCGCTGCATAGCTCACACACACACACTCATACACACACACACATGTGTGTATCTATATAAATTCCGCATATTTTGCATGCAAACAAAGCGCTTCAACTTGGCGGGCTGCTGGAGGGGCTTTTAACTGGGCTTTAAGTGCCGCTGCCTTGTTCTCTTGTTCTCCACAGCAGCTGCTGTTGCCAGTACTTTTTTTGTTGCCCTGTTCTTGTTGTTGTTGTGGAAAGCATGTTAAATTTAGCTGCGGCTGCGAAGGCCGCCCAGTGCTGTGCACAACAATACAGTTGTGAAATGAGCTCGAAATTTGCTTATGACGAAGGTCGCCGTAGGCCAACGCACAAAAGTATGCTATAGATTTACAGTGTTGCAGTGCGCACAAAAGTAGGCAACAATTTTGCAAGCCTGCTTGCCTGCAGGCACGAGCGAGAGCGAGAGAGCGAGAGAGAAAGGCGTCAGTAATTATGCGTAAACAAATAAAGTATGCATGAAATCATATTTTTAAGCACAAACTCAAACAAAACGAAACAAGAAGCAAGGAAGTAAAAGGCAAGAGGCACACACACATACGCACTCATACACACACCCACACATATAGCGAAAAAGTAAAAGAAAGAGAGGATGCGATGTGACATGTGGTTGTCGCACTTTGTTTACACAAACTGAATATGAAATTTATGTCTGCATGGAGTTTCCGCCGCAATGTGAGAGTGTGAAGCCAGATCGGGGGAAAGAGACAGAGAGAGAGAGTTGTACAGAGTTGTTGGGGAAGGATGAAGCGTGGAGAAGTTTGGCGGCTTTGCTGGTGGAAAAGTG
This sequence comes from Drosophila kohkoa, assembly GCA_019972355.1. Taxonomy (NCBI): domain Eukaryota; kingdom Metazoa; phylum Arthropoda; class Insecta; order Diptera; family Drosophilidae; genus Drosophila; species Drosophila kohkoa. The sequence goes on along the minus strand of BJEL01000033.1, from coordinate 38,774 downwards.
TCAGTTAAGCTGCTTGCGGCACGATGTGGGTTCTGTTTATTGTGTTCGATAGCTGCCTAGAATGTTGACGCCATTCGATAAATAATGCTTTTTATAGCGTTCGTTCAGGTGCTTAGATTATGCCTGTCTGTCTGTCTCCATGTGTGTGTGTGTGTTTGTGTGTCTGTCATAAATCAACATTTAAATCGTATTTAGGTTTCCATGCAACAGAAATAGACCAAGTCGAATGTTTCGCAGCTTAACCAAAAAAGGTAAATGACTCTTCTTTGCATGTGTGTGTTTTGCACACTTTTTGTGCTCTCCTTTCATCCAGTTGACAGCTGTGTGTGTGTGTGTGCTTGTGTGTGTTTGAATTTAATTAATAGTTCACAAACTTTGTTGCTCTCTGCGTTTGTTCGTAAGTTTTGAGACGGCAGCAACTGTGATTAAGGTTCACAATTTATGAGAGCACAATAATATATCATTATCTGTATGCTGATAAATTGTAACGTGCTTGCAACTGTGTAATTTTGCCATTTAATATGCCTAGAGATTTATCTACTAGTTTTTTATCTCCCCTTTTATTGCTATCTCTAGTGTGAGTTTATAAAAAGGATGAAGGATACTAAGCTGAAAAAGAATTTGACCTTTAACACAAATGTTGTTGAATTACGATAATGGAATTGGGGAAGTTGAAGTTAAGAGGAAAATAAACCTATTTTGTGGAAGTTATAAATTAACAGATAGTAGATGGAAAGAATTAAGAAATAAATGAAATTATATTAAATTGAAGGCAGAGAATAAAACTACTATTAAATTAAAATTGTTGCGTGCACTTTTATGTGGAAATTATAAATTAAAGGCTCTAAGAAAGTATTGCATACAATATGTATTACTGACGAATTGAAATGGGAATAATTAAAGCAATCAGAAAGCAAACAATTCTTGGAATACAAAATTTAATCTATTAATGTTTAATCAAGAAGCAATTATTCCCTTCATTACAACATCAGAACCTTCACTCCTTTTTCTATTCAATTATTGCTGCGCATCCTTTCATATTTAAATTACATTTTTGTTGAACGAAATTCCTTGCACAGCACCTAATCTGTGAATATTTCATTAGTTAGGCCATTGCACTAGAGTCTACTCAATCTCTGTCTCTGTTCATTTACCATTCCCCATTTTAAGCCATGAATTAGCTAAAAGCTAAAAGCAAAATGTTGTCAGTTGGATGGCAGGAAACACATCCGAATCCGAATACGAATCCGAATCAGAAATGGCATGCAATGGCAGCCATTGACAATTTCACATAATTTGTCTCTCGCTTCAACGGAAGTGCTGTTAATTTGCAGCCCCAGAGAGCAGTTTACTAAATGAAAGTGGGCACGCATTCATTAAAAGGGGTTAACGAGTTAGTTTTCAATGCTTACACGAAGACAGTGGAACACTCAGCATGTGCTGCTTGGATGCTTGAAGCGTTTCTACAATTTGTTGCAGCTGCTGCTTCAGATTGTTGCAAACTTGCCACAAAGTTTATACGCATTATAATTAAGCAACGTTTGGCTTTTGCTTGCATTGGTAACTAGGTTGATGAGGCTGCCTTTAAAAGCGAATTGAGAGCGATAGGTTAGATTGATTTTATAGTATTTCAAAGGTTTTAAAACTTACATTAAAACTATCGTATTTCTAAAAGATATTATATAAATAATGTGGCTTGGTTTTGCAAAATTTGAAGGGCTCTCCAAAAGTAAAAACATTTCTCCATCATTTATTTATATGTAGATATACAAAATAAAACATTTGGTATATATTTGTTATTTGTCGGAATATTATTTTTGGTATATTTTAAACTAAAATACCACACTCTCTATGTTTTCCTCTCCTTGTATTATATATATTGGCTTTATAGTATTTCAAAGGTTTTAAAACTAACATTAAAACTATCGTGTTTCTTAAAAATATTATATAAATAACAGAAGAATATTCGTTTTTATTTCGGATGTGGTTTGTTATAAATTTTTGCACAATTCTAAGTGCTCTGCAAAAGTAAAAATTATCTATTTTATATAGATATACCAAATAATTTTGGTATATATTTTTGATTTATTATTTTTGGTATTTTTTCAACTAAAATACCGCACTCTTTGTGCTTTCCTTGTTAAATATAGGAATGAATTAAGATGGATAGGTTAAATTGAATTTCATTGGTTTCAAAACTTAAATAAAACTCAAAACTTTCTTAATTTTGAAAACTTTATTAAAAATAGGATATACTCTATATGGAGTATTATTTCTAAAGTGGTTCGGAAAATATTATACAAAAAATTTAAAAGTTTTGAAAAACCAGATAATTTCAAAATATAGCGTTTTAATTTAGTATTTTACGCTATATTAATTTTATATATATTTACCATAATACCGAGCTACTTTTACATTTCTTGTTAAAATGACGTCCACAGACTTTTTTTTTTGAATAAGGCAACGTTTGTCTTTACGATGCATTAAATTCTGAATATAAAACAGAATAGACAGATTATTTAGTATTTAAAAAGATTCTACATAAAATACATTTTAAAATACTTTTGCCTCTCTTATTACTAATAATGCCTAATGTGGCATTACAGCTAAATTTAGCTGCTTTTAAATTTCTCTTTTTATGCATTACCTATTCTCAAATACTGTTGAGAGTAACAATTATTCGGCGCCACAAAGTGAATGCTTTTGTTTTTATGCTCGACGTCGTATTCCATCAACTTGCTGCCGTTTGCTTATTAAAAGCGTCTTAGAGTTATGGGCAAAGTTTTCGACAAGTAATTGCGAGTACAGCTGCCGATGATGACGACATCATCAACTGAACTCAGCGCTACAATCGACATCCGTTTGGCTGCTGCATATTTCATGGCACAACAACAACAGCAACAACAGCGATGTCGTTTTCAATAAACGCGACTCAAGTGCAAAACCCCCTTTAACCCTTGCCAAGCGCACACACAAATCTGCTTTGGTTCTTTTTTTCTTTTGTTTTTTGGGGCCAAGAATTCTTGTACTGGCAGCTGAAATACCTGAACGCCAAATCCATTTTAAAGAACCGCCTGAAGTTGAAGCAGACTGTTTGACTGGCTATAAATTTTAAACACAATGAGACGGAATCAGCAAATGGGAATGACTTGGAAACTCGTGCAAATTGTAAATGTAAATTCCATGCTTAAGCCAAGCACTTTAAATGTATTCTCAGAATTGTGCTTCAGCTTTCTTCAGCTGCCTTGAATGTCAATCCTTTTGCTGCTGCTGGTTTTTTTTTTTTGGCGTTAAATAAGCTACTTACGGGATGTGAAAAACCTTTTTCTGGACATTTCTTGCTAATGCGCTCATTATAAATACATGATAAGCAACGTTTTGCCACCGACAACAAAATGAAATGTCATACATAAGGGGCTATGAAAATGTACTTTTACATTCATTTTTTTTTTTATACACTTTTCCAGAGTCGTTTGCAACCTTTTGCCGCAAAAACGTCATCATAACAACTTTGTTGACTGGCTTTTCTTTTTTTTTTACTTGTTTTTGTTTCGTAGCCTTGTAGCCTTGACTGTCGAACCGAAATCCTAAAAACCTAACCAAACCTAACCCGAAACACAAAAAATGAGTAAAACAGAACCCTTGGCCTTTTGTTTAGGGGCTAAAATACTTTTGCTGCCGCTTTGCTTGCTCGCTTTTTCTCACTTTCATTTTCTCTCTCTCTCTCTCTCGCCTCTCCAGTTGTACTATGTGTGTGTGTTTTCTTTTCCAAGGTAGAGAGGGGAGGTGGAGGCTGTAGGCTTTTCCGGGAAAACCGCAGAGTCATAAGCCCATTAGCCTCGCTGGGCATTGTTTTATGTATCTAGCAAACAGTCTATCATCCCCTCTCCCTCTATCTCACTCTCTCTCTTTCTGTGTTGAATCCCTTGCTGTCTTACATGACGTTGCCTTTTGCTCTGCTGATGCGGAAAATGAGCAAGGAAATAGAGACGCCCCTCCGCTCTGCATACCACACAGACATTGGCACAGTTATAGTCAAACACACACACACACAGGTATGCACAACAAGGACAACAAAGTAGACAAGGTCTTGTTAGTTAAATTATGCATAAATGCGGCGTAAGATGGGCAGACGGATAAAGGCGGAAGAGGGGAACTCAGAGAAGGGGGGAACACACACACACACCTGACAACACACAAGTGCAAACACAATAGTTTGTCACTGGCGCGTGTGTGCACGACATTGCGTATACGACGCATGTGTTTCAATTCCAAAAAGGAAAAATATATTATCTGTCCCACCAAGCGAGCGAGGCAAACGCAATGTAACTAATGAGAGAGCCAGGAAATGTGCCAAGGAAATAAGCCAAATTCAGATTTAAGTACGACTGCAATGAATAAATAAAATAAATGTATAAATAAATTAAATTGAAATGCATTATGAAAATGAAATAAAACAAAATCATAATATAAATAATAATACATTATAATTTAGCTACAAATTCAGAAATATATTTTAAATATCCAATAAATAAATCAAGAGATATTACTCTTTAATGCCTTGATGCATTTGCACATTTTATTCGCAAAGAAATTATCAATAGCTAAAGTAAAGTTTCTTTAAATATTATTATATTATTATTATATTAAGAATTTCCTCTTAAATTGAGTAATATTTAAATTTCCAAGAAATGAAATACAAATTATAAAAACGTATTTTCAAATTTCCACATAATGAAATATTTCTATGAACCACAATAAAGTAAATAAATTCAAATGCATCAATGCATAGTTCGCATTAAAAGAATTTTTTTCGAAATTAAAATAGTAATTTAAATAAATATATTGAGAAAATTAACCAGAAAGAAAGCTACAGGCGAATGTGCTCGAAAGTGCGGTATTCATAAGTATACCTCAAAAATATTAAAAACAAGTAAGAAAGTTACAGTCGAGTGTGCTCGACTGTGAGATACCCGCTACCTATTTTGAATAAAAGCGAAATATTGCGGTATTTATTCAAAATATACCAAAATACAAATATTCTAAAAATACGCCAAATGGTATATTTGGTATATCGACATAGTACACCATCCAAAATATACCATAGACGGCACAACATACCAGATTGTCAGCCAAAGCAACTAAGACCCCTAGTAAGTAGGCGTTTTTGCCCACACAAAAGTATTTCTTTAATAACTTCCACAATTTTTATCTGATCGCAACCAAATTTTCAGAAATCATAAATACTATTGTTATTATTGTATACATTTTATTCGATTTTATTGATTTGCGGGGCGGAAGTGGGAGTGGAAAAAAATTTGAAATAAACTTGATCTGCGTGCAAACATAACAAATGCGGTCGAAAAAAGATTATAGTAGTTCTATCTCTTATAGTCTTTGAAATCTAGGTGTTCATACTGACAGACAAACAGACACACAGACGGACAGACGGACATGGCTAGATAGTCTCGGCTGTTGATGCTGATCAAGAATATATATACTTTATAGGGCCGGAGATGCATCGTTCTACCAGTTACATACATTTCATGCCGGCACAAAGTTATAATACCCTTCTACCCTATGGATAGCGGGTATAAAAATATACCAAATAATATATTTGTTATTAGTTCTACATGCAAAATATACCAGATTATCAAAGAAATTTATGTTTTGAAGTACTTGAAGTATTCTTACTTCATTCGAGCAGTAAAATATAAAACCAAGTTATTTATTACTTCTAATTATACTCAAGCAATAAAATATAAAAAGCGTTGTGCAATTAATTTTACTGCACATATAAATAATTAAATAATTTTAAAATATATTTGCTGCTATGTCACGCAGCAAAGATATATGATTTAAATACTTTTATGGCAATATTGGAAGCAGCAATCGTTTTGCGGGATTCGCAAGTGCTTAATATAACGCATACGCCGCGTGAAGCATGGCGAAATGAAGGCGTTCGTGAGGAAATGCAAAGAAAACAATTCACGCAAGAAATTAAAATGCAAAGCGTGTGCCACAGTCGCCGTCAACGTCACAGACACATTCAGAACTTTTATCTGTTCCACTTTGCATTGCTGCTTGTGTTTGCTTTTTTTATTTCCCTTTCATTTCTTTTTTTTGGAAAATTCACAAGAAATTATTTATTGGGAGCAGGAGTTTCCTTCTTTGAACACAAGACGCGTGCGAAGGAAAAGTGCAGAAATGAAGAAAAACAAATGGGCAAACGGATAGAAAGGCTGAAGACTGTGGACTTGAGACTGCAGACAGACAAAACGAAATGAAGGAGACACAAATGCAAACGACAGGGCGCCCCCATTTGTATGCTGCTAAAGGATAAGTGTATTACAATAACAACAACGCTTGTATGCAGACGATTTCAAGTGGGGGAAGTTGGCAATCGTAAGGAGAGGGAGAAGGAGAAGCAGAAGAAAGCGTCTTCTTTAGTTTTGCGAGCGAGCGCGTGTAAAAGTAAAACGTTGAACATTTTTAATGTCCATCTGCGTGCAGATTAGCATAAAAACTGCTGACTGCCCGTATCCCTGGGCAGTCCCCTATTCCTCTTCATTCTTCCCCCCCCCCCCCCCCCCCCCCCCCTATTCACCACTATCACTACCGCGTTAAGTATACGCACTCGACCCCTGCGATTTTATGGGTTTGCCTGCTGTTGAAATGGATGGCGCGTGCGATGTCGTTATACATCTGCTCGGTGCTTGGCTTCGCTTTAAGCACTCCCGCAATTCTTAAAATAGCTTGATTCTTGTTGTAACCATTTGAGCAGCTTACACGTTTTACGATCCCCAACACTTTGACTAGTTTCGCTCGTTGAAGGTGTGAGGGAACATTGCCAAAGGATTCATTTTTATCTCAAACGCAATTGAGTTGTACATTTTATTTTATTTATTTGCTATGCATTAGCTGCTGAATTCGGCAGCAATAAAATAATTGCAGCGAATTTTCTGACTAACTTGCTTTAATGCTTTTTGGGACTTGAGTGAGACTTAACTCATCAATTATTCTGTTTAACAATACGCTTTAGTGTTGTTCAAAGATCGAATTGATTTCCACTACTTAAAAATAGATTGAAAACAGTTTAACAATGTTTTATTTAAACTATTACATACACACATTAAATCCAAGTTGTACATATTAACAGTACATTCAAAATATAACAAAATACTTAAATTGAAACACTAAAAAAAATGGTATATTTTGACTTTAATGGTATGTTGGGTATAATAAATATATTTTTGGGTATCTTTAAGTATATATTATTAGGGTATATTGAAGTATATTTTCGGTATATTTATAACAAATATAGTTTCGCTTGTCCTTAAGTATATATGTTTGGTATATATGTATTATACATATAAGTATATTTTCGGTATATTTGTAGTATACTTAATGAAAAATTGAGTATATTATCGGTATACCTTAAGTATATTTTCGGTTTGTTCACTTTATGAAACTTTATTTAATTAAATACTCCATTTACTTAACCCAACTAATGATATTTTGTATCTCTCTTTCTTCTTCACAGAATGCGCTCCTTTATTGAGGAGAACGAAAAGAATGATCCGTTGATTAATGCGCCGGATAAAAAGAACAATCCGTGGGCTGAAAAGGGCAAATGTATCATCATGTAATATTATCGTAAACCACAGAAATACCGTAATGATGAGCATCCAACCATCAACAACAACAATAACATAAATAATAATAATGATGATAACAATACTATAAAGACAACAACAACTACTCCAACAGCAGCTACAGCAACATTGTCAACGCGATCAACAACAGCAACAGCAACAGCAACAACATGTGCAACAAACAATGCATACCAAAGTAATAATAATAATAATTATAGCTATTTAGAGAGCAGCCATAGAGGTAGCAACCATGTCTCCAACTCCAACTCCAACTCCAATTCCGATTCAAACTTCAATTTCGATTGTAATGCGAGTGATCTCGATCATGTGACGCCCTCGGTTGAGTTGCAGCAGCAACAACAGCAGCACTACAACAACAACTATTACTACTATTACAACTACAACTTGAGCTATGCCCCGCCCCCGGCAACAGCACCGCTCGAGTGTCGTCTGCTCGGTGGCCCAAAGGGACGACTCCAACAGCTGAAGCGTCGCACACGCCACGAACTTCAACAGTGGCCGCTGCTCATGCAGCTGGTTGTGCTCGTTCTTTGGCTGCACGGCAAGTTCTGGCAGATCGTACGTGAACAGATCCTGATGCACAGAAGGCGATGGTAATGGTAATGGGGAATGAAGTAAGGATGATCGAGTGATGGGACAGTAAGAAAACAGAGTCATAATCCTCTATGCTTAAGTTTTACAATTATGCCACACTTTCTTCAAAACTTAAATAAATAATAACCATAAATAAGCTGTGCATAGTCTAAATGAACCACAACAAAAAGAAACAACAACAACAACAACTACAGCCACATCAACAACGAGTGCTCATCGAGTATTCGCTCGTATTTGTACTCGTCTCATCGAACATACTCTCGTTGTCGCTGTCGTCTCGTTACTGTCTGTCTCTCTCTCTCTCTCTTTAATCGTTATCGTTATCGCTCTCGCTCTCGTCGTTTATCTACTTGTCGCTTGTGTTTTGAATCGTTCATCTCTCTACGTTTTTTCTAGCTATCGTATCGTATTGTAGTTGTTATTGCTCTTTCAGTTCAAGCATGCCGTACATTGTTTCTTTTTATTTAACATCATCGTCATCATCATTGCCATCATCGTCATCATTACCATGAAATCCCTCCCATTCTACACTAGTCGACAGCGCTAACAAAACCAACCAAAAAAAAAAAAAAAATCTTAAACAGCTCATATCAATACAAAATCCTACATGTTGAGCCTCGATAAATGTAACCCACCCATCATGTTTAGTCAGGAAACGACAAACAAACCAAAACAAAAACCGAAAAGCTAAAATCCAAAACTGTTTGCCATAATAAATAGATTGTTTTTTTTTATCGTACCTAAATCCTAAATTTATTTTTGGCCATTCATTGTGTGCTAAATATGGGAATGAAACAAACGATCTTGCTGTTTCATTGCCAATATTTCTACCTTTGTCTGGCCTGCAAAATCAACTAAATTTTTTTTGTAATAAGTTTTTGACTTGATCAAGCTACACGAATGAAAGAAACAACAGAAATATACATTCCCAGTCGTGCTTAATGTTTGCCAAAGAAAACCATTTTTTAAGTATTTTGAGATAAGTTTTTTGCTTGAGATGCTGTTAAACAAAAAATAATGATATATAGAACCTCCTAAATAAATTTAGTTCCCAAAAAACCACGAATATTTTATGAACTTAGCAGATGAGAGATGAAAAAAATTACAAATTGAGAACGATGCGTGTTTTGTGAAAATGCAAAATGCAAATTGATAGACACACTTTTATGTATGGTTTTCTATTCAAGAAACAAGAAAATATTATAAATGATAACTTATATATATACATATATACTATATAGAGATATGAATATGATTTTATATACAATATACATATATAACATATGTTTAGAGAAACAATGAAACAAACAAACTATTTAAAAAGGCAGACGCTGTAGTTACTCGATGATAATATACGTATTTATTTAGTTTTAAAACTATGTTTATTACCATTACCTAGTGAGATTATATTATTATATACGCAGAACACAACAACAACAAAAACAACAACAGATACAAATGACACTCAAACTACACTCGAAACCGTAGATGAAGATGAAGATGTTGAATACAGTAACTATTAATGTAGTGCGATTAAAAAAAGAAGATGATCTACATAAATGTAGTGCTGATAAATAGTTGAACCCAGCTTAGAATAATTTAGCGAAACAGTCGATAGATAAAACTGCAAAATGGACTTGAGGAACCATTGAATATTATATTATATTAAACGCTTAATATCGAAATCTGTTCAAACACAACAGAAAAAGAAGCAGACTAAACGATGAAATGAGTTTACGTTTAATAAAATGTTAAGTTATAGACAAATATTTGATTTCAATTTCGAATTAGTCTTATAATTTTAGGCAGATAATTAAAAGACAACAAAACACACGACACAACCACAACCACAAACACAAACACAACACACACTCAAAACACTCGTCAAAAAATGAGGTTACCAAAATACAGATGAAGAAGTATAATACAAAACGAACACAATGTATGAGATTAAAGATAAATACTCGAATTATAACCGCAACTGTAGTAAACAAAAGTACATAAAAAGCGAGCACATTTCAACCCACAAAGTAGACAAAAAGAAAATTGATAACAATATTGATAAGTCGCGCAACAAAATAAGAAAACAAATAGCATTATGATAATTAGAGCAAGTTGATTGAGAAAGTAGCAGCAATACAAAAGTATTACGGGCAACGTGGAACTATTGAGAGTGGAACTGTGCAAAATTGGAGCAGAACCGTAGGGAGGAAGTAGTAAGCAATTACAAAGTTGAAACGCATGAAATGGAACGCAGTTTGGCGTCGAAAGCACAAAGTAGCAGCCAGCTACAATCAACCAAGCTAAAGCGAATGGCTCAACGAGTTAAACAGGCTGCACTCTGCAATCTACAAAGCAAACAAAACCAACACAAGAAAATAAAACTAATTAAGGTATTGGTGGTTACAAAATACGAACAAAAAAACAAGCAAAGAATATAAAACAATTATATTAAACGGAATGATAGGATAGAATGATGTTTAATCAAAATGCGAGGAAAGTCGACAATGCGAACAAACGCGCGCAGTGCCGATTTTCACAGACACGCGGGGAACGCTTGGCATGTGGAACACGCAGCGTTGCCAAACATCACACTGCGTGTGTGTTCCGAATGCCTGATTGTTCCAAAGTGTCTGTGTGTGGTAAACAGTTGAAATCAAAGCAGCAAAGTTCAAGCAAAATTAGAAATGTACTCAGTAAGCGTAGGCGTCAGTCACTTCAGGCACTTCAATTGTGCCCAACGTGCGTCTAGTCAACGAAAGCTCTTTCGAGGATTTCCCCAAAGATTTTCCAAAAAAAAAACACACACAAACATATTTGGCTCCATGATTGTTCAAGAGCGCATTAAGCACGCCAAGTAGCCTCAGCTTCACTCCCGGCACGGAGTCCGGAATGCTGGAGACGGGGGCAAAAGGGGTGTGAGGGTGCCACGAAAATTGAACAATTTGTGGATCTAGAGAATTGAGAAGTCTCCCCACAATAATGCAATGTCATACTTTTCTCTAGCGATTTTTGACTAGACTCACGCTGTGGCATAAGGTTTGCTCAAAGTACGCACGCACTTTTTAAATATATTTAATCGAATATCGAATATATATTAAACGTTAATTCAAATTCATTTTCTAAATACGCGTAGTCTCAAAAAAAATTACAGAAAAAACATTAATGTTGAGGGTCATATGAAATGGAGAGGTAATTAAATATATACGAAACGAAACGAAAGAAAGAAAGAAGCGAAAATTTAGTGATTTTTCCAAACGTTCTTAAATATGAATAAATATATGAATAAACAAGTTTGTAACTGTTAAAATTAAAAGTAATACATTTAATTATTAAATATAATCGTATATAATTATATATTTATTCAAATAGAAGTCAAACAAGTTATTAACATGTCATAACACTCATTCAAAAGTTGATGAAGAAATGCGAATGTTAAAGCCAATCTCAATTAATCTAGTTCTTAAGTCAGCTTGAAGAGCGAAGAAGATGGAAAAGAAGCGGAGAAGAGGATGGAAAGGAGAAGAAGAAGAAGAGGTTACCGCTGGCACAGTGTTGGAAAACGACAACCTATACAACTCATCGCTGTCTGTCAGCATGTGCCAAAAGAAAAAAAGTTGGTGAGAAAGCGAAAATATTTATATTGAAATCAAATCTCTAGTTCGTAAGTTGATGTTAAAGTTCATTCCAAGCGTTTAAACTCAATAAACAAAATATGCTATATATAAATACATACATATATTATACATATAAATATATATAGAACAAAATATTACTACGTGTATTGCTTATATGTGTGTAAAAGTTACAAAAAACAACAAATTATTGTTACAATTTAGGTTATTAAGTGACGTTAACTATTAAGATATATGGATATATAGATTATTATTTAATTTTAGAAATATGATTGATTCTTAAACTTGTCGAGAAATGCGAACTCTTAAGACAAAAAATAACAACAACAACAAACAAACTCACGGTGCCGTACAACATCAAAGGCTTAAACCAGAAACCAAAAAATAATTAAAAAAGCAAACAAAACAATTATAATTTAGAGCGAATAACAACTTAAAACATAATGCAAAATCTAGTTAGTAAGTGAATTTTAATGCAGAAAACAAACTATACCGAAAAGAAAGTCAAAAACATTACGAAAAACAAACTTATTAAACCATGATATAATAACATGTATTTAGCTGTTAAACAACAACTATTTAACAAAAACCAAAAAAAAAACAACAACTTTTAAAAACAAAACAAGAAGGCAAACAACAAACAAAAACACAAAACCAAACAGAACAAAAACAATGCATAAGTATGATTATCATTAAAGGAACTTCTCTAAATAAAAGTAAACTTTGAAAATCCTTAGCGGAGAAAAACTACCCTCTCTATAAAAGAAAAACAGAAAAACTAAAAAAAAAAGAACAAAAACGTTGCTTGTGTTTTATTTTTGAACCATCCAACTACGAATTTTCCCCATGCCTATAACCCGAGATAAAACCTTTTGGTTTGGCTGCTTTCCATTTCCCCCTTCTCAGTATGGTAATGATGATGATGCTGCTAAATTATGCTTTTTACATTCGTATTTCTGCTGACGCTTTTTATTTCATATAATTTACATGTATATTTGATATTATTTCATTTAAATCTAACACTTGACTCTTAGTTATGTAAATTGACAACGTTGGAAATGCTTTTTCATTCTTTGCTTGTCATCATTGCTTCGGGCGACAGTAAGTATTAGATAAAGCAAAAGACTTTTGGTAACAGTCTTTTGTCATACTCTGCGTATGCGTAATGTCAATATTCGATGTTAAATTTACAGCACTTAAATACTAGATAATGTCAGTGATGGAGTACTATTCACATCAAGTCACCTGTCAATACGTAATGACATTAGTTTGCGCTTAGTTTCTGCAGCAATTAAGAGAACAAAAGGACCAACTATAACTAATTTAATTAAACTAGTCTGCGACTCACAACTTTATTTCTAAAGCTCCAGTATCTGGTGTAGATTTTATATGTACATCGCCGACCCTTCTTTCTATTATTAGCCGAGGCACAGCAATTGAAAGTCAGCGAACTGTGCAAATGACTTGGCTTACAGTTGAAAGCGATTGGAAAATTGTAATGGAAATGCTTTCAAATTGAAAATGTCATTGTTCTAACTATTGAGTTGGCAATAAAATTGAATGTGACGATAAAATAAATCCATACAACTTGACTGTTCGCATATTTATCTCTATTTTGCAGCAGGTTTTTCTCTGTCAATGTTGGCTATTAAGTTGTTAGCAAAAGCATGCTAGCCAGGGTAAGAAATTCAGGAAGAAATTGAAAGTGTATACTCGTATGTTAAAACAAGTTCATGAGCGAGGAAAAATGTTCGACAGAAATATCAATAACAAACTTAACAAGCATAAAAAAGCTATAATCGAGAGTGCTCGATGTTGAGAGTCCTGCAACCCATTTTGAATAAATGTATAAATTTTAAAATATACAAATACTGTAATAATACTAAAAATACACCAACGGGTATATTTGGCTTATTGATATAGTACTAAATTTTCCAAACAGTGCGGTATTCTTTTTAATATAAACCGAATTAATATACAGCAAAAATACTAAAACTATACCAAACGATATATTTGGTATATCAACATATCACTACATTTGCAAAACAGATCAGTATTATTTTTAAAACATACAGAATTAATATACCAAAAACACTAAAACTATGCAAAAGTTTATATTTGGTATTTCAATATAGTACTACATTCACAATATACAATAGAGCTCAGATTGCTAGCCAAAGCTACTAAGACCTGTTTTTCCCCATATAAAGAATTTCTTAAATACTTTCTACATTTTTTATCTGATCGCATCCATATTTTCAGAAATCAAAAATTCTATAGTTGTTCTTGTTCAAAATAATCAATTGAATTTCAGAATTAAAATTAAAAACAAACTTTCAAAGCAACTTCACAGCCATACGATGTCTTTACTTCAAGGTTTTGCTTTCTTAAAGCAATTCAGCTCACACTTAAACACCCAAAAGTCACAGAGATAAGATAGAGAGGCATATAAAAATGTTCAGCGCGTTGAATTTACATGGCAATTACCACAGCGCAGCATTAATGAGACCCAGGTGACCGATTCTCGAACAGGGAAACGCAACACAGGCAGTTGAAAGCTGCTGAATTATACGTCCAACCCATGAAATGAGCAGAGGCAGTTAGACTTGGGTTCTCTCAAGCATGTGTGTGTGTGTGTGTGTTTACGATGTGAACCAACGGAAATGGCCAAATTACCATGAAACATTATAAAAAGGCAAGGCGAAAGCTAAGGACGACTTTTACCATAATGTAAAAGGGAGCGTGTGTTTAGCTTTCATAAGCTATGGCATTTGTCAGCAGTCAGTTGAGATAGCGAGAGTATCGTAAGTTATTGCAACTCATCAAGTATTCATTCATTCATTCGATGAGTAGATTGATTGAGTTGCTCTGTCGTTGGAACTCAGCTGGTGGTCGAAGCTTAAGTATGTCCCTATGTGGTCGAATTGAGTCTGAAGTGTGAAAGAGGCGTGATACGCTTGTTGGTAAGTGATAAAAAGGAGTAAGATTATCCTGATTTTTGCCATTGATATCGTGATGAGTAAAGGTCTTCAGAAATCTCGAGATGAACTCGGCGAATCCTGTGATAATACTCACAAAATGTACCTTGCAATGTATGAAGAGATGAGCTTTCGTGTGTGGAGCCCAAGAAGGAAGGAATCTCTTTTTACTTCAAGGAACTTCCTTGGGTACTTCAGACCAAATTTCTGTCTTTAACAGTGACATGAGAATGGCATTGTCAGGAGTAGATACAATTAAATGAAAACCTTTTTCTAAATGTAAAGACAGAAGAATTTTAAAATTAATAATAAAATATAATAAAATAAATTCACTGTGATGTTTTCATAAGAAGTATAACAACATATTAACGTTACAGCAATAAAGATAAAAACACAAGACAAGTAAGTCAAGTAATATTTAAGAAAAAATTACATTTTGGAATTAAAAAGGGTAAACAATATTCCTGAAAGGAATACGCAGTATCTCGACCATAAACTACAACTTTTGTAATTGTAAACAGAAGAAATTTCAAAATCCAAGACACTTCGAATGTTGAAAGAGGAATCCTCACGAATTTGAGCGAACACCGGTAGGCATTTACATCAATCATGATTGAGTATGATTGAACTTCGGGTATTGGTATCGTTCATAAAAAAATCATGTATGGGCCGATTACTCCTGATTGAAACGTGTTCGTCGGCATTGAGTTGGAAACGAAAAGTTCAATACGTATACCCGAAGCAAACTCATTAAATCAAACAGAGAACTGAATCAGTACTCGAGTATGAGCAAAAATGTCATACTCGTTGCAGCTCTCTGCTCACGACTATGCTTTGCTTAAGGCAGGACTTGCAGGGATCAAACAATATATGCAGGAAATATGAAAAAAGTTATAATAATTTGGCTGTCTGCAGGAGATTCGTATTACTTAGGATGCCAATCATTTTATGTTCAATGAAATAGTTGTGCCAAAGGATATCACAATCGTCGTAAAACTGGCCCAAGCACGGCAGATGTTGGGTTATTATTCTAAACTGACTCTCTAAAAAGAATTGAGATGCAGTTTTTGGAAAGATAATACAATTTTTTAAGTGTAAGTCGTTACTACTACACTCCTGCCCAAAATTACAAGACATATCCTAAAGTTTTGTATCGTCGCTCCTAGCCAAATGGAAAAACGAAAAAAAAAACGATATAAAGTATGAAGAATAATAGCACAAAAAGTAATGCACAAAATGTGATATTTTTGACTCTGTTTGCATCTCCCGCTTTCAAGAAACGGTAAAAAAGCGCAAACACTTCAATTTGAGCTAGGTTGCAAGTTTATTAAAATAAAAGTGTAGTTATCTTGTTTGCACAATTGCATGTTCTTAACATATCACAAAGATTTTGACCTAAAAACACTATTTATAACGTTTGATGCCTAAGAATTATTTATTGCCCTAAAAATTGACAATTCATCTAAAGATTGTCATCACCTATTTTATTATTTAATAATTGTCTCTGTTAATTTATAATAGCTGTTAGTTTCACCATGATGCTTTATCCCATTGTTTTTAATTACTACTTATGTTATGTAGTTTTCATTTTGCAATAAAATTCATTATAATTTCACAATATAGCACAATGCACAACTGAAATGAAATTGATTAGCAGCAAATGTAGCAACAAGCAATGTCAACAATGTCCAATAGAGATGGAAAATTGAGTTGAAAATCTCGCACAATGTTGACAACAGAGGCAGCGTTTAAATAATACAATATTATGCGCATAAAACACGAGGGAATTTTTGGGGAGAGTTTTATGCAAATGCTGTTGTTGAATCGATTTCGTTGGACTAGAAAATTGTTTTGGATTATGCTGGCGAATTACCTGAACATTGTTGTCAAAAGGTAAACGGATGATATATTATGCATGCGACATTGCAATAGTTAATAACAAATTTATTTGACAAGCAAAAGCATGGACTAGCGGCGTCGCTGTCTGCCTTAATTATATGCTAAGCTGGCTTTTGATATAAACTACGAGCAGCATTCGAATGTTTAGTCATCAGCATCTCACGTTGGGCGCCAGTTTTGGCGTCTCAATGGCGCCATTTTCTAGACCATTTGCCTGACGACGTTGTCGTTGTCGCTGTCGCTGACAGCTGCTGCTTCGTCTCTCCTCACTCTGCCTGGTGTGCTTGCTCATTAAATGCAGTTCCTAATGCAATTGACGTGGCTGAATCTGCGGCTCAGTCGCCACAGCGAAATCTCCTTCCATGACAAAAATCTCGCCCCGCAAGCGGCCTTGTGTTTTGTATTTCATTTTGTGTGTGTTTGTGTGCTGTGTGCTGTATGATTTGCAGTTTGTTTGATTATGAAAATGAAAATTACTTGGTCGTGGCTCTGCTTTTTGCGGTTTCGCCAACGCAAATTGTGAACTGATTTTTAATGAGTCGACAATATGCAGCGCATAAAGCCAGCGGGAGCCTTAATTTGTAGTTGCCTCAGCTCCAAGGCTAGAAATCATTATCCGTCTCCTTCTCCTTCTCTTTCTCCTTTCTTATTCCCATCTGGACCTTAGGGTATACGGTACGTGAAGAACTGAAAATATATGAAAATAAAACGTCACACTAATTAACACGTCAGTGCGAATGGGGCTCAAGAGAGATTTTTATTTCATTTTTATCAAGCATACGCAGCGTGGCTCCAAACTTAAAAGTTGCACAAAATTTCCACTGAATTTTGGTCGAGCTGTCGGCTCAAGTTAACGCAATGTGTGTGTGTGTGTGTGTGTAAGTCTTTTGGCACAAACAACCAACTGACGGAATGAATGCTTGACTGGTTGACGGACTCAGTGACTTTGCCTTCGCTTGACAAACTGTAAATGAGAATTCTCTCAGCCTCTTTCAGAGTTGAGCGAGCTGACTCTGCGGCTGGCACGTGGCTTGATTTATATTTTATTTAAAAAACTGAAGGCAAATTATCAGCTCAGCTTGTGCATTTTTTGTATGTGCGCCTCCTCAACTCGACTCGACTCGGCTTTAGCTTGAATACAAAGTTTGCTCAACGTTTATCTTGTGGTCGTTTTGCTGATTCTCTCTGTGTGACCCAGCAAAAGTTTTCTTTGAGCACAGAAAAAAACAACGCGCGATTCTGTATCTGAATCTAGAACATTGTGGGTGGTCAGTTTGCTTCTGCAGCCTAACAGTGAACGAAAAAGAGACGGAGAGAAAGTTGCAGAAAGACGAGAGAAGAGAAGCAAGACGCTGGGCGTAACGAGTTTTTGCATGTTTAAGTGAAATTTAAGCATGAATTATTTAGGCGACTACAACAAATTGAATGGTCGCTGGTGGCGAAGCCGACGCTATGCGTTGGTTTAATGAGATTGCCCCAAGGCAAACATTGTGCCTGCAGCAAGAGAAACATTGCCAGCCAGCCAGGTTGTGGTAATTATTCACACATTTAAATCGGAGCCTTAACCTGGCAAGATTTAAACTGAAGACTTAACCCACGATTCCATGAGGTAAAGTTGAAAAGAAAGAAACAACTTCAAAAGAAATTTCGTGCCGTTAAAATCATTATACCCTCTATCCATAGGGAAGAAGGGTATTATAACTTTGTGCTGGCAGAAAATGCATGCAACAGGCAAAAGTAGGCATCTTTGACCCTATAAAGAATATACGTAAATACTTGATCAGCGTAAACAGCCGAAGCGATATAACCATGTCCGTCTGTCTATCGGTCCGTATGATATCCAATAGAGTATTTGTTATTTTTGAACGCAGATCAAATTTGATTCAAATTTCTGTCACGCCCTGCAAAGCGACAAAAATGATATAAAGCGTAGCACAATATATATGGCACAATATACCAGATTGTCGGATAAAGCAACTCAGACCCCCAGTAAGAAGTCGTTTTTGCCCATACAAAAGTATTTATTTAATACCTTCCAAAATTTTTACCTGATCGCAATCAAATTTCAGGAATCACAACTACTATAGTTGTTATTGTATATACCAAAATTCGGAGCTCTAGCTTTAAAATAACGCTTGCTATTTGACTTGCGGGGGCGGAAGGGGGCGTGGAAAAAATTTGAAACAAACATAACAAATGCTGTCGAAAATTATATAATTATAGCTCTATCTCTTATATTCTCTCATATCCAATGTTTCATACGTACAGACATGGTTAGATCGTCTCGGGTGTTGACGCTGATTAAGAATATATATATTTTATGGGATCGGAGATGCCTCCTTCTACCTGTTACATACATTTCCTGCCGGCACAAAGTTATAATACCCTTCAAACTTATGGGTAGAGGGTATTAAAAATCATTTATACTCTTTTTAACTTAATCAAGTTGTTTTTAAATTGGGTAACCAAATAGTTGTCAACATATATATTAATAAAAACTCAGTCCCATTGTCGTTTTGAAAGAATTCGAGCATAATTTCGAGTACTTCGGAGTTTGACCCCACTGTCAACACGCGACTGAAAGAAATTGAAAACAATGTTGTTGTCGATGGGTCTTCAAGAAGAAGCTGCTTGACGCAAACAGAACAGAACCTATTGCTATTCCTAATGATAAGTGATGATTTTATGCTCCGAGCTTTTTATTATTTTTATTTTGTTATTTCTTGGAATTAAAAAAAAATACAGACGATCATCCGACATTGAAATCTCTTCTGCCGACGGAGAATCTAGGCCGAGACTCTAGGTTATCATTACTTGACCTCTCTCGTTCAGATCTATTGAGCGGAATCCACATCCGCTTCAGACATTCAATGACTTTAACGAAATAACGAAATTCAGTTCCAAATTCATTTTGTTTGCGGGCAGTCGAAATATTTAAAATGAACAGAATAAATTTTAACGGAGTTTTCTTACTGATGGTCCTTCAAATATTCTTGGTGGCTACAACAACTGGAGATGAAGTGAGATCAAAGACATAATACTAAGAAGAATAAAGAGTGATTAAAGTGTATTCGTTTTCTTCCTATCAGATGAATGAATCAGACCAAAAAACTGTGAAACCGTTGCTCGATATTATTAGACGGGTCAGAAATAAGTTAGAACAAAGTGAAACTAAGGAAAAACAGATAAGTGAATTAAATTCTGATCTTATGGAAAAATATCATGAAATTGTAAGAATTCATGAAATATTCATGAAGGAGGCAGCTCTATTAAATGAGTATAAAAACAAAGTAATCAAAGGGGAAAACGATTTGAAATTCTGTCAAAATAAAGTTGATAAAGCTGAATCTGAAATTAATTCACAACAAAATATTATTCTTAAATTAAAAGAACAACTAACAGATAAATACACCAACTTAGAAAATTGTCAAGTTCAATTAAAATCTCTTAATTCTACATTAATTGAAAAAAATGAAAATATAAAGAGATTGAGTGAGAATATTAAAAATAACACAGAACATCAGAATACACTTGAGTTGGAATTAGAGAAGTGTAAATCAATATTAATAAATCATGAAAATGAGATTCAGTTAAGTCGTTCAGAAGTCAACAAATTAAATAGGACATCAGAGAACATTAGAGAAGAACAGAAAAAGATTCAATTGAAATTAATAGAAAGCGAAACTAAGCTAAGTCAATCTGAACTTGATAAATTAAATGCCACAACATGCATCCCTTTCGGAGAAGATCCAGGAGTTCATCAACTCAATGTGTCTGGCTTAGGTTTATTTAATGTTTTGTGCGATAGTCAGTTAGCTGGACCTGGATGGATTGTAATACAACAACGAGTTGGGGGAAATGAGAGTTTCAATAGGGATTGGGCAACGTATCGCAAAGGTTTCGGTTCTTTTGAAAGTGATTTCTTTCTTGGATTAGAGAAAATACATCGTATCACGAGCTTGCAGCGTTTCGAACTTTACATACATTTGGTTAAAAAGAATGGAAGAACCTACAACGCTCGCTATGACGACTTCAAATTATCTGATGAAGATAATGGATATACACTGAGTTTGGGTAAATTCAATGGAACTATTGTTTATGACGGCATGAGATTCTCTAAAAACATGAAATTCTCAACATTCGATCACGACAACGACGGAGCGTTTGCTAATTGCGCATTCCGGTATGGAAGTGGCTGGTGGTACGATTATTGTTCTGCTTGGTAAATATTGCAAATGTTAATTTTCGAAGGAATACACATAATTATAGATTTTTGTTGTTTCTTATGCAGTAATTTAAAAGCACCATATGGGAGAGATCTAAGTTGGTGGGACAATATTTCCAAGTATATTTTTTATCTTAAAGAAATTAAGATGCTAATTCGCCCCAAAGATGCGATAAAGAAGTGATAAACTGAAAAGCTAAAATTCCCATACTTGACTCGATTATGTAATCATTTATATATAATTGGTGCATTAAGAAATTGCGGTTTGAAAAATAAAACATTCAACTATTTAGTGCAGCGATTTATTTTTTGAATGCAACTAAATCAGTTTTTATTACATTTAATTTATGTTTTGATGTAGCAAATTTTAAATCTTTAGACGCTTTCAATAGAGCTGCAAATAATTAAAAGTCAGTTAACTTATGATTATCCCGTAAATATCCTTTCAGTCGAACCTTGAATATTAATGTAATTTAAGAAATGATTTACATTCGCTTTTTGTTGATTTGTAGGGTGGAAGTGGGCGTGGCAAAAATTTGAAACATACTTGATCTTCGTCCAAACATAAGAAATGCTGTAAAAAATATAGCTCTACCTCTTATAGTCTCCGAGATCTCGGTGTTCATACAGACAGACGGACATGGCTAGAAATACGGCGGTGTTTTCAAGTTTTTGCCAAGTTTTCTATGCCCTACCCCTTGAAAAAAATTGAAGTGATTTTCTTAAGAGATCCTTGAATTCCCGGAATCCCAATCAATAGTTCTGGTTACTGTGATTACAAAAAAAGTATGTCCTTGCCATATCTTTCAGGATTTGGCCAACTTATGGCTACAAAACGAATATGGTAAAAGCATTATTTGTTTGGATTGCATACTTTTAGGGATTGATATACAAAGTATCTAAACTAAATGAAAATCTGTCGTAATTTGGCCATATCCTGCCATACTCTCAAAGGACATATATTGCTAGGATCACAAGAAACAGCTGAATCGATCTGCATTCACATATGCGGGCAATCAGTAAACCAGTGAAATATTAATAACTGATATTTCATACGAAAAATTACCGCATTGAAGAAAGTGTGTCACAAAACCTTTATAGGGAAATAGTGTAAGTCATAAGAAAATGCACAGTCATCTTCTTCATGTTATCCCTCCTCCGCCCTCTCGAAATACTCGTTCTTATGACTAGGAACTGTCCACCCGCTCCATCTTCTTCTCCCATCACTCATTACTTAGTGCTATATCGGAGATTGGTGGACTGCTCCTAGGATCCACAGCTTGCTGAAAGGTTCCCTTGACTTGCTGCTGATTTATTTCTCCCTGGTATTTCCCTTGATGAAATGACACTTTTCTATCAAGGTATCAAGACATTCTGGTAACTTGGAGCGACTGATATATCAGGCGAACATAATAAAATAGCAAGTGAATTTATTTAGAAATGGAGCCAAATATGCTTTGTTCCCATTGGTCAGTTTGCGCTCTTGCATGTGGATCCTAAGAGCAGGATTATGAGATCATGCATTTGATTGGTCAGAATTGAAAACGTTACGAAGTGACTTTGTCTGCAGCTACCTACTGGTCACTTCTGTTGGCCTAGTAGATTATAAGAAAATTACTACGGCTGTGAGTAGGAAGAAGTCATAGGAAAGTGCAACGTGGAACAGCTGAAATACCAGGCGAACATAATTGTTTGCTGCTGATTTATGATCCCCTGGTATTTCATTTGATGATTTGTCACTTTTTACCAATTCGCGATGACTAGAATTGTCCAACAACTGCCGTAATCGAGCAGCTGAAATACCAGGCAAACATAATAAAGCAGCACGTGATTTTTCACCGCAGCAGTTCGGAGAAAGATCCTTTCAGAGCAGGAACACGTGCGGCAATTGATTTCATGTGGTATTGCCTGCTGCTGATTTATGTTCTCTTGTTAGTTCAAATGATGATTTAGCAATTTTCGCCCCTGCACGACAAATAGAATTGTCTGAAATTGCTGAAATACTAGGTGAACATAATAGAGCAGCAGGTGGGAGCACAGGATGGCATTGACTTTTTGCATTATTGCTTGCTAATTTATGTTCGCCTGGTATAACTGCTGATGGTATGACACTTTTTACCCGTTTGCGACGGGTAATCTCAAATTATCCAACACAAACCACAATCGATAGTCCTACGCCGAGTTCTAGAGAAAAGATATTTACTTTCCTGGTTGTGATCAGATAAGAATTGTACAAATTATTTATGAAATACTTTTGTATAGGAACCAAGTAAGAAAGCTACAGTCGAGTGTGCTCGACTGTGAGATACCCACTACCCATTTTGAAAAAAAAACAATATATAGCGGTATTATTCTCAAAACATGCCGAACATACTTCAAAACTGCCAAAAATATACCAAATTGTATATTTGGTGTATTTATATAAAACCATATTTAAAATATATCTTAGACGGCACAATATACCAGATTGTCAGCTAAAGCCACTGAAACCCCTAGTAAGTTTGCGTTTTTGTCCATCCAAAGGTATTTCTTTAATAACTTCGACAATTTTTAGCTAATCGCAACCAAATTTTCAGGAATCACAATTACTAGTTTGTATTTTTTTTATTGTATATGTCAAAACTCGTGACTCTAGCTTTGACGCTTGTTATTCGATTATTGCTGATTTGCGGGGGCGGAAGTGGCAAAAATTTAAAATAATCATGATCTGCGTCCAAACATAACTAACATAACTAACTAACGAAAATTATATAATTATAGCCCTATCTCTTATGTTCTCTCATATCCAGACAGGCAGACAGACGGACAGACGGACATGGTT
Organism: Drosophila kohkoa; assembly: GCA_019972355.1. Taxonomy (NCBI): domain Eukaryota; kingdom Metazoa; phylum Arthropoda; class Insecta; order Diptera; family Drosophilidae; genus Drosophila; species Drosophila kohkoa. The sequence continues at coordinate 14,946 of BJEL01000033.1, read as the reverse complement.
AGATCGTCTCGGGTGTTGACGCTGATCAAGAATATATATATTTTATGGGGTCGGAGATGCCTTCTTCTACCTGTTACATACATTTCCTGCCGGCACGAAGTTATAATACCCTTCTACCCTATGGGTAGGGGTATAAAAAATCAATTATACTCTTTTTATTTAATCAAGTTGTTTTTAAATTTGCTAACCAAATAGTTGTCAACATATATATTAATAAAACTCAGTCCCATTGTCGTTTTGAAAGTATTCGAGCATAATTTCGAGTACTTCGGAGATTGACCCCATTGTCAACACGCGACTGAAAGAAATTGAAAACAATGTTGTTGTCGATGAGTCTTCAAGAAGAAGCTGCTTGGAGCAAACATAACAGAACCTATTGCTATTCCTAATGATAAGCCATGATTTTCTACTCCGAGCTTATATTTTTTTATTTCTTCGAATTTAGAAAAAATACAGACGATCATCCGACATTGAAATCTCTTCTGCCGACGGAGAATCTAGGCCGAGACTCTAGGTTATCATTACTTGACCTCTCTCGTTCAGATTTATTGAGCGGAATCCACATCCGCTTCAGACATTCAATGACTTTAACGAAATAACGAAATTCAGTTCCAAATTCATTTTGTTTGCGGGCAGTCGAAACATTTAAAATGTGTGTAAAATTTAAGGGAGTTTTCTTACTGATGGGCCTTCAAATATTCTTGGTGGCTACAACAACTGGAGATGAAGTAAGATAAAAGACATAATACTAAGAAGAATAAAAAGTGATTAAAGTGTATTCGTTTTCTTCCTGTCAGTCGTATGAATCAGACCAAAAAACTGTGAAACCGTTGATCGATATTATTAGACAGCTCAGAAATAAGTTAGAACAAAGTGAAACTAAGGAAAAACAGATAAGTGAATTAAATTCTGATCTTATGGAAAAATATCATGAAATTGTAAGAATTCATGAAATATTCATGAAGGAGGCAGATTTATTAAATGAGTATAAAAACAAAGTAATCAAAGGGGAAAACGAATTACAATTATGTCAATATAAAGTTGATAAATCTGAATCTAAAATTAATTCACAACAAAATATTATTCTTAAATTAAAAGAACAACTAACAGATAAATCCACCAACTTAGAAAATTGTCAAGTTCAATTAAAATCTATTAATTCTAGATTAATTGAAAAAGATGAAAATATAAAGAGATTTAGTGAGATTATTAAAAGTAACAAAGAACATCAGAAAACACTTGAGTTGGAATTAGAGAAGTGTAAATCAATATTAATAAACCATGAAAAAGATATTCAGTTATGTCGTTTAGAAATGAACATTTTAAATAGGACATCAGACAACATTAGAGAACAGAAAAAGATTCAATTGAAATTAATAGAAAGTGAAACTAAGCTAAGTCAATCTGAACTTGATAAATTAAATGCCACAACATGTCTCCCTTTCGGAGAAGATCCAGGAATTCATCAACTCAATGTGTCTGGCTTAGGTTTATTCAATGTTTTGTGCGATAGTTAGTTAGCTGGACCTGGATGGATTGTAATACAACAACGAGTTGGGGGATATGAGAGTTTCGATAGGGATTGGGCAACGTATCGCAAAGTTTTCGGTTCTTTTGAAAGTGATTTCTTTCTTGGATTAGAGAAATTACATCGTATCACGAGCTTGCAGCGTTTCGAACTTTACATACATTTGGTTTCTCGGAATGGAAGTACCTACTACGCTAGTTATGACGACTTCGAAATATCTGATGAAGATAATGGTTATGAACTGAGTTTGGGTAAATTCAGTGGAACTATTAAGGATGGCATGAGATACTCTGAAAACATGAAATTCACAACATTCGATCACGACAACGACGAAAGTGACGATCTTAATTGCGCAGCCCGTTATGAAGGTGGCTGGTGGTTCAATAGTTGTTCTTTTTGGTAAATATTGCAAATTTTTATTTTCGAAGGAATACATATATTCATAGATTTTTTTTGTTTCTTATGCAGTAATTTAAATGCACCATATGAGCTATATCTAAGTTGGTTGGACATTTATGAGTACATTTACCTCAAAGAAGTTAAGATGCTAATTCGCCCAAAGAAGCGATGAAGAAGTCATTTGACTCAATTATGTTATCATTTATCATTGGTGCATTAAGAAATTGCGTTCTGAAAAATAAAATAATAGATTATTTAATGCAGCGATTTATTTTTTGAATTGAAATAGATTAATTTTTATTGCATTTAATTTATGTTTTGATGTAGCAAATTTGAAGTCTCCAGACGCTTTCAATAGAGGTACAAATACTTAAAAGTCGGTAAACTATGATTATCGTGTATATATCCTTTCTGTCGAACCTTCAATATTAATGTAATTTCAGAAATGATCTACACATATTCGTTTTGTATATAAACATATTTGATCCAGTTTTGTTACTAAAATTATCAGTCAAAGCAACTAAGACCCCTAGAAACTTTCAGGAATCACAATTACTATAGTTATTATTGTAAATACCAAAATTCGCAACGTTAGCTATATTTGATTTTTGTTGATTTGTAGGGCGGAAGTGGGCGTGGCAAAAATTTGTTCTATATATGCATATATGTATATAGGCATTATATACTTACTATACTATATAAATAACTTTACTTTTAAAATAGATTCATGTAGATTTCTATCAAGTCTACTCCCAAGAAAATATCTCCATTTATTTCTTTTTAATTTAATTAAGTTCGCGAACGTACGATTTTTCCATTTTGTATTATTTATAAATTTTTTTTTTACCACAACTTTTTTGAGTAATAACTTCAAATTTCTTAAAAACAAACGGATTTAACTCAATTTAATGTGTCTAATAACATTAAAAGCAAAAAAATACATTTTTATTTTTTCAAAAATCCATGCGACGCAAGAAAAAATCGACATATGCTTATAGGTAAGGTCGCGAACGTACGCTACTTTGACAATCAATAAAAAAAAGATTGGTTAGAGTAACCCCTACGATTCTTTATATTTTAAATATATATACCAGAATAACTTAACACGCGAAGTTTCATCCTCCTGCTTGCACTTAATGCGAAGCAATTGTTGTATGTGCATATATCGAGGGTACACTGTACCAATAACTAAACAGCAACACTGAGTTTTACTGTATAAATAAACAAACTCAAGTGGACTTTAAATACGATCACCCACTTCTGCTGAACGCTAAGACAGCTTTCAAGCTAAGTCAGCATCCTCACGTTGACCGCTAGCAATATACATATGTATATGCCCATAAGACTCTTTCTCCCGAACATAGTATATAAGATATATATATGCAGCTGCTCTTCTGCGGCTGCCAACGGCAGCGCAGTGGCATTCCACTATTATGTACTTAGGCTACGCTAACCGAATTATTTGAATAAAAGAATATTCACAATTTGACAACAGATAAGCACTGACGTGCTGCAATTATTTCACTACGAACTGAAAACATTTTTATTACACAATTACAATAAAATGATGTTTTCGGTCACGAACGTACTATTTGAACATACTTGTATGATAAATACGAAGCAAAATAAAAATAAACAGTTAATTGAACATTTTTCCGCTCACTTTGCATTTTTGTGTCTTATTATTGGATTGCTATTAAGAGATTTGGTAGAAATAATGCAAACATATCTTATGTTTTCCTTGTGAAATAATTAAACAAAAAAATGCATATAAAAGTAGTTACAATTGAAAAAATTACATTTTTTCAGTTTTCAGGCAATTCTTTTTATAAAAACAATTAAGATATGCTATGGATCCATTGTATTATGAAAATTTTGATATTTCTTTATGACATTATATAAAAAAATACGATGAGTGTGAAGATTTTTTTTTTCGGTCGTGGTTTACCATTTTCAGGAAATGCCCATATACATATATTGTTTTGAAGATATATTTTTGGACGCAGAGCACGACAATACCGTGAATTTCACAATTTTTGTTATTTCGAAATCCACATAACATAAACTTGCATCTTCTTGTGTGTATTGATAAACGCTTTTATGCCTGCTTCGGAACTCAATGTGTAATTAAATAAATGGACAATAAAAATGGTAATTAAATGCACTTGCAGCTTAACTTAAACGCTTGTGAAGAAATGAACATGATAATACGATAGGAAAACAAGCAAAAGAACTTTATATTGGTATAAAGTAACATTTTCCAATATAAGTTTAAATAGATTATGGGAAAATTATGTTAAAGTATACAAACTATGTTAAATAAGATTTAAAGCATTTTCCACCTTAACATTTAGTTATTTAATTAACAAAACCTGAAACTGTAGATTGACAATTAATGAAACTTCAAATCTTTAAGAACAACATAAGTAGTCGTAATAATAAAAATTTAAAATCCGCTAAAAATTTGTCATAAATATTATGAACAACCTGATTATATTCTGCAAACACTAATAATTTTACTTTATCTAAATGTGATAAATATTTGCATTTAAAAAACTGAAGAATTTCATTATGAATAAAAGTGAATGCCCATTACTTAAATGATGATCCGCAATTTAAAACGTGTCAAGTGCTAACATATGACGACCCTTTTCAGTCCAACCAAGCCCAAGAATCTTATAAGCATTAATACTCATTAAAGTTAATTGCAGCTGTCTTTTAGGTTTGGGATTGGGTTCGGTTTTGGCCTTTTGGGTCTCAGGTTCTTTAGACCCACTACTATATATAGGTTTCTGCTAAAAATTATGCAAATGAGTTGCGACTTAACCCTTTGTGAGCTGAGGCGTTCAAAGCCGCTCGAAAATTCTCACCTGCTGCCAATTTAAGTAAGCTGGAAAAAAACAAAAGGGCCAAGAACAAGGCAGAACAGAAAAAAGCAAAAAGTACTTAGCACTCAATAGTGCGGCAAAGCGCCAAAAACTTTTGTTGCGCTAACAAACTAAAACGCTTGCTAAAAATAAAGAACATTTGTTAAGCAATTCTCCAACGAATTTGTTGGCAGCAAATTAATTTGAACGCCAAATGGCAAAACATCGCTCTCCCCTCTCTCTTTCTTGCTGTCTTCAACTTGTTTTATTTTTTTGGGGGGGGAGGTTGAGTATTTCAATTAATTTGCTAGCTACAAGTTGGTGAATTTCATCAACGGATTGGGACAGCAAGCAAATTGCTGAAAGTTCTTCCCACATATGCAACGCGTTACCTCGACTTTCGTTTCCCTCTCTCTCTCTCTCTCTCTCTGTCTAAGCTCATTGTGTGGTTTGTGTATTTGCTCTTTGCGGCTTTGCTTGCCAACAAATTTCAGCGAGTGTTGGCAATAGGTTTTGCTTGTTTAAACAAGTTCTTTTGCGGTATCAGAGAGTGAAGCCAAGAATGGCATTAGAATTGGAAGAGTTGGCGAATCAAATGTGTAATCAAATATCAGTTCAGCACAGCAAATATTTATTAGCAATTAATACTCGGTACATAAATCAACAACTAAATGTATAGAGCTAGTTTATCTGAATGTTTATGGTTTGTTTGCCATTTCGAATTCACTTTTCAAATTAATCGAGGAGCAATAAAATTATGTGTGCGTATACAATTCGATTTTGATACCCGCTACCCATAGAGTAAAACGATATAATATCTTTGTGCGCACAGGAAATACATATATGTATGTACATATGTATGTAGCAGGCAGCAGAAGAATTCTACGACCCCTTAAAATATTCATACATATAGTATATATTCTTGATCAACGTGAACACAAAAACGGCTGCAAGTCCCGGGTATAAATTGAATTCTATAATAATTTGGTGTACTTATTCTGAATGTAGTGGAATATCAATATACCAAATGGTATTGTCTTCGGTATATTTTAAAATATAATTTTAAAATTGCATATTTAGTATATTATTTTGGTATATTTTAAGTTAATGTCCACACTATGTTCCTTAGAACTATATAGATATACCAAATAAAACATTCGGTATATTTCAGTATTTTTTAAGTATATACATTTGATAATACTAGGGTACTGTTTTTATTAACGTCAACACAAAAACGGCAGCAGTTATCGGGTTTAAATGGCATTTTATAATAATTTGGTGTATTTTTAATGTAGTAATATATCAAATATGTAATAAGGCATTCTTTAGTATTTTTTGTATATTACTTAGGTTTATTTTAATATAATATCCACATTGTGTTGCTTAGAACTACATCGTATCAAATTTATCTTTCGGTATACTACATTTTTTTTTTAAGTATATAAATTTTGAAATACCGCACTGTCTAGCGTTTATTAAAAACGTGTAGCACATGTCGAGGACACTCGACTTTAGCGCTCCTACTTTCTTTGCTACCCCATCTCAAGTTTGTTATTATTTATTCAAAAAAAATATAATCCCTAATAAAGTCTTTAAAAATAATTGTTGCTGTTTATGTTTCGCATAAATTTTGCGCTCTTCTCGCGAAACTTGTTTAATTAATTGTTTGATTGTATTCGCTGAATTTCATTATCTACCTAGAACAGTCGCCTCAACCCGCTTCCCTGATTAACTGGCCACATTGCTTTAAGCTGTGCGGTCCTTGGCAAACTTGCTGCTCGCTTCTGTTTAACAACTTGAGTCAGCTCCGATTACAGAAAAAAAAAGCCCAGACAAGCAGAGGCAGTCATGAATCGGGTCGAATGTCGAGCGAGGAGAGTGAGGGAGGGAGGGGGGAAATGGGGACTCTAGAGCTAGGTTTACATATTCTATAAATTGCTTATAAATGCCCGGCGCATGCTACAATGCTGTGAATAGCTCTTACCAGCTGCCTCTTACCTCTGCCGCACTTCATAATGGTCTCCTCTTTTGTTTATGCAAAGACAGCAGAAAGGAGAGAGAAAGTGAAACGTTGATTGGGGCAACATTTTTATTAAACTCAGCTCGTAGACGTAGTAAATGCAAAATTTGATCTAGAGCGACAACTGAACTGGGGCTGCTTGGTTTATGGCTTAGCTTGGACTTAGAATGCGTCAGGCACCAGCAGAGTAGAGTGTTCAACAGGCTCTCGAGACGCTAATGCGATTTACTTAGCACTTTCTGGCCACTTGTCCTTGCTAGGGATCAGTTTTTAATAGTTGGATTGCAAGTTTAGCAACCAGCAGCCATCACCAGCAGAAAAAGCAAAAGGTTGTTCTGAAAATACCACAAATGAAATTTCACAATAGCACGTGACTCACACACACACACACACACACATATATGATTGTGGCCTGAGTTTAAATTATACGCGACATGCCTAGAATTCTGCCTAGAATCAAGGCAACTTCTATCTAAAAGAGCAACTGCGAGAGAGAGAGAGAGGGAAAGAGAGAGAAAGAGAGAGAGAGAGAGGGGGGAATTATGGGACTGTCTCTGTCTTTGCTGGCATGTCCTGCATCCCTTTTGTAATTTAGTTTTTGCTCTATACAAAATGGAACAACCTTGGTTGGCACACGCTGCGTATAAGTAATCGCATTTGTACAACACAGTTGCACACACTTGTTAGGGACACCACACACACACACACACACACACACACACAATCACAGGCGGATCCCAATGACAGTCGGGGGCATGCCACATTTTATTTGCCCATAACCGTTGACTTCAACACGACCACAACACCAACTACTCCCACAACAACAGCAAATACTATAATAACAGCAACAACAACAAAAGCAATCAAAAAATGTGTCAAGAATTTTTCACAATTGTTCGTTGTATACAAGAAGAAAAGCTGAGCAAAAAAAAAAAGTTAGGAAACTAGGCAAGAATGTTGTTAGCTCAACGCTACGCGTCGTGCATAGAAATATTGCTTACAACATCAGAAATCATAAATTCTGTATTATGAGCACCTTTGAAAATGGAGAATCACCTAAAATATACCTTATGTAAATACAATTCAAAGAAATTCCTAAAAACGATTTTTTTATGAAGACACAGAAGGCATTTTGGGAAAATATTTTAAAACGTAAAAATACGTTGATATATCAAATATGCTTTGCAAGTCAAAAGAAAAGTCATCATAACACATAATATTTATTTATACAAATTCGAAAGCAAAACATATATTTGGTATATTCACATAATACTAAAATACACCATAAAGTGCAAACAGTTTTTCAGGAATCATTAACACTATCTATTATTGTATACTATGTACCAAAAATAGCCGCTCTAGCTTTAAAATTACGCTTGTTATTCGATATTTTTCGATTTGCGGGCGCACAAATTATTACTATCTCTTATTGTCTCTGCGATTTAGGTATTCATACGGACAGACGGACATGTCTAGATCGTCTCGACAGTTGACGCTGATCAAGAATGTACTAGTATATACTTTAAAGGGTCAAAGAAGCCGCCTTCTGCCTGTTGCGTTATACAAAATTATATAACCCTTCTACCCTGTGGGTAGTGGGAATAAAAAAAGTCTAAACTTACTATATCAATTTTAATTTTTTTTTTTTTACTACATTGTGGAATATTTATTATAAGAACTATTAATTATGTGATCAACAAAAAATTAAATATTGACCATTTTTATTTCGTAACTGTTTAAGTACTATATTTCTGTTTAGTATTTATTTGGCATCCTCTACAAAATGCTTAATTTGGTTTAATGAGTATAGCTCTCACACTCTTCTTAGAGTAGCTCTCATAGTTGTAGTTATACAGCCAAATTTGGCTAACTCATCTCATTATTTTTATTACCTAAATAATATAGATAAATCCGTAAGAACATTAGTTATTAATTAAAACGTAGAAGAGACAAGACTCGCTTGACTGCCAACAAAAAACCTTGCCAACTGATTACATTCTCGTATATTTTTCTTCCCCTATTTGGTGCTCCCTCCTTCAGGTGTCCAGTTAGGGGAGCAAAACCCGTAAATCCGATAAGTCAAACGAACGAAAAGGCATCAACATCAGCAGAGAAGCAGCAGCAGATTGCATGAATGCGGTTAGTTAGCACCTTTTGAAGTTTTCAAGAACTGTTGGCACGAAAAGCTTTGATTTTGATTGAAAGGGCAACACGGGGAACGGGAAAGTGGCAGGGAAACATTGCAGATGTGGCAGCTGTGGCAACATTGCTTGGAGGCAGGCAGGCACAGGTGTGTGGCAGGTCTGAGGCTACTCAGAGCTAGGTTCGTGCCGCATTGTTAAAGTTATGCCATTTGGCCTAAACTTTGCCTCGAGAGCAACAAATTGTGCTGCAGCTTGGCTTTTGGCCATATTGCACGATGACTGAATGTATCTCGTCCGCTGCCAGCTGCCATCATAACGAGTGTGAATGTGAATGTGAGTGCAAGTCGAGTATTCGTCGATGAGCTGCACGTGCAGCACTTTGGTTGCATAGTTTTCCTTTTTTTTTTGTTGGTCCTTTGCCTCGTCTCTCCATCATTGCCTCAACTCACTTTCCCATTCTCCAGCAGCTGTCTCACTTGATAACCATTTTGAGACGCGGCACGCACCAAAAAGCTCTCGTCACAAGTGAAGTCGAGACGAGTCGAGACGAGGCGAAGCGAAACGAGGCGAATGGCGAACGGATGAAAGATAAACTCGTTGCGGACAATGGCCAAAGCGAAATTGCCTGGCGTTGATATCTGATGCGATTCGGGCTTGACTTCAGCTCTTTCTTCCATTCTTCATCTCTTGCCGGTTATTGTGCTGGCGTTTTTCGGTCAACTTATGAATAGAGCGGCTATAAAGACAGCTCGCTGCTTTTGTAGCATGCAGCTGACTCTGACATTCTGTTGCTACGTGTCATCAAAATATTTCTCAATATATCATTGCAATACAAATTTAATTTTGCTTTGCATTTTCATATACTACTTTTCAATTATAGGCAACTTTTAATACCCGCTACCCAAAGTCTAGAAGGGTATTATAACTTTGTGTCGGCAGGAAATGTATGTAAAAGGTAGAAGAAGCAATCTCCGACCCCATAAAATATATATATTCTTGATCAGCATCAACAGCCGAGACGATCTAGCCGTCTGTCCGTATGAAACACTGGATCTCAGAGAATATTAGAGATAGAGATAATTTTTTTTCGACAGACATTTTTAATAAGGGCAAAATATTGCGGTACTATTTTCAAAATATACCGAAAATACTAAAAAATACTAAAAATATATAAAAGGGTATGTTTGGTATATTGATACATCACACCAATCAAAATATACCATAGACGGCACAATGTACCAGATTATCGGCCAAAGCCACTAAAACCCCTAGTAAGTTGACGTTTTTGTCCATACAAAAGTATTTTTTTAATATCTTCGACAATTTTTATCCGATCGCAACCAAGAATATATATACTTTATAGGGTCGGAGATGCCTCCTTCTACCTGTTACATACATTTCCTGCCGGCACAAAGTTATAATACCCTTCTACCGTATGGGTAGCGGGTATACAAAATACCACAAAGTATAAAATATACCAGATTATCAACTCAGGCCCTACTGCAACAGCCGCTTTTTGTCAGTTCAAATATTTCCTAAATAAGTGCTTAATTGAAATATATGGTCACACTGTTTAACCGAACCATTTCGATGTGAATATTTTGAGTAGCTGACTGTGCTTGTGTTGTCGCTTAAGACTCGAAATATAAAATCGAATAATTCAAACTAAATCAAAGGTGTTTTATCAATATTAAACGACTAACCAAAACAGATTTTATTATTTGTATGTTACTCAATTGAATTCAACTTTAAATTCAATTCTATTAACTATAATGCTTTCCTTAATATGCAGCCGAATCAATTTGTGTCTCTGGGCATCAGGATGTCAGTCTATCATCGTCAATGTTGATGTGTGATGTGAGTGTTTGCCATTATCTGCAAGCTGCATATCTCGATGGAGAATGCGACATCAGCTCGTCAATCAGTAATCAGCAGATGTCAAACTACTAAACTGCTTCTACACACGACTCAATTCCCAGCAATACACAACTCGATTCGGTCTCCAATTGCAGTCAACGATTCTTGCACTTGGATGCAATCAAACAATGAGAGCGAGACCGAGAATTACACGTGTCTCCCGATGGGTCGCTTATCGCGCTCTCTCTTTCATTCTCTATTTATTCTCTTGGCTCTTTCTCTCTTTCTTTTGCCTCGACTGCATTATAACATATGCAATCACAATTGTCAATTGTACAAATGACAGCGAGAAAAGAGAATGACTTGCAGACATAGTCAACAATTACGGTTAGTGCCACAGTTTGACTGCGGAAATGCACACCTCCCCCATCTCCTCAACACCCACTTCCCCTCTCCCATCCACACTCCTTAATGTGATTGTGTGGCAAGGCGAGCGAGGACAGCAGCAGCAGTGGAAGTGAAAAGCGAGCACTGACACTGCGTCTACGTAGGTCTCGCACAATGAGTCTATAATGGCCATGAATGAGGTGGAAACTGTGACGACGCGGGGCGCGGGTAGAGCAGGAGTGGAACTAGGCGCACGAGCCGGCAGCTCTGACATGTGGCAGGTGAACGAGCGATACACCAGAAAGGAAAATAAGAAAGCTTTCACCCAGAGCACCCGACTGAAAAATACCCGCTAATTGATATATATCATATCATATTGCATACAAAAAAAAGTAAATATACTTAAGAAAATAAATACTGTATAATGATTACAAAAGAGGAATAATAAGAACAAAGCTAGAATCGATTGACTTTAACTGTCAGATATCATTTTCAATAGATGCAATACATGACAGTATTATTCTTAAAATATACCAAAAAATACTAAAATCTAAAGAATGCTATGTTGGGTATATTGGTATACTATTAGGTGGAAAATACACTAAGACTTGACTAGCCGCAATCAACATTGAAATTAAAATTATAATCAACTAATTAATATTTTAATAGGATTAACATAATAATTGATTACTGGTAATAAAAAAAATTAAAAATTGTAGAACATTATGGAAGCATCACTTTCGCTGTGGTAATTGGGGAGTTTTCTTCACTTGGAAACAATTATGCGTACAGTCAATTTTCTTACATTGGGTAAAAACAAGCTTGTTATAAGCAAAACTTTACAAGTATTTATCCACAGATAAGAAGTGATATTTCTATTTAATCTCTAAGATTGAGGTGTCTTAAGTTCATCGAGTATACGCAAAGACAGATGAAGTTGGTCAAGGTCTTCTGTTGAATCCTTTTAAGAATATATTGAGTGATATTTACTATAACAAGGTTAGCACCTTTAGCATATTTTATAAACAATTTTTGACTGGACACAATTAGAAATTTTCTGAAGGCGATTAAACTGAATTTTGCTCTGAAATTTTCGATAAAATAAACAGATAGAAAATTTCATTTTTTCTCATTTTTTAGTTTATGTGGATATTTAAATAATTCATGGGATTACATTTCATTGAATAATTGGTACTGAGCTAGAATGTCATCTTAACCTATGACTACCGGGTGTAGAAAGCCAGAAAGAGAGAAGCGAAATAAGAAAACTATTACATGCCGACAGCCGTTTGACAGGCATTACATTTGCAATACAAAAAAAGGCGCACACCGAGAAGAGCAGAACAGTGAGAAGAAGAAAGAGAGATAAAGCGAGATAGATACAATGGATAGAGGGCAACAATGGCCTGGGAGAGACGTCGTATATTGTTAATGCAAATTGTATGAATCCTAAGCGCCATTCAAATGTTGGCCAAGCAAAAGCTTTTAAAATATTGCCCAAGTCATGGATGGGATGGCAGAAATCAAATGCGAAATACGAAATGCGAAATGCGAATTCAGCCAGCAACAAATGGCATTGAAAACTTACGCCCAATGGAGTTGGTCGACTTTCGCACTTAAATTTAATAGCTCAGAGCTGAGAAAGTATGCCACAATATATTCTAATTAAAAGCAAGTGCCATCAATCAGGATTCTGCCAGTTGAAGGCGGCGAGGCGTGGCATGTAGCATGGTGTGTGTAAACCAAGCACATTTTCCACTTCAATTAATCAGACCAGCCGGCAGCCGATGCCGCCTCCGCCTTCGCTTTCTATTACCCCTCGATAATGTCGCACATGTCAAAAAGCTTGGAATACTTTTAGGCACTTTTATCGCATTAAGCCGAGGCGGGGCAGGGCGGGAAGGAGGAAGATGTTGAGCAGCGTGTTGTGGGCGTTACGTGTGTGGCATGTTATGAGATATCCGAACCACTCGAAGGATATGATAAAAAAAAATGGAAAAGACAAAAGCAGCAGCTTAATTTCCACCTCCTCTCTCTCTCTCTCTCGCTCTTTGTATTAGCACATAATTATATGAGCCCCATTAAGTAGGCTTTTGGCAGTTGTGATGGCAAATGACCCACAAGCCAAGCGGCTGCCTATCAGGCAAAGAGCCAAAGTCGAACCCCAGTCTGGGCCAACAAATTGAGCAAAGCTGCCAAATGCATCACAAAGTGAAATGATGCAGACTTAAGGCATCTGCATTTAATTGAAGGGCGTCTTCCGCTTCAAGTGTCAGCTTCACAAGTTATTCAACGACTCAGAATAATTAGAGAGCTGCTACTTCATGAATTTAATTAATTAGATAATAATATTTTCAGTACTGTTTGGCGTAGTTTTAATTGGTCTTTAACTGCGATAGTTATTCAACAATTCAGTATAATTAAAATACTACTACTATAATACATACATCATATTTCATATTCCTGAAACTTCTTGGGTTAATTTTACTTATTACTTTAATCCTCTACACATTCTACAACTCTTTTACGATAGTTAATCAACAACTTAGTATAATTAATATAATTGTACTAAATTTTTAAATATTATTTTAGTACTCTACTCTTATTGCAACCCTCTTATATTAAGCTTCATATACTAATCTTTCATTTCGCTGCTTTATCTCTTGATAGTTAGTAAACAATTTAGTATAACTAATATACTAACATACAACTATGCGTATTCTGAATACATGCTAAGGTATTTTTACTTATCATTTGAATGCTCTACTTTTTCTACAACTCTTTAATCAGAAGCTCAAGCTACTAATCATCTTAGTCCTTGGTAGTTTTCCAACGAGTTGGTATAATTTTTATACTACTACCACGTATTGTTTATTGAAAATAATATTTCCTTTACGGGACTTAATGGTTGTTATCCAACGATTCAGTATAATTTAAATACTACTACTATTTGAACTCATTATTAATACTTAATACTATATACCAGTTTTAAACTTCAGTTTATTCTCCACTCTTTAATCTCTTAATGTATTTCTTATTCTCTACTCTCTAATCTCTTAATATCTCAATCTGCGATAGTTGTCAAAAAAGTTGGTTTAATTTTAATACTACTACTAAATGAATTGTTAACTAATAATAATATTTCCTTTACTACTCTTACTATTACTTTCCCTATAAGAATGTATTTTTCTTCCTATTAGCTACTTCTCTATATTCTGTTACTATCGACAACTATTTTTTACTGTATTTACATTGCTAATGAACTCTGAAAGAAGAACGCTGTATTTATTTTTTCATTTTCATCTTTTGCCTTGAGTTTGACAGTGAAAATAGTTTCGACAGCTTCGCAACTTTTGCAATTTTTTGTTTTTTTGCAAAACTGCGAAAGCGCAGTTATGAAGTATTTAGCAATGTTATGTAACTGCTTTTTGTGGTGATAGAATTAATTTGCATATCATGGCAGACTTTGTGACGCGACTTGCAAAACAAATTTAAGCATGAAAAACGAGCAAGTTTTTCTGCTCTTTAAATGTATTAAAGCTAATGAGCTCTCACTTCTAATTCGAAACTTTAACTACATTATCATCCTTCTTCGTTATCAGAATATATTAATTCTATCTTTTCGCATTCGCTTTAACTCTATTTCTTGGCATTTACCTTCCAAAACACGCCCAACCGAATGCCAGCCAACGCCCATTTCAAAAACTAACAATGAGAAAGTAAACTATGAGAACTCGTAGGAGC